>CM062805.1:1226465161-1227017377 GCA_031772625.1 Pinus tabuliformis | reverse complement strand
GACAACATATTGGGAATATCTATAGAATTCACATTATTTAACCCCATACCAATACGGACATAATACACCTTCCCAATTTAGAAAACCGCTACTTTTGCTAAGTATTATAGGTATCCATTTTTTCGTTAACAGTTTTTATACCCCTTTATATTTTTTCATTAACTTTGAGCTCCAATTTTTATACTTTCCAATATAAAAACCCTTCACTCCCTATATATGCCCCAATATATTATATCATTTTTTCCTCAATATATATCCCCCAATATATTATATCATTTTTTCTTCAATATATATCCCCCAATATAAATCCACGTGGTATAGTATTGCTCCCACAGTGAAGCCCCGTGATCAAATCTATGTGAGTTATTTCATAGTTACTAAATGTTATGTTTGTTTGTTTCCTTATAAGGAATGTAGCATTATCAACATATAGTTATATATAATTTTATTACCTTTTTGAACCATGCATATTTTGAATAAATTATTACCATGTTATGATTTATTTAGACTAACATATAATTGTTTGTGAATATTACGTTTTTTTGGTAAAGCATCTGCATTAAATATATTAATCATGATATATTTGACTTTTTAGATTATCTGGTGGTTACAAAATTTTCCATTCCTTTTACTTAACTTGAATTCTATTTTTAAGGTTGTCATCATCTTCTACTCATTAATAACATTCCAACTATATAACTTTTATCCCATTCTGAATTCAAAACACCAAGTTAGGACACCTTGAGATTCCTTACTTAGTACCACATCATCTTGATTCTATTGTTGATGGACTATGTATCATGATTCAAATTGGATCATTATATAATTTGGATAATTGGGGTTTGAAACCTTATGGGACCATTTTGAGGCCTTAAATGACATTTCTTTTGGGTGGTGAAACTTTCTCGCTTTAGCATAGGACCACACGACAATGTTCTACACTCAGGCTTTTCTAGTGTTGCAAGAATTACATCAATTGTATTTTGTATGCAAAATTTGTGCCTCCCACAACTTGGCCTACCTTTTTTAACCACCATGGCACAAGTAGATGCCATGTCTAACCCCCATTACTAAAGGAAAAGGGTTTAGCCATGTGATGACTATGAAGAAGACCTTACAAGGGTCAAAGTCGTAACTCTAGCTGAGAGTTGAGGGAGTCAAACCTAACTCTTAGTTGGCTATCAAGCTATGTTATAATTGGGTGACTATGAGGAAAAGGGGGTACCATTTTATTCGATTTTATCTTATTCCATAGTAAAGAAGAGAAACTAGAGTGGGAGTGAGAGAGAATAATAAAGGAAATTAGTCTTGCAACATCCTATCAAGCCATAAGGCTAACATGACTCCATTAAAGTCTCATCTCCTTTGTATTTGCATTATTTCCAATGCAAACAAAAAAGAGTAAGGCAACCTCACATTCTAGCTAGGTTTTCTCTAGTAAGGGTTTCTAAGAGCATAACCTTGTGTTCATTGTGGCTAGTGTGTGATTGTAATTCATTATTCTATATTTTCCACATTTTATCTATTTTATGCATAAACAACAAATCAATAATTAATAAATCCATAATCTAAACGAATTTAACTTTCATAGTATACATTTCAATTTTTTTTATCAAATCTATTGTGAAGAAATGTATACTAAAATATCCATAACAATTTACAAAATTGATAACATGGCATTCCAAGTGGACCTGTCACTTGAAGGTGGTGCCTTGTGAACACTAAAAGCACCTAGTTATGTCATACCATTGCTTAGTCTCAACATAAAACATAAAATCCTTTTATATTTATTCAAATGAAATTATATATATATCTATATATATACATATATATATATATATACACACACACACATATATATATATAGTCACATTCAATGGTGGTTAATGTATAGAATCTATAAATAGCATAAATGTGTGTATATATATATATATATATATACACATATACATATACATAGTCACATTCAATGGTGGTTAATGTATAGAATCTACAGTATAATTAGATGCATAAACTTTGTAACCCTAAAATCACTACATGTAACCATATATGTAACATATTGCACAACGATCATCAGCCCAACTTATGTTGGATAAACCAATCAGCCTAATGGTATAGGGTGAAGTTTGTCAAAACTAAAGTTGTTCCATTGACACCAATCCATGTCAATCTATTAGTTCAATTGCAAAATTCCTCGAAGACTTGATCATTGATGCTTCTACACACTCCTCCAAGGCCCGACCATTGGCACCAAGCCTGATCATCAACACTCTACATATTTCTCTATGGCCCAATCCATGTGCCATCAACTAAACTCTTTTCTAATGTGGAAATTCTTCTTCAGATCTAAGAAACTTTAAGGTTTAGATTTTGAGTCTGTGACACAATGGGAGGGGTTTATCCTCTTTCCTTCAGTACTCTTGTCCCTCCAACTCACTATAAATAAGGTTAACTTGAATTTAAGGATCGCAAGGTATTCTCCTACTCCGACTCTATCAATAATGTGGCCTAGTTGTCCAAATTGAAGTTTAATAAACATCTTTCTTATTATATATCTTGATCAACTACTTGGAAAATAGATTGATGCATTTATTTACCCAAATATATATATTTTGTGTGTGTGTGTCTACACATGCTCGACATAACCAACCAATCATATATGGTGGACACTAGTGCACAACTGTAACAACCCTGGTGAAAATTCCATGTAATAAAGTTAATAAAGGAAAAATAATAACCACGTTTGATGGGACGCTTATTCCAAGTTGAATGTTGGGCAAGACATCCTAGTCTGGGTGTTCATTTGGTTTATTATGGCTAAGGAAATTGGAAAAGGAAATGGCTAAGGCTTTGAAAGGCAAAATGGCATTTTTGGCACATTTATTTATGAAAATAAAGGAAAATAGGAGAAAAGGGAGGTGAAAGGTCACATGTTGCATGTGCGGAGGAAATTGAAGGTCACAGGTTGCATGTGAGGAGGAAATTGAAGGTCACAGGTTGCATTTGAGGAGGAAATTGAAGGAAAATAATGGAAAATGAAGAAGTTAGATGCCTAATTGATAAAAAGGCTTCTGAGGATCAGTTTGTAACCTTTTGTCAGTTCATTTTTGGAGCTCTCCCATTATTCTCTCTCTCTCTCACTATTGGAAACTTAGATTTGTCTTGGAGCATTTTGGCATTGGATCAAGAAAGGTAAAAAAGGCAAGAGGAAGGAAGGAGCAAGAAAGAAAGAGCAGGATCAAGCAGTTATTGTAGTACTATTTGCAAGTATTGTTTTGCATGTGTATTTTCCTTGCTAGATTTGGCATGCATGGTATTGCATGTGGTTCTTTTGTTGTTATGACATGGTTTTTACCTGGTGTGATAGTGTTTTCAACCTAGCCTTGCCATTTCCGGATAGCCATGGTGTGATAAGGTTCTCATGTTTTGGTTGAACTAGATTGCCAGATGGATTTGAAGCTAAGTGAGGTGGATCTCTAAATAGAGCACATGGCCTAGTGGTCCTTGAACCAGATTGTGGATCATGGTAAAGCCATTGGCCTAGCAACCCTAAGCCAAACTGTGGGTTGCAGTAAAGCTAGGAATTTGTTGCCTCGGTGAGCCTAAGAATCATTTTCGGTGAATGGCAGGATATACGGGAAAGCCAAGAGATGGATTGCTCTCTATTGGGCCTAGTAATCCTAGGTTGGGTTATGCGGTAAAGCCTCGAGAGCGTGTCTCATTTTAGGGCCTAGTGATCCGGTGTGTATTGCGGTAAAGCCTGAGAGGCTAGGAGACAGGAAAATCCCTCACGGTGTAGGTGGAGAAATCCGATGGCATCCATGCTTATTTGGCCTAGTGATCGGGTGGAGGTCATGGTAAAGCCTGTTATTACATGTTTATTGTGTTGGCCTAGTGATCCGGGATAGATTATGGTAAATCTTGGTTTCTATTGATGAGGGTGAGGTGGTTTAGCCTCGGGATGACCTGGTTAGTTCTTTTGGTTTGAGTCCCACATTCATGCTTGGAATATGGCACGGGGGTGAATGGATGAAGAGAGATTTGTCTCAACCATTCTATGGTCGGGTGGAATTTGGTAGTCCCATCCCGGGTTTGGATTTTGCATCATCAATATAAGGTTATTTATCCTCATAATTCTATGAGTATTATATGGGTTTATATGTGGATCATATGGTTGTGATTTCTTTGGTATTTTTGTTGCTATTATGTTGGTTATGTATATGTTTTATGATAGTGGATATGTATGGCTCTCATCATGTTTTTATTTGTAAATGGATGAACAATGTATTTATGACCTAATAGATGATAATGTAGAAAATGATATAAGGGAACAATCCTTCATAGCGATTCTCAGATAAGTATGAGACACCCATGCTTAAATTTGTTGTTTACACTCGTAGATTACATATTTGTGATATGTTTTATGAAATGCTTGTCATGGCTAGTAGGGGTCTGGTTAAGGGCTTACTCGTATTTACATTTTCATCAGTGTTTCCCTATTATCTTTATGTTCTAAAGGTGTCATTCAATTCTGGGCAGTGATCTAGACGTTGGCATGCCTTGGCATGAGAGCATCCAAAGCCTCTTGGACACTATCAGGTCCATATCATGGGAGCGTCCGGGGGTCAAGTGTCTAAAACCTCAGTGGGGCCCAAGGGCTAGCTACTTGAGTGGTTGGGATGGTTCCTGGGAATCTTGTAGCTGATGTGGAAGGTTTGTATGTTGTGTTTTCGTTGATTCCACTTCCTTAAGGTCACATACGAGGTTGAATCCAATCATAGTAGCATCTCGTCACATGTTTACCCTAGTTGGATGGTTACTTGGGTAGATGTGGGAGGAGGGTGTTACAGAGTGATATCAAAGCATGGTTCACCCCTCGAACTGGATGGGCAGTGTGTTGGTCATGCATTCATGTCATTTGCATGTGTGTTAATCATTTTTGTGGTCTATGTGCTTGTTGCATATGCATGGTGTCAGTCATGGTTGTAGTGATGTCACCGTGTGGAAGAGGATGTTGTTTTTATGAAGTATGTCATCATGAGTGTATGATTGGTTACATGTTTTTTATGCTTTTGTATTGTCAGTGTACGTTGGTATGGTTGTCGTTGTCATGCATGAGGTCATGGTATGTGTTGTTGATATGGTCATGCATTAATGACTAGACTCTTGCTAGAATGATGGTTACATGGTTATATGTTTATGTATTATATGTCTATATTTTGTTATGATTATGTTATACATTTAGTACGTTAATTGGTTTATCTTGTAAATGAGATATCCTCCCTGAATTATGCTAAGGTACATTGGTTTTTTGTGATTTCATTTAGCTGACATAGTATGCCTTGCAGAAAAGAGATCAAATGACTAGCAGGATGGTAGACTATAAAGATTCTCCCTATGAATCAGATGAGCAGCATGGTGTTGGGCACTCTTTTGATTTGGTAGACACATTAAGAAGCTTGAAGGAAGAAATAAGGAGTTGTAAGGCAGAAAATGACAAAATCATTCACGGACAAGAGAAACAAACATAGGTTAATGCTATACTCCTTCAAAGTTTGTCAAAATTGTAACGACAAGGGCCACTTCGTATCAGCCATGGATAGGAGGAAAGAACTAATGGGCCATATGGAAGTAGGTGTCATGCTAGTCAAATTTTAGATAGAGATGACATGGTTAGAGATGGTATATTGTTGGATACTCCAGATTGGAGAGGTGATGGATATAGGTATTATTCTAGTTTTGGTTCTAATAGGCATCATGATCATCATTGTTAGCATCCTTACAGGAGGAGTGATAGGGGATACTTTCTAGACGAGTTTAAGAAATCAAAGTCACCTAATTTTTATGGAGATGTGAAAAAATCGGAAGATGCAGAGGCTTGGATACTTGGGATGAAAGAATTTGTTTGAGTTGCGTGAATACGCAGATAATATCAAGGCCAGGATAGTTATCTTCAGCCTCACAAGTAAAGCAAACATATGGTAGGAAGATGTGAGTGGGGTTAGAGACATCAGGACAGATGAATTGACCTTGCATGAGTTCCAAAGCTTTTCAGGAATAAGTACTTGTCAGAAAGGTACTACGACAGTAAGGCCAAAGAATTCAATGAGCTAAAGATGGGATTAATGACAAATGAAGAGTACACAACTAAGTTCCTAGAGCTATTGAGGTATGTACCATATCTTAAAGATGAGAAGGATAAAGTTCAATGAATTTTCAGCAGATTTCCATTAGCATTTAGAGATTGTATTGAGTATGATGAGCCTTAGTCACTTGAGGAAGTTATTGAGAAATTGAAGCATTTCTATGAATAGTCAAAGCATAAGAATGAATCTCAGCAAGGATGGAGAAGAAAAGGCAAAGGTAAAGGTAAATGGAAGCCTAAAAGAACAAGGCCTCAGAATGCAGATGAGAAAGAAAATGTGGCACCACAAAAGAGGTTCAATGCAGCTAGATAGGGACATGGGTCAAAACATCAGCATAGAGGTGAGGATATTGGTCCGTTGGAGTGTTGTACATGTGGTAAGGAGCACCTTAAGAGAGGTTTTCCACAAAATCAGGGTGGTAGGCCTCAGATATATAGTGCACAGGAGGCACAGAGTGTTGGGGATATTGGTTAGAGCGTTCTTCGTATTTGTGTAGCATTGATAACAAACAGGCAGACAATCAGGAACCTATCATTGAGATTGATGGTAAGCTTTGTGATCAAGTTATTTCTATTTTGATTGACCATGGATCTAATTATAGCTATGGTAGTCTGGACTTGGTGCATAAGTGTGGTTTGAGTAAGGAATTACATGAAAAATCTTGGTTAGTGCAGTTGGCTACATGTACAAAGAGGCGATTTCATCATTGGGTAAGAGCTTATGCATTTAATTTGAATGGTATGCCTACCACAACACGTTTGAATATATTACCGTTGGGATCATACAATTGTTGTTGAGCATGGATTGGTTGTACCGTCATAGGACCAAGATGGATTGTTATGACAAATCCATTGAGTGTGTGGATGACAATGGGGAACCAAAAGTCTTACAGGGAAAGAAGAAAGCCACATCAGTTAGGATGGTGACAGCTATATGTAGTCGCAGAAAAGGGTGTATGTTATTCGCAATGCACATTTCTAGTGACAAAGGTAAGGAAGTTAAGGATGCAGATGTTTTGAGAAGGTACTCAGTTCTACCGTAGTTTTAGGATGTATTCCGTGAGGAGATTTTAGAGTTGCCACCTCACAAGGAAGTAGACTTTTCTATTGAGTTAGTGCCAGGGGAATCTCCAGCATAAAAAGCACCTTACAATATGAGCACACCTGAGTTGGTAGAGTTGAAGTTGTAGTTGAAGGAAATGTTGGACAAGGGATACATTAGGCCAAGTGTATCACCATGGGATGCACCGATATTGTTTGTGAAGAATAAATATGGTACTCTTAGATTATGCATTGACTATGGGCGGTTGAACGAAGTGACTATCAAGAATAGGTATCTGTTGTCGAGGATTGATGACTTGTTCGATCAGTTGAAGGGAGCAGCAGTGTTCTCTAAGATCAACTTGAGGTCAAAATACGATCAGGTACGCATCAAAGAGGAGGAAATTTAGAAGTAGCTTTCTAGAACAAGTATGGGCATTATGAGTTTGTTGTAGTTCCATTCGGTCTGACTAATGCTCCAGTTACATTTATGTGCTTGATGAATAGTGTGTTGCATCCATATCTGAATAAGTTTGCTATTGTGTTCATTGATGACATATTGGTATATTCTAAAAATAATTAGAGCATGCCGAGAATTTAGCAACAGTGTTGAGGTTGTTGAGAGAGCATCAGTTCTATGCTAAGCTCAACAGGTGGAGTTTCTTTCAGACTGAGGTACACTACTTGGGACATGTTGTTTCCAAGGAGGGCATAGCAGTGGATCCAGAAAATATAAGGGCCATCACGGAGTGGGCAGCTCCTAGAAATGTATATGAGGTGAGATCCTTCATGGGGTTGGCAGGTTATTATAGGAGGTTCATTATGAACTTCTCACAAATTAGTTATCCTATTGCATCATTGCATAGGAAAGGCAAGAAGTTTGAATGGACAGAGAAGTGTGAGGCCAGTTTTGAGCAGCTTAAGCAGTTTTTGACACATGCACCAATGCTACAGATTGCAGAACTAGACAAAGAGTTTGTAGTATGTACAAATGCTTGCAAAAGAGGACTTAGTGGAGTCCTTATGCAGGAAGGACAAGTGGTATACCATGAGTCATGAAAAATAAATGAGCATGAGCATAACTACCCGACACATGATCTTGAGTTAGCAGCGATCATACATGCATTGAAGATGTGGAGGCACGATCTTCTTGGCAGGAGGTTTGTGTTGATGAGTGATCACATTAGGTTGAGGTATTTGTTTGACCAACCGAATCTGAATGGCTGAAAATCTAGATGGTTGGCCATAATCAGTGAGTTTGACTTTGCGATCAAGTACATCAAAGGAAAGGAGAACAGGGTGGCAGATGCTCTTAGCAAGTGGGTACAGTTAAATCACTTAGTAACTATGAGTTCCTATGGGACAGACTTACAGGATAGGATCTTGCAGGTAAGTCAACAGGATGTTAGGTATATGGAGATTTTGCATAGGTTGCAGCAGAGTGTAGGTACATGTACATGTATAGGTACAGGCACATGTAGTGGTACATGTACATGTACAAGTATAGGTAGTAGTACAGGTATAGGTACAGGTAGTGGTACATGTACAGGTATAGGTGCAGATGCATAGGATGTGGACTATTGTCTTACAACAGATGGATTGGTTAGATTTAGGGATAGGATATACGTGCCAGACAGTAGTGAGCTCAAGAAGGTGACCTTGAGATATTTTCACACAAAATAATATTCAAGTCACCTAGGCTATCAGAAGACATTGACCGCAGTGAAGAAATTTTATTATTGGCCGAATCTGAAGAGGGATGTAATAGAGTTTGTGGCTAGGTGTTTTGATTATCAGCTTGTGAAGGCAGAGTGTAAGCATCCAGGTGGACTGCTATAGCCAATTATGATTCTTGAATGGAAATGGGAGGTCATTTCCATGGATTTTATCATAGTTCTGTCAAGGACCGTGAGACAGCATGATTCCATCATGGTTGTTGTGGATAGGTTGACGAAGGTTGCGCACTCCATTCCAGTGAAGTCTACATTCTCAGCTAGTGATGTAGCACAGGTATTCAACAGAGATGTGGTCAGATTGCATGGTGTTCCAAATAATATTATGTCAGACAGGGATGCAAAGTTCATTTCCAAGTTTTGGAAGGAGATGTTTGCAGGTTTGGGCACAGAGTTGGCCTTTAGTATAGCTAATCATCTGCAGATAGATGGACAAATTGAGAGGGTCAACAAGATATTGGAGGACATGTTGAGGATGTATGTGATGCATCAGCAATGAAAGTGGGAAGAGAATCTTCCACCAGTAGAGTTCTCTTACAAGAATGGTTATCAGGAATCTTTGAAGATATGTCCATTTGAGGCATTGTATGGACAGAGTTTCAATACTCCCATCAATTGGAGTGATATAGTTAACATGGTGTTGATTGGACCGGACATGTTAGCGAACACGGAACATGAAATGCAGGTAATCAAGAAGAAATTGAAGGTAGCACATGATAGGAAGAAGAGATTTGTAGATCAAAATAAGTTGTTCAAGGAGTTCCAGGTGGGGGAATAGGTGTATTTGCGCATCAAACCAAAAAAGAGCTCCTTGCGGATTGGAACATGTGCCAAGATGGCACCATGGTTTTGTGGACCTTTTAGGATTATTAAGAGGATTGGGCTAGTAGCCTATTGACTTACACTACCTTGGACAGTGAACTTCCATGATGTTTTCCATGTGTCATTACTTAAGAAGTATGTTAAAGATGTTGATCGTGTGATTGACTAGATTGTATTTCAGGTGGAAGTAGATGGAGAATTCCATCTAGAGCCTCAATGTATATTGCAGAAAAAGGTGTGCATGCTTCAAAACCGAGAAATTGAGAAAGTTAAAGTGCAGTGGAAGTACTTTAGGCCCGATGAACCTACATGGGGGACGGCGGATCAGATGCAGGCTATGTATCCTTCATTGTTTGCTTGTTGAGGCAAAGCAGTTTTGGAATGGTATTTTGGTATATGTCTTTGGTATATGTTTTGGTACATGTTTGATGATGTTTGGGTATATGTACATATGTATATGGATGTAAATACCTCCATGAAATGTGTTATAAATCTCCAATAAGCGGCATGGTTTTCATGTCATTATAATTGTCATGTTGTTATGTTATCATGTTGGTTTTATTTTCAGTAGGATGATCATTGTAAATACTTCATCGAGCTATGTTATAAAGCTCCATGGGTAGTATGTTTTATTTTTAGCAGTTTTGTTGAGGTATAGGTGTGGTTGAACAATGAGGACAGTGTCCCCCAAGGGGGGGGGGGTTCTATAATAGCCCTGGTGAAAATTCCATGTAACAAAAGTTAATAAAGGAAAAATAATAACCACAGTTGATGGGATACTTATTCCAAGTTGAATGTTGGGCAAGACATCCTAGTGTGGGTGTTCATTTGCTTTATTATGGCTAAGGAAATTGGCAAAGGTAATGGTTAAGCCTTTGGAAAGGCAAAATGACATTTTTGGCACATTTATTTATGAAAAGAAAGGAAAATAGGAGAAAAGGGAGGTGAAAGTTCACAGGTTGCATGTGAGGAGGAAATTGAAGGAAAATAATGGAAAATGAAGAAATTAGAGGCCTAATTAATAAAAAGGCTTCTTAGGATCAGTTTGTAACATTTTGTTAGTTCAGTTTTGGAGCTCTCTCTCACTCTTGGACACTTAGATTTTTCTTGGAGCATTTTGGCTTTGGATCAAGAAAGGAAAAGAAGGCAAGAGGAAGGAAGGAGCAAGCAAGGAAGAGCATGATCAAGCAGCTAAAGAAAGATTCTTTGCAGGCATCAATTTTCATGTGTATTTTCCTTGCTAGATTTGGCAAGCATGGTATTTCATGTGGTTCTTTTGTCGTTATGGTATGGGTTTTTCTAGGTGTGATAGTGTTTTTAGCCTAGCCTTGACATTTTCGGATAGCCATGGTGTGATGGGGTTCTCATGTTTTGGTTGAGACGGATTTTCGGATGGATTTGAAGCTGAGTGAGGTGGATCTCTGAACGATATAGCACATGGCCTAGTGGTCCCTGAACCGGACTGTGGATCACGATAAAGCCACTAGCCTAGTAACCCCTAAGCCAGACTACGGTAGGAATCTCAAATATAATAGAGGTAGTTTGTATCACCATGTTAATGAAGGAGAAAAGTAAAAAAATAAATGAAATGCAAATAAATACTTCACGTGTTAAAGGAGAAATTGATAATTTCAAAAGTGTGTGACTAAGGTGGTGAATGCAGGATTGCGAGGCGAGCAAGTGCTGGACTATGGTGGAGAGTGCATGACTAAGGTGGTGATTGCAGGTT
This sequence comes from Pinus tabuliformis, assembly GCA_031772625.1. Lineage (NCBI taxonomy): Eukaryota > Viridiplantae > Streptophyta > Pinopsida > Pinales > Pinaceae > Pinus > Pinus tabuliformis. The sequence continues at coordinate 1,227,005,907 of CM062805.1, read as the reverse complement.
TAGGGAGATGCATGTTGGACAAGGGTGTTGAGCATCATTGGTTACTTGGAGGTGGTACATGACGACCAAGAGGTGACATATTATCTATCCTAGCACTGGTAGCAGTGTATTATAAAGATTGTTTAGCAAGCAAGTCGTATAAACAAAGTTTTTAATATTTACTTTGTATGTATCCTTAGATCAGTACCACATTAAGGAAGCACATGGTGGGTTTCACTTTACAATCTTGTGGTCACTAGTGTTTCTTTTAAGTTTTTTGTCCTCATATGGTTTTCGTCATCTTGATATTGTTCTCCATTCTCAGTTTATATATTTATGACCGTCCTTGTGGGATGTTTCACCAACGCTCTCTGGAGATTATCCAAATTATTCTGCTCTTGTTTATAACTATTTTCATCTTATATCTCATTTTCGTAGAACATGTCATTTATCGTCATTAGAGGCCATATGTTTGGGTGGAAACGTTTTCTAAAGATAATAAACCCGACAGAAGACTATGATTTAGAGGTCCCCCTGAACCAGTCCAAGATATATTTCTTATGGAAGAAAAGGCTAGGTTCGTTTATATATCTCGACCATGCAAAGAGCTTGGTTTCAAATGTTGTCATAAGTGGTGGAAGTGTTGGGTGTGCTAGTTTTACTATTGTTGTGAACAGAATCTCATCTATTTTCTTATGGTCTCCATTTCTCCATTACATTTTTGGTTGTTAAGTTTTCGCCTACTGAGTCTGTTTTTGGCTGAGGGTGGTGTATCTGGTTTTCTCGGCGAACAATCAGAGATTTGAATATCTGAGACCTTGTTTTGAATGGGCTCCTCGATCTGCTAACCACATGTATTTTATCATTGTTGGAAGGGATTTGGGTGGCTTTGTTTCTAATAATCTCAAGGTGATGGATATTAGTCCTATTCCTTTGATGGTGGTGGATATATCTTGCACAACTTCATATTTATTACGTTGTTGGTGGGGTATCAATTGTGGACGTGCATATTACATATTCTATTTTTCCCATCCTCATTTTTGGTGGCTCCTGCGTATATTCACCTCAGGTAGTGGGTATGATCAATTTTCCATTTATTGTTGGGTGTTATTATACCTGCATATTTGGGTCTATTTTTGGATACGACATGGCTCCTTAACTTTGATCCATAGTGGGGCGATATGGATCTACCCTCTGCTACCGCATCCACCTTCTTGGGATTGTAAGTGTCTTGTTATACTTCGTCATGCCCTCTCGATCTATATTCTCTTCTTTCTCCTTTATAGTCTTTGTCCGGATACCTACCCTGATTTGGCAGTTGGTTCCTTGCTATATGTCCCTGACATCTTCCTTTTAATATTTTCCCTCTTTGCACATGGCCCACTTGGTTGCTTTTGTAGCCTCTTTGGACACTGATGTGTCGTCACAGGAGGATTTCTTACATGCAACCATTTCTGTGGAAAGATTGCACCTCCCTCATCTCTCTACGTTGCCTTACCCTACTATTGGTTTCTCGAACATTCCCCTACCCAATGCATTTATCATAGGTGGAATTCAAGATACATCTTGTTCTATTGATCATTCATTTCCCTTGGGCGGTAATCGACACGGCGCATGACCACATGGTAAATACATCAAACCCTCCTCTGGTACTAAACTCCTTAGCTTTGGATATTATTTAATGTGGGATCGTGTTACCAGTTTATAGAAGCAAGCTTTGGTGGGAAGGTGGTATTTTGCAGACATGAAGGAACATGTTAAGAAAAATACTTATGAATGGTTTGTACAACTTTCATTTCCTGCACCAGAAAGATTTAGATTGTATCGGGAACATTCCATGGGTTTATTTACGTAGTTTCCTCCACCTGCATAGCTGGTATATGGGGTTCAATCCCTTTCGAGACACACCCAGAAATAATTTTATTTGGGTTAAATTGTCAGGCCTCCCACGGGAATTTTTTACATGTAAGGTTCTCATGGAGTTGGAAACTCTATTGGACATTTTGTGTATGTTGATCCAAAATTTATGGGTGTCAGTGATAAACAGGTTGCTTGGATCCATTTAGAAATGGGTTTCTCTAGCTGACTTCCTAGACAAATTGACTTGGCATGGAATGAATATGTTCACCATCAGCAACTGGATTACTGGTGTATCCATTTTAGATTCATGTTATGCCATCATACGAGACATATTTTGGAACATTTCCCAAGAATATTTTCTCGCAAAGGACAACATAGACGCAGAGGCGATGGACGCAGGGACTGCAATTTGGATGTTGCATATGGAAACTTGGAACACTTAGGTACTGAAAACAAATTTGATAAATCTCCTACTCGCATTGATATTCATTCCCCCCCCTCTTTCATTTCCCCTCATCCTCTCCCTGACTTTTTTCCACCCCTCGACAACCTCTATCAGAGACCTTCTCTCATTCCATCTTAGCTGCTTAATTCTCCTACCAGGGATCAACATATTACCCCTCTAGGACTTGACCTATCAAACTCCTCTCTGGAAATCCCTCTAAGGTGACTTTCTCCACCTAGTGCCATCATCTCGACCTCTCCTCCGTTGATTCCTTCCTCTCCTCGATCTCCCTCGCAGTCGCTGAATGGGGCTGATTTTCCCCCCACAATTCTGTGGATAGCAACCTTGATTTTATTTTGGCCAACCACTCTCTTGATCTGGCATCTCTCACTGTCCATAAGGGAGCCCCTCGTCCCACTCCTATCCCTATATTTCCTAACTCTGCTCGCAATGTCACTATCTGTAAAAAGGGGAAGCGTGGACCTCGGTTTCCAAATCCACGAGACTCTGAGGATCTACATGATATTCCCATCACCTTTATTTTCACTTGGGTTCTTAGAGAGATATCGCCTAATGCCTCTCCTGTGCCATGAACTGCCTCTCCCTGAACTTGTGTGGCCTGGGGGGCCACTCCAAACTCCTATCCCTCAAGCACCTCTTCCACTCTACTCACCCTTTTCTTATTTTATTACAGTAGACAATGACTATAAATGATAAAGTTTTGAATTACTTCTACAAAATCTTCCCGGAATGGCATATGGTCATTGTTAATTCTCGTGGTCTTTCTGGAGGTATGGTTGCTCTTTGGGATCCTAGATGGACCACTAGGTTGGCCTATAAATTTTTCGAAGGAGTTCTCCTGTCTGGTTACATATGGGGTTTTCCTACTAGACTACATTTCCTCAATTTCTATGCTTCGTATAATGACAAATATTCTTTGTGGAAGCACATGGATGACTACGATATACTCAAAATTGGGCCTCTTATACTAGCAGGTGCTTTCAATGTTGTTTTATCTGGGGATGAATGTTGGGGTGTCAAATCCAGGGTGAATCCTCTCGCTGACCATCTTTTCCAATTATTTGAGTCCAATCATCTCCTGGACATTAGACCCCTTACTCTGACTCCAACTTGACACAATGGTCGTGTGGGTGATGACCACATCGGTAAAAGATTGGAACAATTCTTAGTCCAGGAAACCCTACTGGAGAGGTAGGGTTGTGTTCGATCATGGGTAGAAAAATCCTTGATCTATGACCACATGCTGATTGTTCTGCAATGGAGACTAGAGCACCCATGTCTGGGCATTCCTTTCAAATTCAACAAAATCTAGTTGGAGGAGGAGGATTTCACTTCTTTGGTTGGAAATTTTTGGTGGGCATATCCTCGGGTGGAAGGAAAATCCCCAACGCTTCACATGTATGGATTACTACAGCCTCTGAAAATTCATGTTAGGATTTGGGAAAGGGAGAAGAAAAAAACATTGGCTAGAGAGCTAAAGAATATTTTGGGAAAAATCGAGAATCTCAATAATCTGTTGGAGAGGGAAATACTTTTGGAAATATTTGGGACACTCTCAAATCCCTGGAGGCAAGGAAATGACAGATCCTCACCAAACAGGAGGCGTCCTGGAGGCTCATGATCAGATCCCTTTGGCTTCGGGAAGGTGAAAATAACACAAAGTATTTCCATCACTATCCAAATCAAATAAAAAAGTAGAACTCCATTTGGAAAATTGAAAGATCGAACGAGAGTGTTGCCTAGACTACTATGGAGATCCAAAATGAAGCAATTCAACATTTTCAGTCTTTATTTCAGAAGCGGCTTGGAAAATATATCGAAGATTAGTTATGGGGTTTGAATGAGTACCCTCCTATGTTTTATGAAGAAATGAATGTGGAAATATTTAGACCGGTTACTCTAGAAGAAATTATGTAGGTTTTGAAAACTTTTTCTAAGGATAAGAGCCCAAGTTCAGATGGATGGACCGTGGAATTCTTCTTACATTTCTTCGATTTTGTTGGGATGGACCTGGTAAGCATGGTGGAAAAATCTCGGTCATAGGGACGTGTCATGGGAGCAATAAACTCTAATTTAATTACTCTAATCCCAAAAGCTTCTGACACATCCACTTTCTTTGACTATTGGACCATTTCACTTTGCAACATTACCTACAAGCTCATCTCCAAATTCATTACAGAGCACATTAAGGGAACCCTCTCTAGCCACATCATGAAGGAACAATTGGATTTCCTCTACAATAGACTGATCCATGATGTTGTTGCCATTGCTGAGGAAGTTATTCATTTAATATACACCAGGAAGATGCCAGTTATAGTGATGAAGTGGATCTCTAGAAATATGATTGTGTTGATTGATATTTTCGTAGACTCATTCTCACAAATATTGTGCTATGTACTACTATTCTAGAATGGATTATGACCTGTGTCACATTGGCACACTTTATGGTTTTGATAAATGTCTACCCATCTAATTTTTTCTCCGTTGGCAGGGGTCTACGGCAGAGCTACTTGCTTTCACCCTTACTATTCATATTGATGATGGATTGCCTTAGCCTCAAGCTAAGGGAGGAAATTTTGGAGGGCTACTTCGATGGTATTAGATTGGTGGCTGTTATCAGAATCTCCCATAATTTATTTTTTGATGACATTCTTTCTTTTGGTATAGTATCCCGCCTACAATGGAGGTTGTTCCATGACATATTATAACGTTTTGGGGATGCAATGGGATGACGGAAATTGAAGAAAAATCCTTCATATTATATTCTGTCGAAGACCCAGGAGTAATCGATGAAATTGGCGACATGTTCAATTTCAAGATTGTGCCATTATGCAAAGGTCTCACATACTTGGGGTTTTGGATCAAACCTAACAAATATAACACCTTAGATTGGCAATGGTTGTTAGATAAATATAGGAGGAGGATTAATGGATGGGCACACAAGAGCTTATCTTTGGGTGGTATATTTATTTTGGTACAAGTTATTCTACAAAAAATGGCAGTATACTAGGCACATGTATACATTATTCCTGTATCCGTAATAAATAAGATCAAAAAAATTATGGCACAGTTCATTTGGTCTAGCAGGGTCGACCTCCACAAATTCCATCTGTGCAAATGGGATGACATTACCATTTCTAAGGATCTAGGAGGATGGGGTATCATTGACATCAACCTATTTGGATGGGCCCTCATCATCAAATCTATGTGGCGTGCCTTTTTCTCAGATGGTATTTGGAGAGACATAGGTGCTACTAAGTACCTACATAATAGGGGGATTGAGTATTGGATCAAATTGTGCCATATTGGAAATAATCAGAGTTACTATATTTGAAGATGCTTTCAAAAGGTGGGAGACCTTTTTTTGCAAAGAATTTGTTGGTCCTTTGGTAGAGGAAACCACATCTTGATTGGTATAGATAACATTAAAGCGGTGGAGGCTACACATACCATGTTAGAAAATTTTATTTTATGCCTCCAACAATGAGGATTTTTCATTCTTGAACAGGTCATTGATAGATGCAATGGTTATGCACCAATTTGGAAAAGCCCGTTGTCATCGGGTCTATCTAACATGTATGTGATTGAATGGGAGGAATATATTCTTTGATTAAGGCACGCTGGTCTTTGTAGATTTGAAGTAGGTGACTCCCTCACCTAGGCAGGGAAGCTTCATGTAAATCTAACCAAGGTGGAAGACACTTACATGTACCTCTTTCACTTGCATCGCATTATACTCCAACTGTGCTAGTTTTCACTTGTTTGGAAAATTTATATTCCCATCAAAACCATACTTTTTAATTGGTTATTTTGGAAAAATAAAACCTTTCCTAGGAGAACTTATGCAAGTAGGGATAGATGGGACTAGGGATATGTCCCCTGTGTAGGAATTCCATTGAGAATAATTGTCATTTATTTTTAGATTATCAGTTTACATCTTTCGTCTGGTATGGTATATTCTCATCTCTAAATGTACCCATTAGAAACTTTGACAGCATGATCGACCACTAAATATGGTGGCTACAACATGGAAAAAAGATTAAGACTATTCCTTTTCTCACCACTTAGGAAATTTGATGTGCTAGAAACAGACTCATCTTTGAAGGGATTCTGGTAATCCCTTCCATCATCATACATAAAGTACTTCTCAGTCTAAAGGATGTCAGGATCTTGACTAGTGTGATAAGGGATAGATCCTTCAGATTTTCTCCAAATGAATTACATTTCTCGACGGGTTTTTTGACGTTGCTGCTCAGAATTCTGTTTGTGGCTATGGTGTTTGGCTACGGGTGGACCATATTTTCCATTACATATTCCGCTGGAATGGGTGATAGGGTACAAACATGAGGGCAACAACACTGGCTCTATGGGGACTGTTTTGGATTTCCAGGCATCTATGTACTGATTCTCTATTTGTGTATGGGGACTCACAATTCCTCATAAATTGTTTAACGACAAACCCATATTTATCTCCCCCAAACCCTTCCGCATGCATTTCTCAGAACAAACATCTTAGGGGTACATTTTCCACGGTTAATTTCCAACATATATACCGTGAGAAGAACCAAGTTGCAGATTTGCTGTCAAAACATGGGATTGCAAATTCATATGGTAACATCCATTACACATACCTAGAGGGTGAGACCATTTCGGCTCATTGACCCTTTCCCCTCCCTTATTTTTCCTATTTTTGACATCTCTTATTACTTCCATGTTCTGACTCTTCTTGATGTCATATACCATTACTTTTGGCATGACTATATCGTTATATTTCACTTTTTTTGGGAACTATCCAGTTATGGCAAAAGCCATGTAACTCATTATGGTAGTTTTGTCTTTGATAGCTATCTGTGAATATGATAAGATATATATGGAATTTTTTCTGGTATATTAGAAGAATCATTTTTTAATATGATAGCTCAGATGTACTCATGATTCATTTTATATATGCACTAGTACATTATATAAACCAACATTTTTTCATTTAAAAAAAGAAAAGAAAAAAAAGAAATAAATAATCTATATATATGTCAATGAATATTGGCCAATGTCTAATTAAAAGTTTGAGGAATGCTTGGAGAAGTTTCTTCAATGATACTATCTTCATTATGGAAGAGAAAAGGGATTTTATTTCTAGTAAATTTATGATAGGATCTTTAGAAGGAAACTTTGTTGTTACAATACTTCTTAATAAATTTGTTTATGATATATAACTCGTCCTATATCATATAAAAACATAGCTAAAAATTGTAGTCATCAAGACGAATAGTAAATTTCTCTTATCATGAGAAGTATGGAATGAGTTGACAAAATTTAAGAAATTCATGACAATATTTATAATGGTCAATAAGATGAGGAGGAGGATGAAATAGTAGTGTTCCAGTGACTAAGGAAAAAACTGATAGTAAGATTGAGTGCACCACAAAATAAAAAGCAAACTCCAACCAATGACAAAGAAAAAGTAGTTAAGGAAAAGTCTCGATGTTTAAAGGCTCTACTATTGGAACTCCTTCCATAGCCTAGCAACCAATTTTCAATCCTAAGAGAAAATCAAAAGTTAGAAAGAAAAGGCATGTGTGCTATGGTACATGGCGAGTCAGTTAATTAGTTAAGATTGGTAATTGCTTGGTTTCTTTTAAAAGAAACACCAAAAGGCGATATGAAAAAATTAACACTTTGATGGAGTGATTATTATTTTCTTAAAAATTTGAACTAAATGATCTTTTAAGTCTCCTAGCAATTTGATATAGTTACATATTTAATTTGATCAAATTCATCACCTTTTAAAGCAATTGGATAAAGGTTATCTCATAGAATGTATTGTCTTCGATCATAGATGCAAAATATAGAAGTTAAGATATAGAAAGATTTAATTTCTAATTTTCTTAGTTTCTAAAATAAATTTATATATCATTATTTGATATATAATGTTTATCAGAGTAATGATAAATTGAAATACTCTAAAGTTTATATAGGATTGAAATAGAGTATTATGATTTTTTTAGAATTTATTAAATCACATGTTTGTATTTGTTTAAGTTTTAAGGATAAATATTTTATTAATCTTATTTCTTGTTTTTTTTTTTTAATTTCTAGGTATAAAGGAGTCATTTTGGCATATTCCCTGAGAACTAATTACTTTATTTAGATAAAGTTTCTTATTCATAACTAAATTTATATATTGTATCAAAAGTTTCCTACATTATTATTTTTTTTATTCAATAAATTATTTTTCCATTTCTTTACTATCATTGAAATCTGGCATTTAATTGAATAATGATCTTTTCATAAGTAATTCTAAAATAGTTATATTCTAAACTAGCATTTAGGCTTCCTCCCTTTTACTCAAGAGCCAACTTCAAGGCCTAAAGTAGGAATTGTTTTTTAACCTCTGTAGAGTGCCTTGGCATTGTTACTTCACGAGGAAAAACTTGAGGAAAAACAAGGTGCACTTTGGGATACAAAGGAGAATCATCTCAATTAGGGATACTAGATTTCTTAGTATTATTTGCACTACACTTTGGGGAAAGATGGACACTAAGTTGAAGATATCTATAACATTCCATCTATAAATAGATGGGTAGATATGAGTGGTCAATAAGACTTTGGTTCAATTATTGAAGTGTTATAATGAGAAGCATCTTAAGAGCTAGGATGAAATTCTAACCTACATTCAATAATCTTATAATACAATAGCTCATGCTTCTAATAGTAAGTTTTGAAACTTGCTTTGGGAATTTGCCACTTTCTCCCTTGGATTTTTCTATGGATAACAAGGAGCAGTGAGCAAATACATCACAAATAAGCATTGAAAGTATAAAATTTTGATAAAAAAAATAGGAATATCCATTTGCAAGTATTGGAGACACTAAAAAAGTCACATGAAAGGTACTAGGCTTGACATGACTAGCACAAAATAAAGAAATAATTATAAGTGAGAGATAAGTTACTACCGGATAGGAGAAACATGACCTTTGGCATATTGGGATGAAAGAATAGCCTCCAAATAAGGAAAAATAGTAATTTAGGGAGAAGGTAGAGGAAATTTTTCCTTAGCTTATTTAGTAAATTATTTTGGGGATCAAAATGCTCCCTGAAAGAGGAGGTATGATTTAGATTGGATCATTATATAATTTTTCACCTATATTAATACTCTTTTGGTGGAAATTTTGAGGGATTGGATTGTTTGTCCCATTTACTAGTAGGTCTCAGTTTATAAATTTGGGGTTTGGAGCCTCCCTGAATCATTTTGAGGCATCAGATAATATTTTTTGGGTTCAAATATTTGTGAACATAACTACAACCCCTTGATGCTATTATGCACACCAAGGCCTTTCTAATGGTGAAAAATTCATCTCAATTGGAGTTCATATGAGGAAGTATGCATACATGTTAACCACCATGGTACAAGTGGATTCCATGTTATCCCCTATTATTCACACACCTATGGCTAACTATGTATATAATTTCAAGATGATTTTATAAGGTCCAAAACCTTATCACTAAATGAGGGTTGAGGATGCAAAAATCCTAACCCTATATGGACATCAATTGGCTATGTTAAATATTGGGCCACATGAAGGAAAAATGTTTTCATGCTCTATCATTGTACTTGTTTAATGCATAAGTAGAGTAGGGAGGAGTTGTATTTAAGAGCATAACAGAATATGAAAATATTTTGTAGTAGTCATTCAAGCCATAGTACCAATTGGAACTCTATAATGAGTATCTCTTTCTTTGTATTTGTATTTCCATAATTGGAGGAAAGAGGGCAAAGTATATAAGCCTCAACTTCTAGCTAGGTTTCTCCCATATTGGGTTTTCCAAGATACATCTTATGTTCATTTACGTGGATAGTGTGTTATTTTGTTCATTTCCTTCATTTCAATTTCAATTATTTCATAAATTCAAGCAATAAGCTAATAATTAATCTAGGATCCAAGGAAAGAAATTGCATAGTCAAATATTTTGAAATATTGTAAGATATATTGTGGTGAAATATTCCAATGGGTTATCCATGGTAGTTTATAGATCAAAGACATAGTCAACTTTGATCACCTTAGATGCACCTAAATATCTAGGTTTCTACCTTGACTTGTGCACCAATATACTATGTTGGAACCCCCTTTGGTAGGCCTTACCTAGTCAACCGCCCAATTGACTATCCTAGTTTACCTTAAATCATCAATTACTTGTCTCCCATTGATACATAGGTCAGACGAACCTATTGTCTTAACAAGTTCTAATATCTCTTCTAATAATTTAACATCCTTAGTTATAGTAGGGGTTTGAAAGATGTTTTTCTTTGCTTATATATAACTTTTGAGGATACATTTTTAATGACACAAATACATTAGAAGTGGGTTTTTTCATATAAAATTTCACTATTGTAATTTTTTTATCATAATTAATCAACTTTGGAAAATTCTTGATAAATTAAAAATCTTTTTTTTTGAAAAAAAAAATATATCTAGATTATATTATACAGTTAAAAGTTTCTTCAAAGACAATATCTATATTGAAATCTATCATAATAATAAGATAGTGATTATCCTTATTATCAACTTTATTAAATGGATAAACAATATGATATAATGAACATCACTTCTATTTTTCCCACAAATACATGTCCAGCCATGACGGTAGTTCAAACAATTATAAATTATCAAGTAGTAAAAAACGTCATCAAGGTCATTGAGATATGCATTTGTTTTAATATATTTATAATTACCTTTATATTAATATCTTTATAATTACATTTATATTAAGAGTAAGATTAGGACTATTTTAATAAGTGAATTGCATCATAATTAAAAAAAAAAAAAAAAAAAAAACTGAAATTAAGAAAAGAAAAATATTGTTATTGATTTTTAAAATAATAATAAAATATTTAAATTATAAAAACTGAAATTATTAATTAGAAAATTATTTTTTTATAAAAAATTAATCTTAAAAAATACATTTAACGAGTGCAAAGGAAAATTATATCCTTCCTCTGGAAAATTATACTAAACTACAATATTAATTTTAAGGATTTCTATATTACTCTTTAACTTATACATGACTATCATGGTGTTAGGTTCCTATACCAATAGGTGTCATTTTTCATGATTGACATTGATGAGCTCTAATATGTTCATACCTTTGGCTGGTTGCAAAGGTTTTCCATATTCCCAAGAAATCAAAAAAATTAAAAAATGAAAAGAGGGTATACCCTAAAAGAAAGATCAAAGGGTAAGAAGAATGAAATGGTCAAGAAAATGAAAGAAATGAACCCCAAACAAAGGACCATGAAGGTGTGCAAGTCCAAAATGCCACTACTGTTCTATTTTTGCAAAGATCTGATGATGTGCAGCTTGTTCATTTATGCCACCATTGATAAATGGCCAAACAGTTTAATCTTGGCCAGTTCATGTTTGAATTTACTTGTCTTAGGAATAGAGGAATAATACCTGTCCAAACTGTTCAATCTTGGCAGGTAAATAGATAGGTAGAGAAGCAAAGGAGCTCAATTGTTAAATCTGCGCCCTTGGATGTTATAAGGGTAGATTTAGATAGGATTGCAATGAAAAGAAAATAAGATTGAAAGGTCTACTAGTCCAAGTGCACCCAAAGAAAAAGGAAGAAAAAATGTTAGGTATAATAGGTTGGGTAGGCAGTTTAGTGTTGCAGAAGCTTGCTTATGATTAATTTTGTCCCTTAAAAATGTTCATCTTATGAATATCATAAGTACCATGGCAACTGTTTGGTTACAAATCAAGTGAGGCATGTCTAACTTCCCTTCACACTTCTCCCAAAATCACTTACTAACTTCCCCCCAAGGATATTGAGATCTGCTCAATACTCCTAAATCACTCCATTTCATGAAAAATCCTAGGTAAAATTACATTCTTGCTTTAGGCACAAAGCCACATTTCTTGTGTAAAAACCTTTTCATTCCCTTAAGCCTAAGTTTCTTAACATTGGACTTAGCGCATGCTTCCAATCATATTCATATTAACCAATAACTTTATTATATAAATCCCTTGTATAAATTCCCCTTCCCCATATATTGTTCATATACTAAAAAAAAACACCCCTATATTATGCATACCTCGCCCAGGTTTAAATATAAACCATATCATTATAATAGTGGGGATTAAAGGTTTACTTGAAACCTTATAATAGCCCTTCATGCGCAACCATGGGATTAATTAACCTTTGGTTAATTAATAACTGAACCCACAACCTCACAAACCAATGATAAATGACCCCAACACATTATAAGTTTTTAAATATATTGTATGGGTCCCGCACCGTAACCCTCCGTCACCTCCAACGAGCGCCAACCATCTGATCGGCGCTCTCCCATTGAACGGCTCCAGATCATATCGCGCCCCATCCCGCTGCTGTACTTTAACGCCCTTGGAACTGTGGTATTGCCGCCCGTACCTTGGACGCGTGGCGCCCTCCCGCCATGCTCGCGGCCCCTCTGCCCAAAACCATTTCAGCTTATAAGCGGTACGAGCTGATACCGCTTACCGCCCTCCCGCTGACCCCGCCCGCTGACACCATCCGCCACGTCACCCTTCTGTACCCTCCACTATGCGACAAACTATCCCGTCATGCTGACGTCATCAAGGCAATAAATGCCAAAAAAAAACCCCTGCCAAGCCAATTTTTGTTAAAATATCGGGAAAAATGTCATTTTCACCATTATCACTACGGAGCTGTTTGCATGCGAATTACGTTCAGCTGAATGTTCGAGCAGTTAGCCCGTCACCCGGCCAATGAACTCCAGTATCCTGCTCTACGGTCCATCATTTGACCTACAAATACACAACTTTCATCCGTAATCCAGGTATTTATTCATTTTTGCCCTGAAAACCTGCAATTTTGCTTTTCTGCCGAAAATTCTATCTGAGAAGCCAAATTCGAGTTGAAAACAGTCTGTTTATTCTTAAAAAGACTCCCAGAACTCTTGTTTTGCCTAATTTTGCTACAAAACCCCAATTCCAATTTGAAAACCACAAAAGCCAAAAATGGAAGCTCCGGTGGCCCTGAACATTGCTCCCCTCAATGCACCACATAAAGACTTGGAGTGGTTACCCTTGGCTGATAGAGATTTTCAAATCAAAGACTTAACTGGTGACAAAAACCACCTCCAGGCATTTTGTGAAACTAGGAACAGTGACCAAAGTAACTATGATCTCTATGGAATATGGGAATCCAACCTGCCCATGTACTACCTCCCCTCAGTCAATGTCTTCCCAAATATTATCCACCTATGCTGTGCCAATTTTGAACCTACCAAAAGAGCAGTTATGACTCCATCTGGAACTGTCCTCTTTTATATAACTCCTGAGTCCATCAATGATATGTTACACTTCAAACCCACTCAGCCTCTGGCTCTTCTTTCTATGGGATTCTTGCTTGAGCAGGGCTCTAAACTGCCCAATGTAGAGATAACCCGTATTGCTAAAACGTTTATGAGACCAGACTGCCAGCACCGAGGCCCACCTCCATATGTGCATGTCTGGTTCAATGAAGCTGGAAGATTCATTATTGATATGATATCCTATGTCCTGGGATTTAAGACAAGTGAATTTGTTGATGAGACCACCTTAGTTTTGTTGTCCATATTTACTCCAGGACAGCTGCCTGCTATCAAATATGACTATGCTACTTTCATTTCCAACAATATCCATGACCAATTCATGAGTCTACACAGGGAAGGAATATTCAAGTACACATATTATATCTATCATCTGTTTCTGTATTATCAACTAGACAGTTTTCAGTTTCCCATAAGAAAATTGGGTTCTAAAGGAGAGCGGAGGTCTGTGATTTTTTGGACCTCAGCCTTCCACAATGTCTGCGACTCCCCTTATACCTACTGTAAATTCATTGACTTGTTTATACATCCGGTCTCCTCTCTACTTATGAGAACTCCTCCTCCTAGACTCTTTGGTGATATGCAGAAGATTTTACAGCTCTCCAAAAACTACAAAATAGGTGACTGGTACCTCTATCAGAATCACACCGAAATTAGAATATATGGTTGTGAACTGTGCCCTTATAAGCTGCCCAAATATGTGCCTATGAGACTCTTTGCACTGGAGTATTTCAAGCAACTAATCATTGTAGATTTGACCCATTTTTGCAGTACAAAGAAAAAGGCCCAACTAAGAACAAAAAACCAATTAGGCCCTTTTATCATTAACAAGAGGGAAGCATGGGAAGATGTTGATAGGATATTGGGGGAAATCTTAAATTGAAGAAAAGTTTCTGGTGGGTACCATATGACCCAAATGGCTTTATAAGTGATAGAAAAGTAAAAAACAGGCTATCGGCCTATAAACATTCTAGGCTCCCTAAAATAGAGAAATTTGCTAATCAGGATGAGTGGGTAGAGGGCACATTAATAGAAGAACTTACTCAGCAAGAATTGATGGAACAAGCTATGAAAGATCTTGAAAAGACCCTTGACCTGGACTCTTTTGGACAGGTATCTTTCAAGCTTCCTCAACAAACTGGAGTGGGTACATCTTCTGCTGCAACTTCACAGCAACCTGTGTAGGAAACCAGTGCACCAGGTACAGGGTCTTCTAAGGGCAAGGAAGTAGCAGGCACAGAGCAACAAGAAATGACTGATCAGCAGGGGCAAATTCCTTCGGTCCAGACCAAAGAACCATAGATACCAGCGTTACAGACTCCTCTAAATGAGGAAAAGGGAAAGAAAAGAGATAGAGAAGAGGCCACACCCATCAGTGGACCTGCAGAACAGCCAGGTACAAAAAAGCAAAGACTTAATCCTCTTTCTGAAGAGGAAATCATTGAAGAAACAATAGAAAGTCTAAGAGGTGAGAGAGCAACCAGCCCACAGACATCCCCGGTGATAGAAACATCCACCAGCTCTCGCAGGCAAGACATAGAAAGGCAGCATAGTGTGGAAGTTTCATCCACTAGGCCGCAAAGCAAGCAAGGTTCTGACATCAAAAGAACATTCACAGAGATAAAGGCCCAGAATGACCCACTGAGGCTGCAACTTTATAATCAGTTTCTCAAGATGGCCCCCACCAACTAGCAAAGGTTAATGTCTGAATATGACATTAAAGAAGGTAAAATGATTTTGAGCCACTTTAAGCCTAAAGTGCAACAGCCACAATCAGCAGTTGACTACATCAGAACAAATCTGGAGGTCCTTGTCAAAGACATTCATCCTATGGACCAGATTGAGCTGCACAAACAAACTAGAGAGATGGTCTACTCCACACTGGCACATAAAGCAATGTTGGCTCACAAATTGCAGAACTCATTGAACAACACCTCCGCTCAACTGGATTTGGAGAAGGCTTCTTCTCTAGCCAAGGATAACAGGATCAAATCCTTGGAAGATATTATTATTGAACTGGGACATGATCCCAAAGATGCTAAAGGCATAAAGGCATTGATGAAGAAGAAAGAAGAGGACATTGCTGCCCTCAGGAAACAATTAAAACTGCCTCCAACTATGCATCCACAAACCACAGAAGTTGTACAGCAGAAGTCAGAGGAAGAAATGATGGAGCTGCTCATGAAGCTAAATGAAAGGTTAACTGATACTGAGCAGGCATTGGAGAAAGCACTACAAGAGAAGCAGGGAGAGTCGACCTCCCAGCCACCTGAAGTAGCTCCAACAGTCACAACTGCGCCTCCTACAGTTACAACAGCAGTACCTCCCACTGTCCAGGCATCAAGAGCAGAAATCACCACAGGTACCTCAGCAACAGCAACAGCACTGGGCAACAGTACAGCTATGACTACAGAGGAATTAATAAAAGCCATGGAGGAATTAAAACTCCAAGTATCAGAATTGAAAGAGGCCAAAGAGAAGTTGGCAAAGTTAGAAATAAGTTATGACAAATCCAAGATGACTGTGGCAGAAAGATCAAGAGAGGTTAAAGCATTAGAGAACAAGGTGAGAGCATTGGAAAAGGATCTCTCCCTGGACAAACCTTTGGCAGAAATCAAAGCAATTTTGTGGGCTAACATTAATCAATCTCTTGGCAATATATGGAGATCTATTCAGATTATTTATGAGCAGATTGATTTGATAGCAATAGCCCAAGTGGAGATCCAAAAAACAAGAGCTTTATTGGGACACATGCCTGAACAAGCTAATAGGCTAATACATTTTTTGAACACCAAAACCAGTGAAGAACTGGAGACACTACAAATTAGAGACAGGACAGGCACCATTCTACAGATCAAGAAAGTTCTAACCATGAGAACTTTGATGCAAAACTTGGAAAGGAGATGCCAAGACATGCAGGTGGAAATTGATTCTTTTACAGAAAGATTTACAGTTTTGCATGAAAAGGGTTTGCCAAGTCCGTTGGGAAGTAATGAACGCCTGCTGAGACATGTAGAGTACACACACAAGTTGAACAAATATGCTGCTGATCAAGTTAATGCACCATCAAGTACTTCAGGAGAAAGAGCACTTCCATCTGGTCAAAGCCTTTATGACAAATTGGAGAATTTATTTTACATTGAACATGAGGTGAAACATCTGTTCACTATCCCACCTAACTTCTACAGGTACACAGAGACTGATGAGACTTTAAGAAAGTTGCAGAGACATAAACTACCAGAACCAGAGTGGTGGCAAGATATGTTAGGAATCCTATGAACCTATCTTTGGTATCTGTGGTATCTTTGGAGAGTTGAAAGTTTTGCACCATTTATCATAAGCTGGTGAACAAAATTGAAGAACAGGCGTATAAATCAAAGCGTGTCTCATCAGAATTAAAGACACCCGAGAAAGTCGGGGCAGCAGCACAAAATATCAGCGGAAGACAGCTGCAGACCGACTCACAGAGCCTACAGTCAACATATCTCACCAAACTAAGCAGCCATCACAACAGCATTTACTTCTTCATTTATTTCTTCACTGTTTTCAAGACTACGTGTCTCTGTTTCTTGTAAAAACAATAACTCATCACTAGATATTATCTCCCTGAGATATTTTGTAATATTTTTGCATAAATACCTCCCCATTCGAAGTATTTGGGGTTGGTGATGCATTTCTTAGACTGCGTTGTAACTCTGAAAAATTTCTGAATACAAAAGCTGTTGGAATCCATTGTTGCTGGCCTTTCTGGATGTGGAATTGATAGCAGAGGACTTGTTACAGAATTCTTGAATCAAAATATGGATCGATGAGTACCCTTATATCTCTTGTTTTATAGTTTTCTTGTCTACTATGTCATCTATGTTTCATGATCTGAATAATAAAGAAAAAGATTAACTCAGAATTTGCTTAACTGCACTCTGTTTTCAGTCTTTGTTATTCTCTATGTTTTCTTCAGAATTAGCATAAACAGTGAATTCTTAACTGCTCATGTTTCCCCTGATTCTATCATATTGATTACATGCTAAGAAATTCTTAATTGCTTCTTGGTCATAATCAGTCACTTTCCCTCTGTCTATATGATGAAGGATTCTTAACTGCCCTTCACCCATTAGACTCCATTCCATTTGATTCCAACCTTTTAAATTGTTTCATATTTGACTACCTTGCTCTGTGGTGCCATCCTCTGTTAAAGAAACCATATCCAGCAATCCATCCTCATGGACTCCATTAGCCCAATGGACTGAATTCCTCAGCTTCACACCTCTGCTTTACTAAATCTTACCATCCAAAAATCAAACAAAACCCCTGAACTTCATAAGTAGCCTAACACCTTTCAAAACAAAGTTAAATCATAAAGAGAGAGCCCTCTCTGGATGCAGATTGGCTAGAATCTGTGTCTAAAAGATTGGTCTGTGGTTACCTGTTATTGGGAAAACTAGTGTCTATGCAGAGCTACTAGTCCCACTAAGGCTGGTGGCTACCTTAGAAACAAACAAACTAAAAACTACTTTCATTTTCCTTTATGATAAATAGATAAGAGAAGAATAAGGAGACCAACCACTGTCTTGCGCTTGGTTCCTTGCTTAGTTCCTCTCTCTTCTGGTAGGTCTTTGCCACTCACTTCCTTCTCTACCCAGCTTCAAAGAGTACCTGTAGAATCAAAGCAGTGTAACACTATCCAAGAACATAGATCTATTATCATAAATAATACAGGACCAGATGTATATTGACCACATAAATGCATAAATCATCAATCATACAAGAATGTGGAGGAAAACTTTAATAGATTTATTGATAATAAAGAAAGAGCAAAGAGGATTACAACCAATTGTTCTGACCCAGCATCATCCTCTCAGCAAGTAAGCCCTTCTTCACCTCATGAAAAGCTTAGATCACCCAACACTATGATGTTACACCAAGAAACCAATAGCACTTCCTTACAAGATACAAAATTCCAGCCTTTGGATCTCTGGGATGAGGGATCCATATATAGATGTTTGTAAGGGGAATGAGTCAACTTTTGAGATTTGATTAGTGTCCTCTCTCTGATAGTTCTTGATTCCACTTGGAGATTGATGATCTCTTACTCATCCCTGGTCGAATGCAGAGAGGCAAGTGTCACAGGAGAAGTTTCTGGAAGATTCCATGCTCCTCCACCTTGCGGATTGACCCTGCCATTTGTCCACTCTCGCCCATCGCACCCCATAGAAGGGATTTTCAACATGCATCGCACCTACTGTGTGTATTCAGGTGGGATGCAACACACTTTGACTATGGAGCAGGTGAAATGGTCTAGTTTTGACCAGTTCTGAGTAGTTTTTCATGGAGAACTTCTGGGAGATGCTGTAATCAGTTGACCTTGTTCTTTTAGGGGTTGGAACAACACCTTTAGGGACTTAGGAGCCCTTAGTTTATGGACATTTATGATTGGGGTTGCAGTGCCCAAAAATGTCTATAACAGTTTCCCCCTAAAGCATGAGGTCGTTAATCTTTTGATGTCGGGTGAAATGCTTTATCATGAGGATCCGAAGTTTTCTCGAGCTGGAAGGCGACCTGTAATAAGATACAATACAATACATTATCTTCATAATATTTTCATGATCTAGCTGAGGCGGGCATTCCCATGCTCAGCTTTATAAATTCATTTTCATGTACATAGGACAGACAATCGTCTGAGTGTAGACTGATGATTCTGGTAGAGCCATCATCCCTTAGATTGGATGATTATCTGTGCAGCAATGATGTACATTTGATGTCTTTATTTTCCTGAATATATATCGCAGCCCGAATGGATGAAACTAGATCCAGGGTCTTCAATCTCGTTCGATCTTCACTCAAAGTACAAGTCGATCCACGTGAGAGATGTTCTGGAGTCGAACATGGAAAGACATCGCCTGATTACCAGCCAATGATGTAAGCTGTTAACAGGCGCGAGAGGAATCACCGATAATGATGATGACCCTCAAGTTACTGCAGTACAATTCACATGGTGTGAATAAGGGACTTGGCGTCGAACACCACGCAAAATCTTTCGGTCGAAGGCCATTGATGTAAACCTGTCGCTGGAAGTGAGAAACTTGCCATTGAGGCATGCAAGCTTCAAAGTACTGAAAGGGTTGTTCCTAGATCGACTTCTTGGATAATGAGCTGATGTCGACAAGAAGCGATCCGTCATAGGAGGGCCTTAATGAATCCCACATCAATGACACGGAATGGAGCAAATGATTTTAATGGAGGTGAAAACGATCTAATGATATAAGGTTCAGGGTGGCAGTCATGAAAGAATGGAGCGAAAATGTATTATAGTGGGTGAGACACAGGTGAATTCTCTGAGTGACTTCTCTTGAACATATCGGCGACACTGACATGATGGATTGGTAGCATTAACCCCAAATGTGGATGGTGTGATGGAACCATGGTGATGTGACTAGTGAATGGAACAACCCAACCCGACTCAGATGCGGAGTGAAAGTGTCATGTTCAAGAGCGACTTGCTACCAACAAAGTTTCTTCAAGTTTTCTTCCCAATTTTTCCCCAATCATTGCTGACCAGTACCTCTTTATTTTTTCAAGCTTGAGGAGGATAACATATGCTTGTTCTATAATTTGCCCTTCGGGAAAACCCATCGCTATGTTTTAATGAGCCTAGCGATAGTGAAACTCGTTCTTGTCTGTTATGGACAAGTTTGTCGCTATTAGGTTTTAACGAGTTTAACGACAAAGATAACTCGGTCCTTTTCAATTTTAGAGAGTCTGAAAAGGGACGTAAAGGAAACTCCAAAAAATCCTTTTTCATCATCTAATACCTTAAGTCCGAAAAAGTATAAAATAATACAAAAGGGATGAATTTTCGGTAATTTTAACGAGCCAAACAAAACAAGCGCTCGATCTTTTTGTGTAATAATCCCTCAGGTCCAAAAAGATTAAAATATAAAGGAGGGATAGCACTTGCGATCACTTTAACGAGCTGGAGAGACCAATGGCTCGGCAATCTTTTCATATTTTACGAGTTAGTTGAAAAGAGCTTAAAGGAGACTCACTTTTTAGGAACGAGTGATAGACTCGATTAGCAGCTGATTCCAGGTAAGGTTTGGAATTTTCTAATCATGGCAGTGTCATAAGGATGGCTAACAAGATCACTCTTCGCAGCTGTTCCTCAAAAGGGGTAAACAATCAAGTGGAGGTGAATGATCGGCCAATACAGAGTGGAGGTGATGATGAGAACACGATCAAGGCTTCAAAGGCTGAAGTAATACATTCACAATGGTTATTTACCGGAAATTGGTTCATTTTTTAATGAGCTTAAATGTTGGGGGAAACACTTGCTCATTGCTTATGTTTATTTTTTAACGAGCTTGAATTCCACGTTAAAACTGCTCGATCCAGTCGTATAATAAGGATGTCTCATCTAAGATGCCATTTTTCAGAAGCTTGCACCTTACAAAGCTTTGCTCTGCATCCTTTCTTTATGCAAGTTAGGAAACGACCAATCCTACGAGTTTAAAGGGTTAGAGGACCTATAAATTTAAAAAATAAATGGTCGCTCTTCGCTTGCATGCCAAAAGGTTTGCATGCCCCCAGGTATAGCGAAAAATTTCCAGGTTACCAAAGATTGTTCCGTCCGTGTCACAGATAAAACACTTCCTCGGCGATGTCTACCGAAATAGACAAAGGTGAGTGGCGCAGACGCCTCCACTCACATAACTTTGACGAGGGAATATTATTCCAGCCTAATCCCATTTTCCTAAACGGAGGGGTGTGTCAGACTAGTCATATATCCTCCGCGGAAACCTACCCTATACCCAAGGTTTTCCTGCCGAAACAGACCAGGGTGCATGCCCCCTGGGTTTTAGTCATGTCCTCTGAATCACTCGCGTTCATCAGGAGGACGGACTGGGGATTGACGAGACATTCCTTGCGTGAAAAGACCATTCAAGGTCGGTACATGACTATTTGCTATGTGTGAACCGGGAAATGAAAGCTGCTCTATGAGCTTGACCACTCTTCCTTCATGCGGAAAACACATTACTCTAAAGAGTGAGGAGATGACGGCTCCCATGCAATAAATATAGTCTTGTCCAAGGAGTAGATTATAATCCAGGGGTCCTTGGACTACCATTACGTTCATTGAATGGTTTTCCTTCTCAATGTTATCAGCACATCGGGAAGGATCCCTAATGGTCGATTGGTTCCTTTGTCAAAGCGTGTTATATTTCTCATCTCATGCAAAAGCGATGGTGAACCAAGCGCTTTCCAAGCAGTTGAGGAAAGGATACTCACATAATCCCCTTCATCTATGATGGTACTGGCCATGACCATTCTATATATTTGAGCAATGATTCGAAATGGTACACTAGCCGGTAAACGGGGTGTGCCTAGTAGATTCCATTCAAAGGAAACAACCAGGTTGCTTGGAGGTGGGACCGAATAGACGACCAGATACGACTCTGACAAACTTCCTTCCTGCAGTAAAGGAACGGGTAGACTGCCCCCATGTTCATCGGAGTCTGTGCTTACGAAGAGAATTTGAACGGTGTCATTCTTGTTCTCTTCGGTGACTGTATCATCTGAAGATGGACCTTCTGAAGGCAAGACTGGGTCAACTGCCACCTCGACCTTTTGACTTTCGTCTGGTATGGATTCAGATGGCTTATCTTCAATGATAGACGCTTCAGCCGACCACAAGGGCGTGTCAGCCGAATTTTCAACTAGTGACGGACTCGGCAAGAGTTTCTTATATCCAGAAGGAAGCCGTAACGGTGAAACTGGACGGTCGTCCAAAACTCTTTTAGCTTCGTCTAAGAAGGGACAACGGTGGACGGCGTGATCGCCTTCACACAATTTACAAGGAAATTTATATTTTCCTTTTTTTCCAGGGGCTTCACTTTCACTAGTTGACGGTTTATGCTCAACATGATCGTCAGAGGTTGATGACACCAGATTGTGCAAACGAGGAGACCAGTCCCTTAAGATCCGAGGGATGCAAAGGCAATCTTGATGATAGTGGTCTCCTTTGCAAATATCACATGGCGATTTAGGCTTGGTCGGTGTAGTGTGTGGATTTTCGCTAGACGATGCTTGGTTGCCCCTTTTCACCTTTGGCTCCTTCTTCTTCTTCTCTTTCTTCTTATTCTCCTTCTTCTTCTCGGTTACTTGATTCGGGCTTTACTAGCTTCATCAAGTGAAGAGGAAGGAGAAGAGGAATAATTGGACGAAGTAGAGGATTGGGGGGAAACTCTAATATCGTTTAGTTGCTGACTTGATTGTTCAGGAATCACGGTGTTCTGAACGACAAAAGTTGAGAAGAGCCATACAGGCAAGCCGATTGTCAATCCTGGAAGAGACAATGTGGCCATATGGGGTGCACCAACATCTCCCCAAGAGGAGAAGGGACTAGGATTTCCTCCAAGGGGAACTCCTTGGTTGGTGGACTCCATTTTTCTCAACTTAAGATCAATGTAGGAAAGGTGATGATTATTCCGTTTAAAATAAATTTTAGACGCTTTGACACAACTTGTTTTTCCAATTTTTAAGAGTCGAGAAAAAACAAAAGATGACTCTAGTCGCCTTCGATTTTTAATGAGCTTGAAGTGACAAGTGCTCAGATGGACCTTTTCCGTTAAGGAGTCTGAAAAGGAACGAAAGGGACTGCTCTGGAAATCTAGATAGAGGGATTACCAAACCAATCGCAAAACTGCAGAATACTTTTTACGGTACGACAGTCAGTCTTCCCGAATGCTGTGTTTAGTGCATTGCGATCGATAGGGCGGCATACATGGCTTCCTATGGATAAAGGATAAAGCCTATTGTGGTCTCCCAAAATATACTCGATGGTACGTGGGAGCACAAGTCCGTACTGGCACTTATCGTCTCAAAGTGGAGGAATCACCCAACCAACAGTGAAAACAACAGTTACCAGGCTTTACGATGCCGGAATACATCTCTAGCCTAGACTTCTAGATGTTGTGCGTTAGGTTCCAAAGCATTTTTAGATTCATTAAATTTATTTTATGGTTGATCTTGCTTAAGAAATTTGCCTTTCAGGTTCACCGTGTGATGTAGATGTACAATTCCTAAAATGAAATCTAAGATGATAAACAGTCGTTTAATCTTCTTTTTGCAATGAAAATCCTAGCTACTAAGGAAAGAGAGATGGCATTCTTTCAACAAAGAGCAGAGAGCACACACTATATGCACTGCCCTAAATCAAACCAACAAATAGTCTAAATGCAAATGCACATGCATGTATTTGTTTTCAGCCTTCTTAATGTGTGAATGATAAAAGGAAAGCTAAGTGCAAATCTAAATTATTTTTCAAAGCGACAATTACTAACAAGCTTCTTTTCAAAACAAAATGATGACAATGATGACACTTTTTTATTTTGAATTGAAAACTTGCTTTTGACACTTGAAAAACTACTAATTCAAATCAAATACAAGAGTAACAGTGTAATCGACTATCAAGAATAATCAGATTCTCTTCTATGACTGAAAACGACACTTGCGACACTTTCAAATCAAGAAACGACAGTACAATTATGCTACTTCTTTGTAAAGGAGAACTGAAAATGACTCAAAAATACATAAAAACATTTACAGTTCTTTGCACAATGGAGGCGGAATAATAGCAAGGAAAGGGGTTTCAAACAGAGGTGTACTAACTACAAGCAACAAAACTTCTGAATAGAGCTGAAAAGAGTGAACACAGAAACCAAAATTTAGGAACAAGGCCTTGTCTGATCAGCGCACCTGTAACACAGTGAAACTGAAATGCAACGCACCTACTACACTCGGGAAGTGCGATGAATTTGAAGTTCACATAACAGACAGTGCGCTGGACCAGGGACGAGACTTTGACTGGGTTCTGGGTCACAGTTTGCAGTTCAGTTCAGGGATTTAGGCCGAGCAAGTAGTAATCAGTAAATCAATCACAGGGGTAGATCTAAGGAGGTTACTAGAGCCACCACGAGGGCAATTAGAGAGCTTTTAAATCAATCATTTAATTCATAAACAAAACCTGGAGATAGACTGAAGCAGCATTGATCTACTTTGCACTTGCATAGCAAATGCAGTTCGAAGGCTAGCTGGCTTGACTTCAGGCTCCGTCTGTAAGTTTATAAAATAAACAAATGTAGATAAACAAACAATCTATTTGCTCCCCAGTGGAGTCGCCATTTTGTTATCGGGAAAACTAGTGTCTATGCAGAGGTTCTAGTCCCACTAAGGCTGGTGGCTACCTTAGAAACAAACAAACTAAAAACTACTTTCGTTTTCCTTTATGAGAAATAGATAAGAGAAGAATAAGGAGACCAACATTTGTCTTGCGCTTGGTTCCTTGCTCAGTTCCTCTCTCTTCTGGTAGGTCTTTGCCACTCGCTTCCTTGTCTACCCAGCTTCAAAGAGTACCTGTAGAATCAAAGCAGCATAACACTATCCAAGAACATAGATCTATTATCATAAACAATACAGGACCAGATGTATATTGACCACACAAATGCATAAATCATCAATCATACAAGAATGTGGAGGAAAACTTGAATAGCTTTATTGATAATCAAGAAAGAGCAAAGAGGATTACAACCAATTGTTCTGACCCAGCATCATCCTCTCAGCAAGTAAGCCCTTCTTCACCTCATGAAAAGCTTAGATCACCCAACACTATGATGTTACACCAAGAAACCAACAACACTTCCTTACAAGATACAAAATTCCAGCCTCTGGATCTCTGGGATGAGGGATCCATATATAGATGTTTGTAAGGGGAATGAGTCAGATTTTGAGATTTGATTAGTGTCCTCTCTCTGATAGTTCTTGATTCCACTTGGAGATTGATGATCTCTTACTCATCCCTAGTCGAATGCAGAGAGGCAAGTGTCACAGGAGAAGTTTCTGGAAGATTCCATGCTCCTCCACCTTGCGGATTGACCCTGCCATTTGTCCACTCTCGCCCATCGCACCCCATAGAAGGTATTTTCAACATGCATCACACCTACTGTGTATATTCAGGTGGGATGCAACGCACTTTGACTATGGAGCAGGTGAAATGGTCCAGTTTTGACCAGTTCTGAGTAGTTTTTCATGGAGAACTTCTGGGAGATGTTGTAATCAGTTGACCTTGTTCTTTTAGGGGTTGGAACAACACCTTTAGGGACTTAGGAGCCCTTAGTTTATGGACATTTATGATTGGGGTTGCAGTGCCCAAAAATGTCTATAACATTACCTCGGCCGTATTCCCTTTTCTTACAACTTTTGGGGAACAACCTGAGTGATAACACATGGTATCTTAAATGACATCTTCTCTTGAGATATTTATTTTACATTTAAGGAACTTTATCAATGCGAGTTATTATGAAAAGGTGGTTATATACCTTGTATTTACTTTTTCTTTTTGTTTTTCATTTATAGATGCAAGCATATTTTTAAGGATCAACTTGATGTCATCCTACTTTGTAAACAAGTTATAATGACTTGCTTATCTTTAAAGTACATATGTAGCAAAGTTTTCATCTACTAATGTACCTTGATAGAATGTAGGAAATGGAGCTCATGCTTTCGAAATTTTCCTGGGCCTTGTACCCTCTTTAGTGAGACACCTCCAACTTCTGAATCTAAGAGATAAGCTTGATCACCAAACTCCTTTCATTCAAGAAGGAGAATTTCCTTCCTAACCTCAGGAGGAACATAATCAAAGTAATTAGCCACTGACTTTGATCCAAATAACCAATGTTTGTGGAAAGAAAAGGCACTTGCACTACCTCGGTGACTCGACATTCTCTGCCAAGGATCCATGAAGTCTAGGGACGACGAGTGCAACTAATAGAAAAAATGGACTTGAAGCCTTTATGAACGAAAAGGAGAGAGTAATAGGAATATTGGAGTTAATTGTACCCAGAGACTGGCGCGAAAAGCTATGTAAAATTAAAGGACACGTGCAAGTATGACTACCAACCTACCCAATGAAATGTGTTGTAATGAGATGAAATATGGGATGACACCCATATATTACAACATAATATATCCAAACCACCTTGTGAAACCACTATGGGAAGAGATGGAACGAGAACCAGACCAGAGAATTATAGTGCTAGAAGTAATAGACCATAAAATTTACAGTTTTAAAACAAAATATAAGGAATTGATGTTTAGTTGACTCCACAAACCAAGGCAAAGTGACCAAGGAAAAACCCTGCTAGAGAGAAGAAGAACCTAACTTGACACGTTTAGAACCAAATGGAGAACGTACTTGGGTACCAAACCCCACATACCAAAACCGAGCAGTTAAAGAAGATCCCCATTAGGCCCTGGGGTGATGCTGTGGTGGAGCATTTGTTAAGAAATTTACTGCATAACATAAATAATTACTGAGAGGAATAAATATAAAAATAACCAGCAACAACCATAAACACATAAACACAAATGTTTATCCGAGAAAACCCCAAATCCGGGGAAAACCCAACCTAATAAGATCTTATTAGCATTGGCCAAAACTCTGGCCAATCTGACTAAGTGAACCTTCATCGCTCACCTCCAAGTCTTGCCTTACAATGAAGTCCTTCCAGCTTTTTATAAGCTCCATTACATATAATACCACGGGCAGAATACCATGGGTGCACAATACCATGTGCCCCAAAACCATCACTGTTTAACCTGGTCAACTTTGACTCTATCTCAAGTCAAGTTTACCTAACAATTCCCCCCTTAAACTTGACTTGGGGTTCCTTGACTAACTCCAGCCAAACCTGCTAAGTGAGACAATCCTGCTCACTCTAGCTCTTACCCCCCTCAAAGTTTTTACCCGGGGTATTGTTAACCCGACATCCCCCCTATCACCTAGGTCTAACCCAGACTTTACCAATGATCACCGAGGGGTACACATGCCTTACCAGGTCTTACAACAGTATGCCCATTTTCATGCAATAATTTTGACTTCATTAAAATATTTTTTTTTGTTTATTGCTGCTGCCATTCTGATCCATCCTCTCTCAATTTGATTTGCTCAAAAACTTCTATCAAACCGCTCCAACTGCAAGCTCGACGAGAACCTCGTAGATTCCAGCACCGGTGGCCTCACGTAGCAGAAAACAAACAATTTTCGAAGCCGCATGAATCCCGAACAATTCGTCAACATGTTCCAAACTGGTAAATATCGCAAATGCACTGTGATCCCTGGCAGTTACGGCACTATCTTCCGCACATTCTCCTCGAGGTTCCGCGTACGATTGTTCCACCATTATTTTCAGACCCAGATATGTAAAAAGGTTGCATTGATCTTATCAAGCACTATAAACCCATAGCATCAAAGAATCCATTTGAAGCTGCATTGATCTTATCAAGCACTATAAACTCGTGGCATCAAAGAATCCCTTTGAAGCTAAAATCTGGCTCTAATACCAGTTGTTAAGAAATTTACTGCATAACATAAATAATTACTGAGAGGAATAAATATAAAAATAACCAACAACAACCATAAAAACATAAGCACAAATGTTTATCTGGGAAAACCCCAAATCCGGGGAAAAACCCAACCTAATAAGATCTTATTAGCATTGGCCAAACCTCTGGCCAATCCGACCAAGTGAACCTTCACCGCTCACCTCCAGGTCTTGCCTTACAATGAAGTCCTTCCAGCTTTTTATAAGCTCCATTACATATAATACCATGGGTGCACAATACTATGTGCTCCAAAACCATCACTGTTTAACCTGGTCAACTTTGACTCTATCTCAGGTCCAGTTTACCTAACAGCATTGTCACCATCTCAAAGGCAGGACCAATTCCCATGCAATGAAGAAATATAACAAAAAACATGAACCCTCTCTTGTTGTCACAACATTGTACAGGCCAAGCCAATTTACTGTGGACAAATAATGAGGAGTGTGCGGTTTTTAGCTGAGGCTTTCCCCAAAGTATTTTCATGTGTATCATGCCACTGATTCTTCTTCTTCTAGTTATATTGTTCAACTTGATCTTTAAGCTTCTGCAAATTGATAGTAGAAGTAGGTTATAGTATTCTGCTTTGATTTATATTGCATTATCGAGTTAATCTACACAGATTTTCTACACACGCCCTCCAACAACCACCGTCCCTTCCTCCACTTGTACCCTCCGCATGGTAATCATGTGGTTACTTTCCCTTTTAGACCACTTAAATGACACCCCCATTAGGGAGACTACCTTTAGAGGAGGATTTATCTTGCTCCACCACCTATGTATACTTTCCAAATCTCCTATATATAAAGTGATCAACCAATCCTCATCCAAGGTGCAATTTTGACCCTGACAACCTAAGTTTGCCAACACATCTGCCACCCTATTCCCTTCCCAAAGTGTATGCTAAACAAAAATATAATCAAATGTTGTTAATAATTGTTGCATATTAGAGACCACCTCTTGAAGGAACCAGTTGTGCACCACTTTGTGCATGGGATGCCCATTCAACAACTTTTGAATGCATCTAAGAGAAACCTATGAATCACTATGAACCTAAAGTAGCTTATAACCTCATTTGACTGCAATCTGAAGACCTCTTTCAAGCGCCATAAATTCTGCCAAGTTATTTGTAGCTACCCCACATGACCATGCATATATATGTAGAGGTAGGGAGTTGGCATCTTGAAAAATCCTGCCACATCCTGCCAAACCATGATTTCCTTTAGAGGAACCATCAAAAATTAACTTGAGAAAGGAAGGAGGATGCGGGGAATACGAGTTCTATGTAGAGTATCTTGAGTTATGTAGTTAGGATAGGGAGGTTAGGCACATCAAAGGATTTAAATCAAGGTTCTTCAGAATGGAATGTTCAAAATCCTCTATTAACCAATCATCCTTGGTACAGGGTAATGCTACGATAGTTTCCCAGATATTCAAGAGGATTACTTCTTTTAGCACTAGAGGTGAACTAATTTTCATGCTAAATATTCTAAGGTTTCTCTCCTTCCATAAATTCCAAAGGAAGAAACCTAACACCAACTTCCACGCATGTGAAACAATTAGGTTTTTAAATTTACAATAGAACCAACGATCTTCGAAAGTATTCAAGTCCTTCATGAATGGTCAATGAAAACCAAAGAGTCGATAGAGGAGGTCCCATATGTCACCTGCAAAACTGAAAGAGAGAAGAATATGCTATGTTGACTCTTCTTGTTGGTGACAAAGATGGCATAATGATGGCTCCACATACCCGTTTTCTTGAATACGATCCCATGTAAGCAAGCACCCCCACTCTATTAACCATAGAAATGTAGAGAGTTTTGGCCACCAAGCTCCTTTCGAGATCCTACTCCATACCATTGGCTTGTCAAATAATGAGAATCCAACAATGAAGGAGTACGATTTTTTAAGAGTAAAGAATCCTAATGATTGATGCCCCCACCATAAAATATTGTCCTTTTGAGATACTCTAATATTCCTATCTGTCAATGGTTTCTAGTAATCTTCACGGGGAAAAGAGCCTTCTGAAGAAGGCCAATAATCTTTATCCTTCCACCATCGCCAAAGTTTATTACCTTCATATGGTTTCCAGTAATGAGACACCTTAATAGCACCCAAAGTTTGTGATAAGGCTTTAATCGATAGGAGGCTCTCTTTCTCTACCATTCAGGCAAGCTACTACCAAGCATCTTCCCAAAAGGATGTTGTCGTTCCTCCACATATTTCACAAAAAGAATACTCACACACTTATTCTTTCCATTGCTATGACCAATTCCAAATCCTTGAGCCTTGGATATCCTCCTTCATTCCCAAACAGTCAACCAGAGTGCTAGAGGGCATGTGTTTTCTTTCCCAAGTACATTTCAATAGCATAGGTCCTCCCTTCAACCACAACGACCAAAGTTTCATACTATAGGCTTTGCTAATCAATTCTGGATCTCGTAGACCTAACCTGCCAATACATTTTGCGCTAATGACTTTGTCTCATACTACTAGAGACCACCTTTGCACTTTAACTGATCCTCTCCAAAGGAACTCTATCCATAGAGATTGAAGATTATTGAAATCTTCTTTTCGTATAAGCATCACTACCATTTGGTAATTCGGAATTCCTTGCAGCACTGATTTGGTAAGCACTAGTTGACCTGCGAAATTTAGAGCCCGAAAATACCAATCACTGACCCCTTGTCAAACCCTTTCCATGAGATCTTCCCAATTTGATGCCCACTTATAATATAATACCAAGGGAACCCCAAGATATCTAGACAGGAGTTGGGATCGATGAAAATCTAACACACGAGTCAAGTGTGCAGGTATTTCTTCATGGAAATTGAAGAAGAAAATATGTGTTTTATCCTTGTTAATTGTTGTCCCTGAAGACTCCATACAACTCTGTAATATGCTCCTAAGATATTTCACTTCTTTTAATGTAAGTGGGCCAAAGAGAACAACATCATCAACAAACTATTGATGTGTTATATGAAGATCTTGGCCAAACAATCATAGACCAGAGATATGACCCAGAGAGTAAGAATTCTTGTACATTTTCCCAAGCCCTTCCATAACCAAAATGAAAATAAATGGAGAAAGAGGATCATCTTGTCTGATACCTCTAGAAGGGTTGAAGGTATAGGAAGGGGATCCATTTATAAGTATTTAGAAGAAGCCAATTGAGATTAGTGATCCTATCCAAGAGATCCACTGGCCAAAGAATCTAAAGGCCTCTAAAATTTGTAACAAATAATCCTAGCTAAGCCGATCATATGCTTTGAACAAATCCAGTTTGATTAACATACCTGATTTCTTCCATACTCGTAAGGAATGTATGATTTCTCATGCCTCAATTATGTGATCTGCGATGTGACGACCCTATACAAAACCCGTTTTCTTCGCTGATATCAATCCTGGAAGTAAGGGTTTCAAACAGATCACTATAACTGTAGAAATGATTTTGTATATCACATTACAAAAAGCAATAGGATGAAAACTAGTAGGGTTCTTCAAGTGCCCACTTTTTGGAATAAGGGTAAGGAATGTGTCATTCAAGCCAACATTAATTGATTGAGTTCTTCATTATTCTTCTGCCAACTCATAAATCTCCTAACCTAGAAAGGCCCAACATGCCTTGAAGAAGTCGAAAGTGAATTCGTCGAGACCGAGTGACTTATTCCTAGGCAAATTCATAACTACCATTTCCACCTCCTCATATGAAATCGGTCTCATTAGAGCCATATTTTGTTCTTTGCTTATAATCCTAGGGATATAATGGAGGACAACATTAATAGATGGTTGTCTAGAGGATGAGTTATCTGACATAATCTCATGGAAACACATTACCAATTCATATTCTATTTCTTAGTGAAGGATTTTCCTTTCCCCATCCACTCCCAAAATTGAGAAAATCCTATTATTATGATGACACTACAGCATTGAGTTATGGAAGAATTAAGAGTTCCTTTCTCCTTCCTTAAGCCACTGTAACCTACATTTTTTATGCTCGATTGTTTATTTATGTTTGCGTCGTTGTTCCAACTTATATAACATCAATCCTTCCTGAATTATCATTCCTAGGAATCTACCCTTTAGGATCATACATTGTTGAATCTCTTTCATTTGGTCTTCAAGTTTAACCTTATCTTATCAGATATTACCAAAGAATTGTTTATTCCATAGTGATGAAAAGAGATCTTGGGGTATTGCCAAAATCCCCTTTCATATATAAATTTCGATCCTAGGCCTATGGGTTATGTCCCACAAAGTCCCATCGGAAGCATTTTAAATAACTTTAAACCTTTTAATTTTTAAACCGTGGATCTCTTTAAATATCGATCATCCCTTAATCATCGTCGCAAGCATGCAATATAAGTCTAAAACCTCACGACCACATGGTAATACAATACATAGCAATAGATGGATTTTAAAATATAATATGGGCGCCTCTATATACGTCGGCAGATCCGCCGGTCCACCCAAGTCCGATCCGATTCAATCAGAAATCGAAAAATCGGAACTATTACCAATCGGAAGTTGGAATTGTCACGTGTTGCGATATCTGACCATCCTCTCCGCCTGATGCGATGGGTTCAAACAGACCCGATTCTTCTCTGAGTCAGTACTTATATTAATTCAGATCTGTTCAATGGATACGCGAAGTCATTTCTCTGTGTTTTCAGTTTATAAACTTTGACACTAAGATAGCATTAAACACAGAATATTCACGATTTTCATTAGAAATAGAGATCGGAAACCACTTCAAGCAATTGCCAACATGCCAATCCTCACTTGCTCTTCATACATAGCGTTTAAACGATAATTAGATCACCATCGATCCTGAAGTGATTGATGATCGATCAAGCTCACAACACAGGATTTACTCAATTATAAAACGCACATAAGCGTACACAACATACACTAGAACATGATTCTATATATTATACAAAACAGTTACATACTAAGGCCTTTCAGCCTTAGAAATGAGCTCATGCTCGACTACATTTTACTCACTCAGTTTTTCCTCACAAACAGATATCTATCACACCCTATCACATTACATTTATATAAGAAGCATTAGATAGGAAGGATCGATCAGATCCTCTCCTTATTTTTCTCCAACGAAAGCTCTCCAAAATGCGTGCATGGCTGTTAACAATAGTAAGTCTATCGAGACATATCCACTTTAAATCCACTTTAAATCTGTATTAAAATATATTTCCCTTATTTTCTCCTTCAATTCAGCTCCTTTGATCCACGTACTCTTCGCCCTTCTTTGGATTCCTCTTTAATTAAGGAGGGGGTTAGATGCTCCTGCAACACATAGTTTCACCCGCTCCTTTAAGTCTTTAATCTTTAGTTGAAACATGTGCATTTTAGACGAACCATAAACATTCATTTCCATCTACCACCTATTGAGGAGCTCAACAAAATCAAGCTTTTGGAACCAAAAAGTCTCAAATCTAAAAAGGCAATTGTGTGGGGCCTCCTTTAGATCGAACTCAAGCCTTAGTGGCCAGTGGTCTGACCCAAGACAAGGCAAAATAGCGGCTTTCACAAACATGTCGTTATGAATCACCTCTTCAGAGAGAAGGAAACAATTCAATCAAATTGTTATATGATGTCTTCCATCTCGTCGGTTGTTCCAAGCATACAAACCATTAATGGTTGGTATATCCAGTAGCTGGATTTTATATATGTAGCTATCAAAGGAAGCAGATTCTGAGTCCAATCTATGTACACCTCCTTTTCTCTCCTTTAGGGATCTAATTAGGTTGAAATCCCCACCAACAATTCATAGTGAGTTACCCACCAGTTGTTTAGAGGCCAAGATTCGGTCCAAAAAGTGAAGTTCTCTCCCGCTATTGAGGGGTCATATACCTTTGTTAGATAGACTACATCTTTCGTCCCTCTATAATGAAACTTTCCCTTCATAATTATCAGGTTGGAAAATCAGTCTTGGAATACCACCTGAAGAGGATTCCATAGAATGGAAAGACGTCCTTCGCATCAAGAGACATGTTATGACAACCTTTCCAATAACTTCCTAAAATGGATGGAAAATTTTCCCTGTGAGCTTAATTTCCTGCGAAATTATAATCATCATTTTCTCCATCTAAATATTGTCTCTAAAATATCTTTGTTTCTCTGGATATAAATAATTAGAATCATTAACCATCTTTTATTTTCATTTTAATTTATTTTAATATTAACAAATTAAATATGCTTAAAAATATTTATAAAAATTAAATTAATTTAATACAACCTAAATTTTATATTAATAAAT
This sequence comes from Pinus tabuliformis, assembly GCA_031772625.1. Classification (NCBI taxonomy): domain Eukaryota; kingdom Viridiplantae; phylum Streptophyta; class Pinopsida; order Pinales; family Pinaceae; genus Pinus; species Pinus tabuliformis. The sequence goes on along the minus strand of CM062805.1, from coordinate 1,226,971,518 downwards.
TTATCATTCATAAATGAATTTGGAGATATCTTAATCTGATTTAAAAATCTTATAAATTAGTTGTACCAAAAGAAATAATAATAACAATTATAAGTTAATTGAAACAACCCATACAGTATAACTATACTCCAAAATTGCACAAATGTAACCAAGTAAATGTCCTCAAGATGCCATGCATGCCATTGCCTTTTAGGTGCTATAAGTCATCCTACATAGCACTACCAGTTAAGAATAAACTAGCGATGAAGATACCACTTACTAAAAATAGAAAATTATAGATAACAATCATCTTAATCTATAGAAAATGTAAAAATATACTAATAAATAATAATAATTCAAAAATATTTAAATAATTCATATATAAATATTTTTATTTTAATTCAATAATAAAAAATTATCTTAATGCACTGCCATATATGTGAAGGGATGCAAACATCTTTTAAAATAAAATAAATTTAATACATTAATAAATACAATAATCTAAATACATAACACAAAACAAAACTAAATGCAATAAATATTTAAAGCAGTTGTCTATAATGAGACTTTTTGGAAGTCTTTCTGGTGGATTTTTCCGGTTAAAATCCGGCAACAATTTATTGGAATCGCAAGTTTGATAGCTAGTTTCTGCACAATCAAGGCGTCCTAGGGGTTTTTCAGGGCGCTGAATCCAAATATGCAGTTAAAAAATCATTTTAAGTGCAACAAATCAAGATTTAACCTCAATTTCTTCCACCGGATTCCGTCACCGAAATCTCCAAAAAATCGCATTATAGACAACTCCATATTTAAATATATTTAAAAAAAATTAACATTCCAAGACTTAAGTCTTCTAAATTAAGAAAACTCCTTAGGTCAAAAAAGAACTGTCACATTTTTCTTCCACATGTTAAAAAAGATTGTCGCAGACTCGCATGTTATTCCGTTCACACACAAATGAAATCAATTCAAAACAAATACACTAAAAGTCAAAGTAGATAGATCTCCGTTGACGCACAAAAGGATTCCAATTTCTCACCGTAGAGATAGAGTTGCCCTAAATTGACCACATCCATCGCACAGGGTACCCACCACCTCCTGTGCCCCACTTATTTAATTCAGGGCGCCGCGGTCACTAAGCAGAGCAAGTGGATTATACCTACCACCTCCTGTGCCACTCTTATTTATTTATTTATTTCAGGGTGCCCTGGGCATTAAGCATAGCAAGTGGATTTGTTTAAGCTATTGAGCATACAGAGCCTGGGGTTTTCTCTCACAACAGGAACCGCGCTCATATATCTTTTCATTATGAGAGGGCCAAGGAATCTTAGTGCTCCGCTCCTCTGGTTGGCGCTACAGATGATTTTTGTATCAGTATGTGCAGTGGAGGCAAATTTCACCAACGTTCCACGGGACGCGCAGCTCCTGTTAGCGATCAAACAAACCTACAATTATTTGTCGCTGGATGACTGGGTCGAACCGTCCTACACGAACTTCTGTAACTGGACTGGTGTCACCTGCGACGAGAAGACTCGACGGAAAGTAGTGGCTCTGAATCTGCAAAACAAGAGCCTCTCCGGTTCAATCCCGCCGGAATTGGGCCATCTCCACCACTTGGCATCGCTCAACCTTTCCTACAATAGTTTCAGGGGTTCCATTCCTTCTTCTCTCTTTGGAGGACCAAATTCCTCGCTGTCCATTCTGTCACTTTCCCACAACCAAATCAGTGGCACCATTCCCACCGGTCTCTTCAATTCCACTGATTTTCAGTATCTCGACTTTTCGTACAACAACCTCGGTGGCTTCATTCCTCCTCGGCTTGGCTTGCTGTCCAACCTCCACCATCTCAACCTCCGTCAGAACAACTTCGTAGGCCCGATTCCCCTGGCTCTGTCTAACAGCACAAAGCTTACTGTGCTGGACTTGTGTTTCAATCTCTTGTTGAATGGGACTATACCTCCAGAGTTGGGTTTATTGTCTAGATTACAATACCTGTGTTTAGACTTTAACGACCTCACTGGTACTATTCCCACATCGATTCCCTCCAACTGCACTCAACTGCGGGCGTTGATGATTGGAAACAACCGCATGTCGGGTACAATTCCTGCAGAATTGGGCAAATTACGGTACCTCGAGACGCTCTTCATAGACATAGCCAATTTTGAAGGTCCGTTGCCTAGCGCACTTGGGAACGTCACCACACTCAAACTGCTCGCCATCTACCGTAACTCTCTGACGGGCACAATCCCCAAATCTCTGGGACAGCTCTCTAACCTGAATGATTTCGTGATAAGTGGCAATTTCTTCACGGGCACCCTTCCGCCCGAGTTAGGTAATCTTACAAACGTCCAGTACTTCAATGTGAGGGGTAATTTGCTAACAGGAAGTATACCCAGCGACTATGGTCGCTTAAATTCGGTCACCAGATTCCTGGCATTTGATAACGACTTGAGCGGAGGGATCCCAGCGGAGCTAGGAAACTGCTCAAGCTTGGCCCAGCTTTGGCTCTCCGGAAATCGGCTCAGTGGGCGTATACCAGAAGAACTTGGCCGCGGTTTGACGAAGCTTAGTAGTCTGTCTCTGGACCACAATGACTTGAGCGGCACAATACCAGAGAGCCTGTCCAACTGCACTCAAATGCAAGACTTGAATCTCGGCTACAATCGGCTTCGAGGTACCATTCCTCCTGCTGTTGCGAATTTAAGGCATATAGTTAAATCGTTTTCTATGCCGCGCAATCTACTTGAAGGCAACATTCCTGTCGAGATCGGAGGCATGATGCTTGTTACCAACATAGATCTCGCAGGCAATCTGCTGAGTGGTCAGATTCCCTCCAGTTTGGGAAGTTGCGTGGAAGTCCTTCATCTCAACCTTTCCGGCAACCGCCTTGAGGGAGAAGTTCCGCTGTGGTTTCGATCCATGATCACTCTTACAGATTTGGATCTTTCCGATAATCAGTTGTCTGGTTCAATACCACCATACCTCGGCGACATGGGAACTCTCCGCTCTCTGAATGTGTCCTACAACAGTCTGTCGGGGCCGATTCCAAACAAGGGCGCGTTCCGAAATCTTACGGCCGCTTCTTTTCTTGGAAACAAAGGTTTATGCGGACCGATCCTCGGCGTAGCTTGCCCTGCAGCTTCGGCCCCTTCTTCATCCCCCCGACTAAGCAAAGGCAAGAGATTGGCTATAATATTCTCCGCCTTGGTATTTGTGGGGTTCACCACAGCAGCTTCGATATTCTGTTTTATCCGTGCTCGAGCAAAGTCGAAGAAGGAGAATGCTATGCATCTTGCCTTTACGAAATATTCTGCAGGAATCTCAGAGAAGGCCAATTCTATAAAGTCGATGTCCACAACCGAGCTGTTCGAGGCAACTTTAGGATTTAGTCCACAGAATATAGTTGGTTCTGGGAAAACAGCAACAGTGTATAGAGGCTGCCTCTCTGATGGATTGGAGGTCGCCATTAAGAGATTCAAAGAAGATACAAGCATGGAGTCATTTCGCGATAATCTAATCGCTGAATTGCGGGTATTAGGCATGACACGACACCGAAATCTAGTTCGAATGTTGGGTTATTGCAACAGCCCCGGAATGGTTTCGCTGGTTATGGAGATGATGCCGAATGGAACCTTGGCGAGGCATATAGAAGAGAAAATTCTCGATTGGGAAACTGCGGTGAGTATCGCAGTGGGAGTGGCGAATGGATTGATTTATCTTCACAAAGAGGGTTTAGAACCTATTCTTCATTGTGATCTCAAACCCTCCAACATCTTGCTTGATTTCGATCTCAAACCTGCAATTGCTGATTTTGGGCTCTCAAGAATTCTGAAATATGGCGACATGGGCGACGGATTTATTACCTCCAACATTAGGGGTTCCATCGGTTACATGGCACCAGGTACAAACAAGATTATTCACTCTTCCTTGTGTTCGTATAATTTATTAATCTTGATTATGGAAGCTTGATCTTACTTGTGTTTGTCTTGTGTTGTTACAGAGTATGCAGCTGGTTCGAGAATCACCTCAAAGGTTGACGTATACAGCTATGGAATCGTCCTCTTGGAAATGGTGAGCGGTAAAAGCCCAACATGTGAGATGTTTTCGAATGGAAGAACGACACTTCGACAGTGGGTGGTGGATGCCATTGGCGATGGCAATCCCTTGAGAACTGTTGCTCCTCACTTCTTCCAGAGAGGCGCGCCAGGCGAGTGCTCGATTAAAGATGAGATGATTAAAGTACTGTATTTGGGATTGACTTGCAGTTCACACGCACCTCAAAATAGACCAAGCATGAGTGAAGTGGTTCAGAATTTAAGTACATTGTATTCAATTGCAGTGCCGCAAAGAGAGGATTCTCTGTCGCTTCTGAGCACATCCTCATCTCCTTGCTCGTCGCCTTGATGGACTCCAGACACATTCACATGGGTTACCTGTGACTCAGTAACTTGAGGGGTTTTAATGGATCTGTGGACAACCTAAGAGCATGAGGAATGATATCATGCAATGTGCTACCCCGAGTTTAATTCAAGTCTAAATGTAACGTTGCAGTGATAATGTGGGAGTCCGAATACATTGTTTTCAACTGATTATATATATAAAAGATATTTTCTTATATATAAAATAGTTAATGATGTCATACCAACATTTTTTTTTCGCTGTGAGAAAGGAAACCAACCGAAACGATGTTAGAGTAAATAAATAGCAGTTGTTTATAACGCGATTTTTTGAAAGTCTTTCCGGTGGCTTTTTTGGTGAAAATCCGGCAGCAATTTATTGGAATCGCAAGTTTGATAGCTAGTTTCTGCACAATCAAAGCGTCTCAGGGGTTTTTCAGGGTGCTGAATCCAAATATGCAGTTAAAAAACCATTTTAACTGCAACAAATCATGATTTAATCTCAATTTCTTCCGCCGGATTCCGTCACCGGAATCTTAAAAAGTCGCATTATAGACAACTCCAAATAAATAAAGGGGGTACTTAGGAATTTGTATACATTGTTTTCAACGAGCTTGAATATATATATATATATATATATATATATATATATATGAAAATAAATAAATATGTATGTTTACTATATTGTAAAGGTATTTGAAACTAAAAGGTGTTTGAAGATTTTTTTGAAAGGAGGAAATTAAGGTCTGAAAAGTTAACCCGGCCATAAGACCTATTTTATTAGATCAATATGTTTTAGGTTTGATCACATTTAAGGCTTCTTAATATATTTAAGTATATTATCATGTTCATAAGAAGAATATCACAATAAGATCAAATAAATTATCTTTGCTTGAGAGCTACTTAAAAGTTTTGATTAAAAGGGTTTAAGAAAATTTATATTTTTGTGATGATGTGTTTTGTGTCTATTTTTTTTATACATTTTTAATTTAGCATAAGCATACTAAGAAGCAAAGTTTCCATTGATTTGGCATAAGAGTTGAGTAAGGAGTTCTATGAATCATTGAAATGTATAAAAAAAGAATTGCATCAAATCCTTTCAAGTCAATAATGTGTGTTGCTCATTAGGGCTAGACTCAGTGGACGGTGGACGGAACTCAAAATGTTAACATCCCTCACCATATTTCAAAGCTTGGATACCTTGGTGCTTGATGGTAATCTTTGAGTGAAAAATTTGAGGGTTATAGTGGCAACTTGAGAGATTCTTCCTAATGATTGATTCTCCCAATTAGTTCATACCAAAAAGGTGTTTTTCAATTTAAAATTCAATTCTGTAAATTATCATAAAGACATGATTGAAATTTAATAAAGAGGTTATCATTAATTAAATCCAAGAACATTATAATCACATTTTGGTATGCGTGATTAGTTATTTATACCACAATGAGCATATTTTAATACCTTGAACATGCAACAATAACATAGAAATGTATACCATATGAAGAATAATTGATCTCTAACAATATAATTTCATAAATATCTAGGTGTGAGGAGCCACAATAGAACATGTTGCAACAAATCCAAGAGAAGAGGTACCCTACTATGTGAAGTGAGTTGTGTCATTTTAAAAGAGTTGTGCATTAAAAAAATAAAGGCATTTACAAAAAATTCAAGAGAAGAGGTGCCCTACTATGTGAAGTGAGGTGTGTCATTTTACAAGAGTTGTGCATTAAAAATAAAGACATTTACAAATACTTTGAAGTCATATTTAATATAATTTTTTAAAATGAAAAATTAAATACATAGCAACAAAAATATAAAAATATATTTGATTTAATTTCTTCTAGGAAACTATCTCACATATGATCCACTATGGGGCCATGATTGGTATGCACACAATGCGAACATCAATGTGGAAGAATTGCATTGGAATAGAATAGGGTGGGTGCAAGCTAATGTTGGTGTTCATGACACATTAGTGGAAATACAAACCTAGAAAACAACAATTTGATGACTTAGAGAGATGATTAGAGGTACTTATGAAATGAATTACAAGATGGTGTAAAAATATGAAATCTAGGAAAATGAGTTGGATCTCTCAAAATTTTATTTTTTATTTATAAAAATTGCCAAACTATGTGAATTGTGAGTTTTCCTAGCATTTGTATGTTATTTTTTCGTGTAAAAAATAACGTGTATGTTTCCATTAGTGCAATCTTTAAGTAACTAAAAGATAAAATCTTGATACAAAAAAATGTGAAGTTATAGAGAACATATTGTTCTTTTGCACATCTGCTTTTCCAAAATTTATAATCTTAATTTTATATTTTTTTAAATTATGAAGTCATTATATCCATGAAATTGTAAGGTTTTCCATCCGTGCAACTTAATATGGTTTTAACATTATCAAACAATACTTTATATAGACTATAGGTCTTAATAATCCTCTAGTGCACAATATAAATGTTTTTTTCCAAAAGGTTATGCATGCAAAAATAGACAAGGGATGCAATTTATGATTTTGATATTTATCAAGAGAAAAATGTATAAAAATAGTAACAATTGTGTGTGTGTGTGTAGAGAGAGAGGGAGAGAAAGAGAGAATCTACACAGTCGACTCATTGAGAGAAAAAATGATTAAAAATGGATTAAGAGAGAGAAAGAGAGAGGGAGAGAGAGAATCTACACAATCGACTCTATATGTGTATGTATTTTCATGGGCAAGAGTTTTGTCTATATTATAGAAAAATAATGTCAAAGATACAGATATATGTGTTTTCTCAAAAGTTTATTTTTTCATGTAGAGGTTCATTAGGAAGAAACCAAGTTATTATGCACATCGGATTCTCACCAAGAAAAATATAAATTCAAAAAAGTGTTTGCGCATTCCTAGCAACAAAACTGCGTGTGTTTCTAGGGCTAGGAACACATGCACATTCCTACAACTTGCGAGTTTAAAGCATGGAAAATGGTTGAGTGGGTTTAGGTGCGGTGAGGAGGGACAGAGAGGGAGGGATAGAGGCGCCAAGGGAGAGAGAGAGGGGGATGGGGAAGACTGAGTTGGAGGGAAATGGTTTAGGTGGTTTTGGGGGGTGGGGAGGGTGAGAGAGGGAGGGATGGAGAGGCTAAGGGAGATAAAGAGAGAGACAGTGGAGATGGGGAATAATGGGTTGCCAATTGAGAGTTGAAAAGCGAGAAAGATGAGGAGGGACGGTGGGGAAGGGACAGGGAGGGAGATATTTATAGCTTACATAAGGAGGAAGAAAAAGACAAAGTTGGAGGGGGTTGTTGTAAAGGGGTGAGAGAGACGGGGGGGGGAGAGAGGAAGAATGAGAGATAAAGAGATAACACATGAGGAAGATAATGAGAGGAGGGGGAGAGTGAGGGAGAGATAGCTAGAAGGATAAATGGAGGGAGAAAGAGACAAAGTTGGAGGGGAGAGAGAGAGAGAGAGAAGTTGTTTTAAAGCATGGATTGAGTAAGGGATTGGGGATAGAGAAATAGAGGGATGGGTAGGGTGGAGGTGTAGGTTTTAACCATGCATAATTAATCACTGCAAACATATTCTAAATAAAAATAGAAAATATGCACTAGCAAAGACACAAATTTGCATAGAAATTTTATCAAGGAAACCTACATCGGGAAAACCAATAAACTTTTTTTCATTATATTTTCTATATAATATTACAATACTATATACAACCTATGACATATGAATCGTCAATCCAACAATAATTCTATAACCAAAGCTAAACCATGGGAAAAACCACAATGTATCCCAAAATTGCTTTTAGAAAAATCATGGGCTTAAAACCACAAAAAATGATGCAAAAAATTGCCCAAAAATATTCTTTCAAGGCGTTGTCCTGGACCTTGTGTAGGGGATCTCCCGCCCCCTGCATACACCTCGACTAATGCATGGGGGCTTCACTGAGGGAGAAATACCATACCATGTGGGTTCATATTGGGGGATATATATTGTGTAAAAAATGACAATATATATTGGGGGTTATATAGGGGGTAAAGGGAAATTATATTGGAAGGTATAAAAAATGGAGCTCAAAGTTAATGGAAAAATATAAAGGGGTATAAAATATGTAAAGGAAAAAATGGATACCTACAATATCTAGTGAAAGTAGGGGTTTTTTAAATTGGGAAGGTGTATTGGATTAATATTGGTAGGGGGTTAAATAATGTGATTTTTAGAGGTATTTTCCAATATGTAGTCAAATTAGGGGTATTTTTTAGTATGCCACGAATGCACGTGATATGTTAGAGGTCCATTAGGTGAAGCCCCCGTGAACTGATGGGGGGTGAAAACCCGTCCTTTTCTCATGGTATATAAGTCGTACAAAATATATAACGCATGTCCAACATTCTCCCACTTGTTGTTTTATTTTCATATAGGGGGCCATAGGAGTACTCAATTAACAATTCAGGGAAGTGATTCCCATTGTTCTCTACACCAACACAACTTTTCAGTGCTCCTAGATTTTGTTAATGCATTTGCAACATTATTCAAAGTGTCTACCTTTTTTATCAACACCTTCTTGTCTTCAATAATGTCTCTCACAAAGAGGTATGCTTTGTCTTTGAATGATAAGTATCTTCACTAAGAAAATTATACTTTGGCTATCAAAATATATCCTTATAGCTTGGTGTACCAACCTCATACCTGAACATATTTTTCGTAAACAAACTTATTCCTTTCTTGCATGAGTGGATGCCATGTATTCAACTTTTGTAGTTGAAAGTGCCACTACAGATTGTCTCTTGCTCATCCAACTGATAGCTCCTCCAAATAAGTTAAACACATACCCAGTTGTAGGTATTTTACAATCTAGATCTCTAACCTAGTCTACATAGAAAAATCCATGAATGTCCAACACACTATCCAATCCTAGTATTCCTTTGTAGCACAATCTATATCAGTTAGTGCCACGCAAATAATTAAAAACTCTCTTCATTATTTTCCAATGCTCCCTTCCCAGTTTTGAGATATACCTACTCAATACTCCCACTCTATGTGAAATGACTAGTCTAGTATAGACCATCATATACTTCAAACTTCCAACTACACTGACATATGGAATACAAGGCATGTCCTCTTCCTCCTCGTGTGTCCTTGGACACTAATATATAGACAAATTTACACCTATAGAAATAGGGACCTTCATTGGTTTACTTTACTGCATATTAAAACTCTACAATATTGTCCTGACATACTTTCTTTGATTTTAAACCAAAGTTTCCTCTTTGCTTAATCTCTTTTAATTTCCATGCCCAAGATAAAATTTGCAACACTGATATCCTTCATGTCAAATTTAGAGAACAACTGAGTTTTCACTTCCTCGATGATTTTCTTAACATTTCCAACCAACAACATATCATCTATATACAAGAAATAATAAATGATATGATCACCAGCTAATTTAAAATAAACCCAGTGATTCACTTTTCTCCTCTTGAAGCCAATTCCTTGTATATATGTATCGAATTTTGGATACCACATCCTTGGTGATTGCTTCAACCCATGCAAGGACCCTTTTTCAGCCTGTATACCAAATCTATCTTGCCCTTCACAACAAATCTTTTTGGTTGCTTCATGTAGATCTCTTCTTCCAAATCCCCATGTAGGAATGTTGTCTTCACATCCATTTTTTCTACCTCAAAATGAAAAGCAAAAATAATAGATAAAAGAAATATAATATAATCTGACTTTGCAACAAGAGAAAATATATCACTAATGTCAATTCCTTCCACCTAGGAATCAACTTTTACTACTAAATGAGCTCCACTTTTCCTTTTGCATTCAACTTCTTATTAAATACCCATATTCTTCCAATGGGTTTTCTTCCAATCAAAAACTCCACTAGATCCCAAACCTCATTCAAGCCTCATTCTTGTATAAGGCCTCCATTCTTCAACTATGGCCTTTTTTCTAGAGTATGCCACCCTCTGAATCCAATACCTCCATAATAGTTCTAGGATCATCATCATTAATAAGCAAAGAAAAATTTGAATGGAAATCAAGTGGAGTATAAATTTCTATATGCCTTCTTTCCTGAACTGATCTACTCAAAACAACAATATGTGATTATTATTCTTCTAACACCTATCCTTTTGTAGGTTCTGAATCATCATCCTTTAGTTCAAACTTTGTCTTATCTGGTTCTTTCTCCCGTGATAGGAATTTATGTTTGATAACATCTTTCACTTGTCTAAATACCACATTACGAAGGTACACAACCTTCCTTGTTTCTGGGTTCTAAAGCTTATAACCTTTTAAACCATATTTATAACCAATAAATATGCACTTTTAGATTTTCTATCCAACTTGGTTATGTTTCATTTGGAACATGCATATATGCATCACAACCAAATACCATGACATGTATGAGAGATGGTTTCTTACTAGTCCATACCTCATGTGGAGTCTTGTCATTCAACACTGATGAGGATGATCTATTTACCAATTAACATGCAATATCCACAACATCTTCCTACAATTCATATCCTTACCCAACATCACTAAGCTTGCTCCTTGCTTTTTCCATCAATGTTTTGTTCATCCTTTCTGGTAACTCCATACTATTGAGGTGTGTATATGGTAGTATTTTTCCATGTTATACCACACTTTTAATAGAACCCTTCAAATTCCTTCCCATAAAAATATCTGTTAGGGTCCTATGATTCATAGTTTCAATTGATGATTGGATATTTCCTTTCAGTTGATGGAATTGTAAATAATATTGTATTCTGCAAATTATTTCCATGAAAAATTTAGAAAAAGTAAATAGGCTTGCAAGAAAAAATGCGACTTTAGGGTAAAATAATTATGTTTTAGAATAATTAATCTCGCTTGTAATTAATCATGTCATTTAAACACGATTACCAATTTGTAAATGAGTTATTGGCCCTTAAATTTTGATTTATCATAAAGTTGAAAGGGACAAATTTGGTTTGTCGGCTTCTAGTATATGGCGCACACAATCTAGCGGCCACAATCTACCCCGCCCAGATCAACGATGGGGAATCGATTACGGACCCCTCGACCCACTCTAACTTTATCAACATGGGGGTCCGAAAAGCAGATTCACTATTCACGAGCCCCATGCTATGTGGCGGGCGCTCAGCATTTCGCACTCCCCCCGCTCAATACCCCTTACTTCCTACCCCCATGAAAACACTCCTACATTCCGCTAATATAAAATCTCGATATTTAATCCTCACTGACACGAATCAACATCCCTTCCACTCACATTTCTCCAGGTGGACCTCCCGTCCCCATCTCGCTACTACGTCGTTCCCTTTTCCCCCACTGCATGTCCACCACCTCACACTGGCGGACCCCACTTCCTTTCCACCAACCATGTGCCTCCACATCATCCCTCGTCTCCATGTCATCTCCCGATTCCATGTCATATATCCATTCCATCCCACTCCTTCCATATCAATAGTGAATGTTGGAAAATTAAAGTCAACATTGAGTTGGAAAAATAATCAGTTAAAACTATGTTTTTTCCTATACAACACAGTGATTTCGAGCATGGTTTCCAAACAAATAAGAATGAATTTATCAAAAATGAAAGAGGGTTTTGTCCAGAACGGACCCATTTAAAAAATTTTGTCTCATTTTTCTAACATCTATTATGGTTTAGGAGATTCACATGAATCTTTGAAGGCATATTTTCCAGAAATTTCCTGTTTTAGGTCACTATTTTCAAATGTGGTTTTCAAAGAGATGAAAATGAATTGTCAAAAACTAAAAGAAGTTTTTGTTGGTAACATCCTCCTCTACAAAAACTCTCTCAATTTTTACACAACTGTCATGGGTTTAGATATTCAAAGGGATTACTGGACCCTATTTTTTAGAATTACGTGAGGAAAAAGCTCATGGGCAGTTAGTGACTTGGATGCCACCTAATAAACTAAGAACCACCAGAAATCATCAAAGATAGTGCCAAGAAGATTCATTAGTTTTGAATGTCCTACATTTTAGTCCTATTTTTGTAAACATTTTTAAGATATTTGTAATAAATCTTGATATTTTGAATCAAGATATTTTGTGAAGAATTTGTATAAATACTTCATTAATTGAAGCAATAGGTGTTTGGACTAGAGTAAGAAAAGTATTATTGATTTAAAGTTGTTCCACAAGTTCCCGTGGACATATTTTTACAGAATTCTTGTGTCAAATTTTGTTGGTGAAGTGATTTCTCCCTTGTTAATGTGTTTCCTTTTGTGTAATTTCATATGTGTTTCTAATCTATTTTGTTCAAAGAAAATTATGAACCTGAATTTTTTTAAGTACACTTGGTTATGTCTTTTTAACAATTTCAATTTTTTCTACTGATGTTAAGAAATAGAATTCTTAATTGCTCTCTGCTTAATGGACACTTGATTTCTTCTTCTTTCCCATCCCATCGAGCATATAAGAGCTAACAATTATTCCTAACTTGCCCTGTTAAACATGTATATCACTATTGAAATAGATCCATTTGAAACTTAATTGACTATGTTGTGGCTAAAACCTGCATATGAAGCACAAATGCAGCATGATATAGAGAAAGCCCCCTAGAGACAACCTTGGATTTCTGACAAGACCAGTGCCTAGGGTCATCTAGATCATTGTGTCTCAAATGACTTTTGGATAACAAGAGACAACACTTATGTTTCAAATAATGAACACGAGAGAGTGGTTCTTCTTCCCAAAGATGTAAGCCAATGATATAAGCCTTGATACACAGAAGTAGATTTCAGAAATAAAACAAGACAATGGAGGCCTTTCCCGTCAGAACTTCACAATTTAATCAAATTGTTTTAAAGTAAATGATAACAGACAAAGTGAGGAAAGAAACTCAAAATTACGAAGCTTACAACACCAAGAAAATCATACACATAACATGCGCTTGGAACCATAAAGTTGATCTACTTTCTGAGTTAAAAAAGGAATGTTGAACAGATAATAGAAGAAATGATGACTTCGCATCATACAGTGTTTCAAATGTAATTTCGAACCCTCACACAGGCATATGCATTTAATGAAATACAAATGAATCTGCAGGAGAATTTAAATATATTACAATGCTTATTGATGCATGAATAAGAGGACTGAGGAACAAACAGACAAGTAATTTTATAGGACAAACAAGCTGCAAAGTTCAAAAGGAGGAATCACCACCAATATATGGTATTCTAAAGATATATAAGCTATCACAGGAGTTACAGAATCAAAACTTTTCTCTTCATATTTTCGAATCCTTTTACAATAGTAGGACCCCCTATTTATAAGAAGGGGATGACCAAGACATTAATTATTTTTACAGGAGAATTCATGGGCCGAGGGCTTCTTTGTTAGATCAAGTTACCTTCTTGGCTGAGGAAGGGGATCGTCTTCAAGCTGTGCTGCCTCTTCGAAATCTTAAACACGATCCATAAATATTTTGAGTAAATGAGCAGAGAGGAGGATCCCAGGTAGAAGGAGGTGTCAGAACATCCTTTATTGTGAAAAACTCTTGCGAAGGCCACGTACTACTGCATGGGTGATTTTAAGGTGGTTGATGTGAAAACGGGCCGACATAATCACTTCAGATGTCTTGCCTGCAAGGATAATTTTAGGGGCGAATGTTCGCCCTTTGGCGAAATTAAGGGGTTTTAAATTTTTAGTGGGGGAATATTTTGTATCATAGTACATTTTTACAAATCACCTCAAATAGCCCACCTTATTTTAAGGGAGAGGGTAAAAAATGTAAATTTAGCCCTTGAAATTAGGACTTACAACCTTCCATTCCCCCATTTTCAAGAATAGGTTTTATTTAAGTGAATCCATTCGCCCATTTTCAAGAATAGGTTTTATTTAAGTGAATCCTATGGGCCAAATACCATATTTACAAAAGAGGTATGGTAAATTAATAAAAATATAAATAAATTAGAGGTATGGTAAATAAATAAAACATTTTTTATATTTACTCCATAAGTCACCTTATATACATGTAACGGTGTAAACAAATAAAAATATAAGTAAAGTGGAGGTATGGTAAATAAATAAAACGTCTTTTTATACTTACTCAAAGGGTATGGTAAATAAATAAAAACATAAATAAACTAGACGTATCATAAATAAATAAAACCTTTTTTATATTTAGTCCATAACCCTCGTTCTATTTATGAAGGCTCAAGAAAGAGGTTTTATTTAAGTGAATCCTATGGGCCAAATACCATATTTGTAAAAGAGGTATGGTAAATTAATAAAAATATAAATAAACAAGAGGTATGGTAAACAAATAAAACATTTTTTTATATTTACTCCATAAGTCACCTTATATTTACGAACACTAAAAACATGGGTTATATTTAGGTGAAACCTATGGCCAAAATACTATGGGACAAATACCATGGACTAGATTGTTATTAATACCATGCAAAAAACCATTATTAACGATAATATTAGAATTAATAAAAATAAAAATGGCACATGGTATTGACCCATGGTATTCACCTGGAATGTAGCCTATTTAAATGGGGAAATTAAACCAGCATGTAGCCTATGCTAAGATTCACTAGGACTTTACAAAGTTTTATTATTTAGTGAAAGACTCGCCAAGATCTTACAAGAATTTATAATTGAGTAAAATATTGGCCATGCCTGGTGAGAGATTCGCTAAAAAATTATATATACATATTATATTATTGATAAAATCGCCTTCCATTTTTCCTATATACCATGGAGATTCGCCCATTTATTATATTTATAAATTTAGGGGGGGTTCTTAAAATTTTCCCTGCTTGCCTGAATAATTTGATCGTTGCATTTGAACCCTAGCTTCTACCCCTTCAAAGTTTGAAACAACTATGTTTTCCTATGTTTTAGCGATGACCGAGGTTTCTTTCACTTCAGCATTTAAGTCTTGTCAAGAGCAAGAAGGAGCCTCTATTTTCAATACAAATATCCCTTTTTATCGATTTAGGCAGACTTGAAATATTATGAAATGCATCCTATAATTTATCACATCCGGGATAAAAACCCGCATATCGCAATCAACGCTTCCATTGTCTCACCCTTTTTAACTTTTGGTGCATCGCGATCGTCAATCATTGATAACACAAATGCTCGGACCCGAAGGCTTCATGAACAATGTTTTATAGTTTATCGCATCCAGGCTCTGTTATCGCATTGCAACCTCACCAATAATACTAAGACCCAAATACGTCGATCGTTGATCACCAATATCTTTTTGATGTCATCGCTGAAGTCATCATGACGTCATCATTGCCACGTGTCACCCTATGAGTGGTGCCATGTGGCACCCAGAAATAGGTCGATTGGACCCTTGAAAAGAACAAAAATGAGTGACACGTGTCCCTTCCACATCATCCTCTGTACCTGCCACATCATCATTGACATCATCCACCACATCAACTCCACGGACCAATAAGAAGTCACCACGTGGCCCCCTCGAGGAGAGAGAAAAAGGCTTGCCAAGGCCTTGTTTTTATATACTTTTCTTTGTATTTCGGAAATCTGCCCCCCAACAAGTTTGGTCTATATGTCGCAATTGGCCTTCGCCTCTGCCGATAATCCTTAAGGGAGGACCCCTTGGACTTTGATGATTGCGATATGGACGTGTGCTGCGATCCACCGACGTCGATGTCTATGTTCCCCGGCCCGCTGATCAGCCAATATCTTTATCTTCATGTGATGTGATAGTTCCTCCAAGCCCGATTGCGATTTTATTTAAACACTTAGCCATTTTTACCCTTTTCATGCTTTCAAGGCTTTTTCAAAGAGATAGTTCAACTGAGTGTAACTTTTGATATAGGTATCCTTTTCTAGATTTCTTTATACCACCAGAAAGATATTTCTAAGCACTCTTCAATGGGGAAGGTTCCATCAAGCTCTGGTGACTTCCATGACTCAGAAAAATGGCCTTTTCTTCCCTATTATCATGCATCCCGGACCACGGACCCTCATCAAGACACTGAGTGAGTTGTGAACACAACAGACTCCATTGCCCAATGGTTTTCCTTTGTTGTTCCAACCAAACCATCTCAAAAACCAAACCCCAAACTTCACATCTAGCCTAATATATCAATATAAAAAAATCTAAAGATGAAAGAGAGATCCCTCTCTGAAGTTGGCAAGCCTAGATCCTAGCTTCCAAAGTGGTTTTTTGGTTACTGTTATCACCCCAAGAAACTCTCCTAGGTTATATCTCGGAGATGCTCGCGAACATTACAAACTCAACAAAAATGTTGGAAAATGGTGGATGAATGAAAGAAGTGCTGCATATTCAAGCCAGATAACCACTTCTACTGTGATTAACCCCATACATGGGTGAACACCCCCAGACTACACGGCTTTAGACCACCAATTACTCACAGTTTAAGGAAAATATGATGATGGAGAAGACTGACCACACCCGCAGATGCACAGGACCCTGTGATGGCGGGCTGCAACCAGTTAAAAGGTCTGTAAATCTATTTCCTAATGCGCAGACAGGATGACAGCTCTCTTGCATTAAAACAATAGAAACCTGCATACATATTCAATAATACATGCTAAATTATAACACAGAGGTGGGATGACAACCCCTCTAATGCTAAACATGAATAAATGCATAACAGGAACAACCTGGAACAAAGAAGAAGAAGTGGAAAGTGAGCAATTAACAGCAAAAGAAGCTTGCATTAGCTGAAAATGAAGACCAAACGCTGCAGGTATCACAGTAGTTACAGTCTCCAGAAGTTGAACCTTACATCAAAATAACATTCATCAACCCATTACATTCTATGTTCTGGGTATATATAGAGTTCGTTTACAAAAAATATCTGCTATCCTATGCGTGGAGGGGTCATAATAGACCACCAACCAAATTTACAATTAGATATGGGCCTCTACTGCAAACTGTGTATTTTAATGAACAAAATCGACCTTTTCTGGTACTTTGTTGTACTCCTCGAGCAGATTAAGTGTGGTATAAGTGAAACTCCATAACTGGTAAATGCATTTGACTGCTCGAGGCCGTCCTTTTTCTTCTCGGCCATCCCTTTCCTTAAATACAGTTGTTGAGGATTAAAGAACAGCTGCGGGTAGTACAGACAGTATGGCAGGAGCAGAATGAACAGAGGAATGAATCTCAGTCGTCGGATCACACAAATCTATGGCGAAGATCATTGGCAGGAGGAATCAGGAGGCGGACAGGCAAAGACAATCGTCAGCCGTCGGATCACAGTCGGGCAGATCCGATGATGATCAGGCACGAAAGGTGCATGAGACTTAAACGATGGGGATGGCGGTTTTGCGCGGCGGGCGGTATTCCCCGCACCGCCTACCAGGCTCGGTGGTTTCCATATAAACCACCGCGATCGAATAAGAAAGCAACACATGGCAGATGAAAACCGCCGCCCCCACAAGTTAACGCACATGCAAGTCTCGGCAGGGGAAGGTGCGATTGTTGTTGGATCTTGCGATGGTTGCGATCGATGGCAGAGAAGTGGATAAGGTTTAGCACACGAGAAAAAGGGCAGAAAAGGGTTATGGAGGGGCGGGTCACGTGGGCGTGGGCTCATGAGTTTAGCACCCGGGGCTTAGGGAAAAGGGGCCTAAAAGGGTTTTGTCGGATTTAGGGGTTTTAAACGAAAATGAAAGAGTTTTATGGAGAAAACAGAGATAACAGGGATTACGCAGAGTTTTAGAAGGACAAAACAGAGGCAGTGGAATACAGAGATTAAGCGAGAGTGAAAGGGAATACAGGTTTGCGAAGAATTCTGGAAGAAAATAAAAACAACGGGAGTGATGAAAATATGAGAAAATGAAGGAGGGGGAAGCATAATACATCATGGCAAAGCTGTCCTTGACCCTCAACTGTTCAAAATTGTAGCAGAGCCAACAGTTACCTTTGTATTTCTTTCATAGTCTTAGGAAATACAAAGTGCTAACACTCTCCACCATTATTCGTCCTCAACAACTTTATTTTTCTCTCTATCTAATTCTCCACCAAAACCTTAAATTATTCAAATCAAAGACATCATATTTCTCCCTGAGGAAATATATCCTTGTAATTCTCGAGAAGTTGCTTATAAATGAGGCATATTACATAGATTTACCCAATGATGGAATTGGCATAGGTCCAAACACATCACCATGCACTAGTTCTAGTATTCCCTCTGCCCCCTTAGCACTAGAGGAGAATCTCACCCAATTATGCTTCCTATACAAACAATATTCATGGAATTTTAAAATCGAGAGAGAAATTAGACATACCTTCTACCATACCACTACCATGAAGTGCTCGAAGGCCCTTCTCTTTGATATGTCCTAGTATTTGATGCCACAATATAGTCTTTTCTTCCAAAGCTACAATATTTATTCCTTCTTCTGCTCCACTCTTAGGAAAAATGGAACTATTTCATCGAACACTAAAGTGCTTCCCAATATGTTATACATAGTTTCAATCCAATATCCCCTCAACAATACCATTACTCCTCGAACCATCCTATGGATATCCTTTTCAAATGATCTTTTTATATTTGAATTCAAGCTTCTGTGATCCATATCATAATGTATAAAATGTTTTTTTGGAAGAAATCACATTGAAGATTTTGGTCGACGCGTTTCGAACCAACAAGTGTGGTTCATCTTCAGGACACGATGAAGAAGCAAATCTAGGAAGAGGGTTAAATAGGGAGCCATGCCAACCTAACAGCCAGAAAAACGGCTATATTTAACCAGGGGAGTTAAAGGGAAATTATTTTTATTATTTAAATAGTTTTAATTATTTAATTAATTGTTTATTTAATCAATATATATTAAAGTCAACTTATTAACCTAACAGTTATATTTGACTAGGGTTTTGATAATACTAATAAATTTATAAAAGGTTTTATTTATCTTATTAATATATTGTCTTATTATCTAAACGTTTATATTAATAATATTTTATTATTATTATTTTGTTACTGTTTCTCAATTTTATTTTATTTTAATACTAATATTACTAATAGATATCAACTTTCATATTACTAAATATTAATGATATTAATATTCATAATATGATATTAAGTATTATTATTAGTATTATAATATTCAAATTAGTAGTATTAGTATTATTAGTATTATTAATACTAATATTAGTATTTAGTATTAGTATTAATATTAATAGAATTTTCAAATCTACTGCTTATTATTATTAAACTAGTATTTACTATAAATATTAATCATATTATTAATATTAATGATACTAATAGTATTAATTATTTATATTAATACTAGTAATACTAATAACTGCATCACTCCTCTTTCTTACAGAAACCAAATTTATGGCTAATCCTGGGATGTTCAAAACACCAGGGAGTGTCATTATCCTTCCATCCATGGGTTTTAACTTGAATTTTCCTCATCTTATGATTTCATAACTCAAGTCATCTCCTAATAAAACATCACCACCATTGAAGTTTGCATACTCGCAAAACCACTCCTTATGCAAAGTCATATGAAAAGATGCACCTGATTTGACTATCCATGCATCATGATCTACCTTTGTAGTTTGAGAGTCCAAGTACACATTCCCTCCTTTGTCTGGGGAGCTGTTTGCTTCTACAAAAGGAGCATCTTCAGATTGCATCCATTTCTCTACAATTTTGGTTTTACAATCTTTCTTGTAATGTCCTTGTTTTCGACGTCTCCATCATATTTGTATGAATTTTCCTGGATATTTTGATCTTCCTCTAGATTTAGATTGACTGGTTGAGGAATTATTTTTATTTGTATTTTGGGTGTGTCCTATTACGGATAAGGCATCTCCATTCTGGTTCTCCATGTTTTTCTATCTCATCTCCTCCAACAATAAAGATGAGACCATTTCATCAAATTTTAAGGTAGTTGTATTACTACCTATAGAAACAACTAGACAATCTTGTGAATTTGGTAGAGAAAATAATAGAATAATGCACTTAACCTCATCTAAAATCCTAGTATCAACAGATAACAGTTGACTCACCATAGTATTGAAGGAATTCAGGTGCTTTTTCACCAAGTCTTCATCCTTAATCCTTAGGCTATACAACCTTTTCCTTGGGAATAATTTATTCACTGGGGACATAGACTAATACAAAGCAACAACTTGTCCAACAAAGCCTTTTTTGTTGCTTCCCCTAAGACATTCAATAATATTATTTGAGAGACACAATCGTATTGTGCTCTCTTCCGTCGAATCTAACTTCATCCAGTCTTTTATTGGCATCCTTGTCAATGTATTACCTGGATCCACAACAATCCACTAATTTTTGTCCACCAACAATCTTCCATTTCAAGCTTCCATAGCTAAAAACTTTCCCATCAAATTTCTTGATCTACATTTTTGAACTACTCACCACTTCTTTTCACCATAAGAATCACTCCCACAAATCTCCCACTGTAACTGGGTCTACCAAAGGCCCATGCCAAACCCCTTAGCCACAAAGGCATCCCCTTCAAGAAAAAAATTATTTGATACCAAATGTGGTTTTTAACCCTGTAAATTAATCATTGAAAATAGGTTCTTAATAAAAATAGAAAAGATGTAATGGAAAACACACTAATTTACATAGAGATTTTATCCCAGAAACCAAAAATTGGGAAAACTACAAAGATTTTTTTTTCATTATATTTTCAGTACAATATTACAATACAATAAACATCCCACAACATATGAAGCTCTAATTGAGCCATACTTGCATAATCAAAACTACAAAACCATGGGAAAAACCACCTTGAGCTAAAAAACCACTTTTATCGTTGCCCAAAAACCACCTAAAACAAATGCAAAATATTACCCAAAAAAAATCTTCTAAACAACCCCCCAAGGACCCCCCTTTGTTCATGGTGCATATATGTCATGTAAATAATATAAATGATACCCAACATAAGGGAGAGGATGGGAGTTGGAGAGATATGATGGATATTGAGAAGAAGATGAAGAGGAAGTGAGAGAGATATATATAGATATGGAGTGAGAAAGAGAAACATATATGTGTTGGAAATAATACAGAGAGGGGGGTGAATCAGTGTTATCAGATCAATAATTTTATTTTCCAAATAGATTTATATATGCTACTTCAATGAAGTGAACTAGTGTGTACACACAATTGTGATTAAATAAAGCAGCGTATATCTAGAGAACTTGTGATTTAGACAATTTATCATGTGTTGAGTTTAAAACAGTACATCAGTAACTTATTAGACAGTGTAGTAAAAGCAGAATAAAGAATCACACATAAGCAACACACATGAACACCAAGATTTAAGGTGGAAACCCAATGTGGGTAGAAACCACCTGCTGCTGTCATCTCTGTCTTCTTTTAATAATAAGAAAATTTGTTTACAATCTTGTACTGGTGTAGAATCATACTAGTATGCAGGCTTTTACCTGTAGAAGGTTACAACCTTCTCTCGTTCTTTAGCTTCTACTGGAAGGGAGCTACAACCCCCTAGCTCTTGTACTAGCCAATATGTTTACTAGTACGTAGGTGCCAACCTACAGAAAAACTCTATTCTTCCACCAGGAACCATGTTTCATGAATTTTCAGACTGGATACTCCTGGATCACAACACCACAATATGAAGGCCACGTTTCATCTAATTTTCACACTGGACCCATAAAAACTTTTAAACTTAAACTGTATCAACCAATATTCAGTTAATCTGAACAATCAGATCATTGACACCAGAACACTGTGCTGAACCTAGAGCCCTGCATCATCATTCAGAACCAACTGTAACCTCAAAAATCATGCATTAGAGTGTATATGCTACTTGGCTGAACCCAAACTGTGTGTGTATGCTAGTTCTGTGAATTAAACCTGCGTTTACCTTCAAAACTACTGCAAACATAAACTTTTGAATCAAGTATGTACCAACCATCAATACACTGAATATCTATTGTCAACTTACAGAGCTTTACATAGGCAGGGACAGAGATCACTTATTTTCACTTATACAATCAATCAATCAAATGCCAACCTCATGCATTCAGTTTTACATTCAAATCTAAGAAGACTTCATTGACAGATAGGAATAGAACAACAGAATTTGATAAGATAGATTAGTCAGATCTGAAAAAGAAGCTTTTCTTTTGTATACGCTACTTGAAAGAATCGAACCTGCGTGTATACGCTCTTTGGCCGAGACGAACCTGCGTATAGATCTGCAAATATTGACTCAGAACTTTGCTGCAATTCCAGACTTTAGAAAAACCCAAATCATGATAGATAACAAATAGAACAGGTGCAAAACATCAGATCTCTCAACCAATTTTTAGAGCATTCAAGAATAATTCATCTAAAGTCTCATGATTCCTGATCCAATATTGAACTCAAGGTGCACATGAATATTTCAGATCTAGTCCCAAACATAACCCTGCAACATAAAATGTACTTCAGATAGAAGTATTCCTTAGAATCATATTGCTTGCACACTTGGCCTTATGATCTTCTCTTCCTTATATAGCTTTAGGACCTTTGTCAATACCTTGGACCAAAAACACTTAGTACCAATACCTTGGACCAAAACCACTTAGGACCAAATACCTAGGGTCAATACCATGGACCAAATACCTTGGACCAAAAACTTGATTTTCCATCCCATACGCGCTTTTCCTTCTGTGAAAGTGCGTGTATACGTATACGCTCTTTTTGTTTTGTGTTCCCACGTGTATACGCTACTTTGACAAAGTGAACCAACATATACCTCTCTTTCTTCAATCTCTGGAGTCTGATCTGTAATCCTTTGTTGTTAACTTGTTACATTGTGAACTGTCATTTGTGTGAGTTGCCATCAAGGACAACACCTGTATCATAATGCCAACAATATGGAGAGAGATAAAGAGGGGGGGGAGAGGTGGAGAGGTAGACAAAGAGTGATGAGGAAGGGATAGAGTGAGAAAGGGTTTTGAGGGAGACAGGGAGAGAAGGGGGTGAGTGAGGGAGAGACAGAGAGAGATATTCATGGAGTGAGTGAAAGAAGGATGAGGAGAGAGATGGTAGATATGGATAGATAGATAGGTAAATATGAAGAGAGATAGGTGGGGAGAGAGAGAATGGGGTGGTAAGACATAGATAAAAATAAGAAGATAGGGAGGGACAAAGAGATATAGCTAGAGGGGGGGGGACAGAGAGAGAGAGAGAGATGGAGAAAAATAAATGGACATAATGAGGGAGAGAGAGGGAGGGAGGGAGAGAAGTGATGGGGGGGGCTGAATGGGGGGTTAGAGAGGGAAAAGGGGAGAGGAAAAGACAAAGAGTGATAGGTAGAGAGAGTGTGTGTCAGCGAGTGATGTGGGAGAGAGGGAGATAGGGGGAGAGAGAGAAGGAGAGATGGAGGGATATATATAGAAATATGGAAGAAGAGATAGAGAGACACATACAAAATATGTAAATGGAAATAGAGATATAAGGAGTAGGGGGGAGAGAGAGGGAAGGATATCGCAAGGGAGGAGAGAGAGAAGGAGAGGAGGGAGATTGAAATAAGAGAGGGAGAGGGATAGAGAGTGGAAGAAGAGAGAGATAGAGAGGGAAGAAGATATATATATATATATATATATATATATATATATATATATATATATATATATATATAGAGAGAGAGAGAGAGAGAGAGAGGAAAAGAGATAGAGAATGAGAGAGAAAGGACAAAGGGAGGGATATTGAGAGGGAAAAAGAGAGAGACAATGAGATGCAGAGAGAGAGAATTGATGAGTCCCATAAATAGGTACATTTTGAAGATCAATATGCCATCCTCCTGCCTTAAAACCATCCTTATATTACATTAATTCACATTTTTCGTTATATTATGCTTAGTAAGAGGAGTAAAATGTGTTTGTCATAGTATATGGTCTAATGTGGTTTAATTGTAGGAAAATGAAGCATTTTTTAGGTTATTACTATGCAAGGGTTTAATGGAGACAACTAGGAGAGAATATAGTGAGTTTTTCCACATCCTTAACTCCCTAAACTTGGCTTGGGATCACCATATCCTTTCTCACTGGGTCGAGTTCATTGGCAGCCAAGTGACTCCTAGTCTAAGTGAACATCAAGGAGGAAAAGATCCAATATTTTCGAGATCAGGGAGGGAACCACTCCTACTTTCAAGGGAGTTGCTTCATTTTCCCTTTTGTATAAATAAACTAGAAGAAGAGCTCATTAGGATTCAATTTTTTGTTTAGCTAGGTGTAGCTATTGAGCTTCAAGCTTGACATTGTTATTTTCAACTTTTATGTGATGTATTAGGCCTGCACTTTTTGATAATGAGAAGTTGGATTTTAAGTTGCATTTGAGTTAGTGTTAGTCGGTTGAGACCCTTGGATTTGGGCCCAACCTAGAGCCTTTGGTCCCTCTTCTTATACTTATGATTCTTCTTGATTCCAAGTAGTTCATAGTTTCTTACATTCAGTAGATATTAATCTATAAAATCTTGTGGTTGCACCCTCTACATCACCTCTCTTATGGGAGAATGAGTGGAAGGATTCACAACCACAACCCAAAAATATTGTGTTTATGATTTCTTGGAAATATATTAGTGCTAGTTGTCATGTTTTACATTTTCTTTTTGTAGCTTAGAAGTCATTTTAGTGATTATATCAATTGTATTGCATGAACTAGATGTTATTTAAATTCAACTCATCTTTTCCATCATAAGTTATTTCATTTTGTTAATGATAAATGGATGCATGCATATGATTAATTGCAGGGCTGGTTGATCTATAGGGAAGCACACCTTCACTACTTCCATCCTAAGCTCATTCATATTCTCCTTCCACTTCCAAACTCTGTCTCAGAACCTTGTTTTACAATCCTATCTGCGCAGGACACCGAGAGCACTCATCAAGTGCAAGACAAGCCTATAAGAGGTATTGAGATTGGCTAGGGGCTAAAACCAACTTCCTTTCATTTGCTTCAACTACTATAGACCTATCCATACCCTCAAGACATCATTTTCACCTTCAAAAACCACTCATATGCCCTCTTGTATCATTACAGGTCTGCTTGTAGCATTACAGGCCTCCTGTAGCAATTGTCTATAACAAACCTGTAGCAGCATTTTCCTTCATCGGTTTCGATCCCCACTACAGCTTTGACTTACAATAGATGCATAATGACCCCCAACTGTGATATTATGGTTAGGGAAAGCTCCTAGGCCACTCCAAACCTTCATTTTATTCATTGCAAAAATAGAGTAGAGTTAGTTTAATTATCATGAAAGTAGGTTACTGAAATATAAGAAAGTATGAACTAGGTATATGGCACATGCAATTTTGATTCGTATTTTAATTAATTATGAAAGATAAATTAGTTTCTGCCTAAGCATTGTTTTCTATTTTTTCATACAGTTTTGAAAAAGTGATTTTGTTTTCTTTCATGCATCGTAGGAGTAGGGATAATAAAGGAAAATTCTTACCAAAAACCCTCACACCCTCAAATAGTCAACCTTCACTCTTCCTCGATGACTGTGAGCTTCCCTCTCTGACTACAAAGGAGTTAGAAGACCCTCTAAGTGAGCAACCTGGAATTTTTTAAGAACCTATTGGGGAAGAAGAAGAACCCACTTCACCTACCCAAACTATGGCTGAAAATAGGGACAATGAGGTTTTACCTATCATAGAGACCAATGGAGAGGCTAGAATGAATAACATAAGCCCTACTTCCCTTCCACACTTCCATGGCTTAACCTCTGAGGATCCTGATACCTTCATGTTTAAATTTGTCATTTTCTGTAGGACCTATGACTATGCCTTTGATGAGCATAAGTTGAATTTATTTCCCTCTACCCTTAAAGATGTAGCCTTGTGTTGGTTTATGGGTATGCCTGGGGGTAGCATCACTACCTAGGCCCAAATGCAACAAGCCTTCAATAGAAAGTACATGGACTATTGTAGGTCCAAAGAAAATAAGGAAGAAATATTTAGGATGACTCTCGGACTTGACGAATCCCTAGAAGACTATGAGGAGAGATTTCAACTCAGTTATAGGACTACAACTGCACCCTTGATCTTGAATCACTCAAACTAGTTCTTCTATGAGGGATCGGGGAAGACATGTTGGAAATCCTCAACATGTTGTCTAGAGGAGATATATATCAATTATCCTATGATAACATTAAAATTGTGTTCAATAATCACTTTAGGGCTACTAGGAAGAAGGGTAGGGCTATTCGAGTCTTGGCCAATTCCTCTCCCTCCATAACATCCATTAAGAATGAGATAGGTAACATGTTGTAGGATTTCAAGAGTGAAATGTTGCAAACCTTTGCACCACAAATGGATACCAGGCAAATCAAAATAAAGCAGGAGGAAGCAGAAAGGACACTAGCCATCTTAGGAATGACTGCCCATTAAATGTCATAGAGGTTTGCCTAGTCTATGAAGAAAATCATGCAACCGATAAATGCCCTTCTTTTCCATGACTAAAAGTTGTATATCAAGGAGAAAAAGGGGGTCAAAGAAACTTTGTTTCATCAATCAAAGAATACCTCAAGGACCTCGACCATATTAACAAGGCATGCAAGGTGCACACTATTCTTATTATAATCCAAATTAGAATGCACCCTTGCAACATTCATACTCTTCCATTCACCCATCTTGGTCCATGCCTCCTTCTTGGCCTTATGCTCCTCCATATCCTCCTCGACCTATCAACCATCCTTTTCAACCATATCCACCCCAATCTTATCAATGGGGAAACCCATCACAAGGGTGGAGGCCTCAAGTTAACCAACCTCTTGATTTATTGCCTCCACCCCAACCTCAGCCACACCTCACTCATCCTACTCCACCTAAGAAACCTCAAATGCCTACTCAACTAAATTTTAACACGAACAACAAGCAAGCACAATAGGTCTACAGTGGAGAGACATCTTATCCTACTTATGTTATGGAAATCTAGGATATCAACCTTTGGTATGGGAGAGTGCTTCCAGATAACCACCCACCTTCTCCACCTGAAGAGCTTGAAGAAGAGAAGGAAGAGAGTGTTCCTCAATTCAATCCACCTCCTTTTCCTAAGAGGTTGATCCACCCTAGCCAACACACCCCAGAAGAGGTTGAACTTCTGGGAGAATTGAAGAATTTGTGTGTTAAAATACCCCTTCTCCAAACTATTAAAGATGTTCCCATCTATAATAAGCTCATCAAGGAAAATTGTTTCAAAAATATTGGGAGAAGAAAAGAGACACCCCCACCATAAATTTTATTGGGCAATTATTTGATTTGATGCTTGGGAGGGTGATCTTCCCAAAATATCTAGACACTAGAAGCCATGTAGTAGATGTGCACATTGATGACCTTATAGCCCCTAACACCCTGATTGATCTTGGGGCTTAAATCAATGTGATGACTAAGGAAACCATGCTAAAGATAAACCTCCAAGGGGCTTTGATAAATACCACCATAGTGTTGCATCTTGCAGATAGATCCACAGTAGCTCCTAAGGGAGTTGTTGAAGATGTTATGGTCTCCATTGACTCTTGTGAATATCCTACTGATTTCCTGGTTCTCCAGCCAAAAACCAAGTTTAATTTCTATCCTTTCATATTGGGAAGGACATGGTTAGCAATTGTTGATGCTCACATTAGTTGTGGGGCTAAGAACATGACCATCAAGAATGGACCTTTGTCTAAACAGTTGATGTTGTATCCTCCTTCTCAACCTTCTATTGAGATCGACTTACCGTTGTGGTTAGAAGAGGAGGAAGAAGATGAACTGTATCACACCACCCCCCACCCAATATTCACTTTGGATATCATTATAGGAGTGGTGAAACCTAATGAAGATTATCTCATTAACCATATCCTTCATAATCAACCTCCCACTTCCATACCAATTGATGAGTTGATGAAAGAATATGAGAGTAATCCTTAGGCTGATTTATCCCATATTGACTCAAGTCCATACCATGTCAATATTGTAGATTTTGTCCCATCCATAACCTTAAAGATCAACCCTTCTATCTCGACCAAACAAGAAGAACAAATATGCAAAGTGTTGAGGCAACACCTGGATGCTTTTTCTTGGGATTATAAGGAAATGAAAGGTGTGCATCCATCGCTCTATACTCACCATATTTACATCAAGTATGGATTCAAGCTTGTGCACCAACCCAAGAGGAGGATGAATCCAACTTTGAAGGACAATGTGCAAGAAGAACTGCACAAACTAATGGATGCAGGGTTCATATACCCCATTTTAGGTAGTGAGTGGGTTTCACCTCTTGTGTTAGTTCCTGAGAAGAATGGGAAGTGGAGAATCTGTATGGATTACCGGGAACACAACAAGGCTACAAAGAAGGACCATTTTCCCTTTCCCTTCATTGACCAAGTCCTCGATGGCCTTGTAGGGAAGAAATTATTCTCCATCTTGGATGGATTTAGTGGATACAATCAAATCCATATTATCCCGGAAGACTAAAACAAGACCACATTCACATTTCCTTGGGGTGACTTTGCTTATAAAGTTCTTCTATTTTGTTTGTGCAATGCCCATGCTACTTTCCAGAGGGCAGTTTTGAGTATTTTTGTTGAATTGGTTCATGATTCTGTTGAAATATAGATGGATTATTTCACTCCTTATGGATGTGACTTCCATGAATCTCTCTCCAATTTGTGCAAGGTTTTGAATAAATGCATTGAAATGAATCTCTCTCTAAGCCTTGAGAAATGTGATTTCTTGATGAATGAGGGGATTGTCCTTGGCCATTCCATATCCAAGGAAGGGATATAGGTAGAACGAAACAAAATTTCCATCATCAAAAGGGTCCCTACTCCTTAGAAGCAATGGGATGTCAAGAGCTTCTTGGGACTATCAGGGTATTATAGGAGATTCATCCAAGACTTTAGTAAAGTGGCTTCACCTTTGTTCAATTTACTAGCCAAAGATTCATATTTCTGTTGGACCAGCAGTTGTCAAGAGGCCCTTCAAGTGTTGAAATAAAAGTTGACCACTACACCCATCCTACAAGGTCCCAACTTGGCATTGCCTTTCCATATCCATACTGATGCATCAAATAATGTTGTGGGGGGATCCTTAAGACAAGTATAGGATAAGTTTCCTTATTTTATTTACTTCATCAATAAGAATTTGTCTAAAACTGAGTTGAATTACACTGTCACTGAAAAAGAGCTCTTAGTTATAGTACATTGTTTAAACAAATTTAGGCATTGTATCACTGGGTACCAAAATTTTGTTCATACTGATCATGCAACCATTAAATATTTGATGAACAAGCCTGGATTTAATGCTATGATAATTAGGTGGTTGTTATTGTTACAACAATTTTATTTGACTATTATTGACAAACCAAGAAAATAAAATGTGGTTGCAGATTTTTTGTCTTGGTTAGCCTTACCTGCAGGCAGTGAAGAAATGGTGTATGATCAACTGCAAAATGAGCACCTCTTTTCCATCTCGGTGATTTCTCCTTGGTTTACTGATATAGAAAACTACTTGGTTGTTGGGAGGTTCCCTCCTATTCTATCATTGAGGGAGAAAAGAAAGATTGTAAGGAAAAGCTCTCATTTCACTTGGATTGGGGGTAAGCTTTTTAGATTGGGACCAGATCAAGTCTTGAGGAGATGTATAAGAGACGAGGAGGTCTTTGACATCCTCTCAGCATGTCATGATGGTCCTTGTGGAGGTCATTTTTCTGCAAAAATGACATCCTTTAAAGTTTTACAGGCTACTTACTATTGGCCCACATTACATCAAGATGCAAGGATATATACCACTAGATGTGATTAGGCCAAAGGATGGAAAAACTAATACCTAGGGATGAAATTCCCCTACAACCTCAAGTGGTAGTAGATCCATTTGACAAGTGGGGCATGGATTTCATTGGGCCAATTGATCCACCGTCTGGGCATAGAGAGTACATCATTATGTGCACTGGTTACTTGACAAAGCAGACTAAGACAAAAGCAGTCAAAGAAGAAATTGAGAAGAAAGTGGCAAAAATTTTAAGAGAAAACATCTTCTACAAGTTTTGGTATCCAAGGGAGGTAGTCACTTATTAAGGAGCACAATTCACATCCAATTTGATTGAACATCTCATGAGGCAGCACCATATCAAGCACAAGACATCCATTGCCTATCATCCTCAAGAAAATGGGCAAGTAGAGGTCACAAACAGAGCACTAGAGAGCATCCTCGCCAAGCTTGTTAGTAGCAACATGAAATATTGGGCAAAGAGACTAGTAGAGGCCACTTGGGCCTACAATACCACTTGGAAAAACACCACCGAATTCACTCCATATGATTTGGTTTATGGGAAGAAATCTCTGCTTTCTATTGAGTTTGAATATAACACTTTGAGAATGGCAGCTCAGTTGGACTTAGATGTCACCACAACACAGAAAGAAAGGTTTCTCCAACTAAATGGCTTAAATGAGCTCAGAATTCAATCTCTCTTACACACTGAAGTCATACAGTTGCAAAGGAAGGTCTGACATGGCAAGCATATCAAGGAAAATATTTTCCAAGAAGGGGATTGGGCCCTGTTATATGATTCTAGGTTCAAATATTTTGAAGGGAATCTAATGACAAGATGGTTAGTCCCATACATAGTGGAAAAGTGTCATAAAAATGGATATGTCCAAATCAGAACCATTGATGAGGAAGGAATTCTCTTGCTTGTAAATGGTTACAAGTTGAAGTTATATAGAAGACCTCTGTCCAAGGAGGAATTTCTCAGTTCATTCAGCAAAGAATTGAATGTGATTGGGAGTTTCATAGCTTCCAATCCACAACACTCCTAGAAATTTAAAAAAATATATAAAAAAAATAAAAGGCCTCGATGAAAACTTCTATGAGGCATTTGAGGCCAACTCCAAGGTTGAAAACCTCTCTAAGGAAGCCTAGGAGTAAAATAATATTAATAATAATAATAATAATAATAATAAATATCCCTAGGTGAAAATGTCCGTTAAGGCACCTAAGGAAGGCATGTAAGTTGAAAACCTCCTCCGACATAGCTTGTGTGTCTCAAAAAATAAAGAAAAGAGAAACGAAAAAGAGAATACGGAAGAAGTTTATATCATATTTTCTAACCTTTCTTTTGTTTTGCAAAATTGTACATAGTGGCAGATTTCATGGTTACAGGCCAATACCTACGAGTTATCATCCATTCCTCTATCAGTACACCTCATATCCATCCTTTCCATTCATACTACCATATCTCTCCCCATCCCATCATCAAGAAATCCAAATTTCACCTCCTCTCTGTGAAGCTACATGAAGGACCTGTATTGCTACAAGAAGGTCATGTAATGCTACAGGAGGAGACTATGGAGCTATAGGAGGGAAATCCGAGGAGGAAAACAATCCAAAAGACAAGCCATATTCAATAGGAAGAAGAGAAAATATCATAAGGAGCAGCCTCATAACCAGCGAAGTGAAAGGCAAGAAGAGCAAGGAGGTTCAACACTATTTTGGGTAATTTCTCCTCACACGTGTGGCAAAAAATTAGGTTTTCTGCAGTAGGAATATAAAAATCTCTAGAGAAGCCATCAAGCATTTTTTTTGCTAGCCGAAGCCTCAAGGAGGAATCTCCAAGTCAAGAAAAAAGGAAAGGGTCTCCAAATTATCTCAAATCAAGTTCACACGTGGAAATTGTAGAAGTACAGTTGGGCTGAAAATTGCAGGACTGTGGTAGGGGCCGAAAATTGTAGGACTATGGTAGGAGGCCAAAAAGTTAGAGTAGCCAAAGTTAGCAGTGCTAGAAGCCAGTATGACCAAGTGTTGACTTAGGCAAGAAAGAGAAGCAGTGAAAGGGATCTTGTGACTTGGTTTTGGAGAGGTAAATAGGTCAAGGGTCATGGTCTTAGTATTCGTCAATCGAAGTCTCTATAAGAAGAAGAATTCATTTGAGTTTTCCTCTCAAGTTGGAGAGGTTTTAGCCCTAGTTGATCACCTACAATTTGTATCTCTAGTCTCTTTATTGTTTATGCATTAGTAATTGTTTGATAAAGAAGAACTCTATAATAATATAAGTAAAGAGAATATCCTAATCTAAAGAAGAAAAAATCATTCACAAGAAATTATCATTAGAAGAGAAATCACCTAATTTCTATTCCCTAGATCTCCCAACATGGTATCACAGCTTATGTGACAAATGAAGGAAAAGGAATCTCATCAAGTGACACACAATCACTCAAGGATCAAATCTCGAAGGATATCAAAAAAAAGTCAAGATATACAAAGAAGTGTCAACACCCTAGATCAAACAAGAAGTCTACACTAGAAGAAGTCTTGGGATCCTCAAAAGGCCACAAAGACCCTACTCGAGTTGAAGGAACGTAAAAATCAAAGTTTCTTGAAGCCTATTCATCCTAGAGAAGCAAGATCAAGGACATTATAATCATCTTCAAAAGTTCTAAGGTAATCTCCCTCTTGTAGAAGCAAGGTCCTTACAATTGAAGAAAATCATCCAAAAAGCATCAAGACATCATCAAAAAGTCATCATTGATCATCATCAATGACATCACCATCAAAGGATCTAAAGTTATCTCCTTCTTTGTGGAGCCAAGGATCACTCTTGAAGAGATCTATCTTCATCAAGGAAAAGTTCTCTATCATCTATTTTATCATCAAATTCAAGGAGGAAGCAAGTGGAAGAAGCATATTCATAAGTAAGTATATTTATGTATGAATCTATCAAAATTTCTTTTAGTAAGGAAGGCAACAAATTGGTTGGTGCTTTAAACTATCTTGCATGGAAGAAGAGGACAAATCTAAATCTCATTGAAAATGAGGTTATGGATCATGTCAAAGGATCTATCACCAAACCAACGAAAGAAGATACTAAAGCACTTGCAAATTTTATGAAAGCGGAATTGAGGGCTCAAAGGATTCTCACATAATTCGTCAAGGATCCCCTCATTCCCTATATATCTAAAATCAACACCACAAAAGAAATATATGACAAATTGGTAGAGTTTTTTTTTCTATAAGCACTGCAAGAGAAGTTATCTCTCTAAGGAAATAACTCTACAAGTTAAGGATATCAATAATATAAAGGAATATCCTTATACTTTATGAGGATATCTGAAATAAGGGATCAACTTCAATATTTGGGAGAAATAATGTCTGACAAGAAGATTACCAGTGTAGTACCAAATTCACTACCAAAGGAATGGGGTAACTTTACTTCAAGCATTTATGGGAAGAATGAAGCTACTCGATTCCAGGGTCTATCATCACTATGCAAAATTGAAGAAACGAGACTGAAGGCAAAAAATGATGTAGGATCTAGTGAGAAAAATCAAGCATATTATGCTATGGAAAAGAGAAGAGGAAAGTCTCAGAAATTTGGTCCTTAGAAAAAGAAGAAGAACCGGTCTAAGGTTCAATGCTTTGGATGTCAAGAATAAGGGCATTACAAAGGAGTTTGTCCTAAGCTCAAGAAGGAAAATTAAAAAAAGGTAGATAAGAATCCCATATCACCGAAGAAGTGGAGGAATATGAAAATAAGAAGTCCAATAAAGAGGAACTAAGAGATATTTGCTATGATTGAGATAATCTTCCTCACCTAGTTCTTTTCAAGTTCCTGTTTTCAAGTTTTATTTTGTAAGATATGGCTATCATGAATCACTAAGGAAAATGATAGGATAAATCATGGCATCATAGAAGCACTAAAAGCAAGAGCTCATGATCATAGAGAAAAATAGCTGAATTAGAAGTCTATGACAGTCGCCCATGGAAGGATATAGCTCTTGCTAACCTCATTAGAAGCATAAGTGGTACTTATGGGAAAAAGAAGAAAAAGTCATCTAGTACAAAGATCGTCATACATTAGTCAAAATGAAACATATGTTGGATGAGGATACTCTATATCCTCTATTGGAATCGTCATCAGAAGGTTCACTAATCAAAAGGAAGCAAGTGTTTCATCAAGAATTCCAACTTGTGGGAATTCATGGGATGATGGTATGATGACAAAAGAGGTGAAGAAAATCAAGGGCTTGAAGTTTTTTCAATCAAGGAAGGTACTGAAGGAATTCTAATATGACCTAAAGGAAAATGAGGTATGTATGCTTGTATTCGATATTGTAGAGTCATGTCATATGGTTGCAAGTAACATGGATAAATGCTTTATCTCGAGAGCATGATCAAAAGAAAGGATCTTCTCCTTTGAAAGGATACAGGAAGGAATGGGTCACACATTATCTAGATTAAATCAACATAATATGTCCTCATATAATATATGAGGGGTTGACGAAATTGGATGAACTATGACTGGAAGTTCCTAGAAGGAAATTTGTGAAGAAAGAAAGGAAGATATCATGAAATATGCAACTATGGAAAAGGAAATCAACATTTGAGGACTGGTAGATTTGACTAGGATATCTCGATGAAAGATATGAAGACTTTGATGAAGTTTGAAAAGGAAAAAGACCCTTGACAATTTATATCTTTTGGAGATGTGTCAATGTGTATACAGTATGTTGATGCAAACTAGAATATGTCACGATGAAAGACCATCACGAAGGAAATTTTGATTTAATGTTATTTCCTTATTTTTGAATGATATCTGGATGGGATTATGCAGGGCTTCCAAGGGAAGAGATATGGATGTCTTCCACCACTGATGATCATGTAGCAGGATGAAATATCCTTAAGGAAAGCATGGTATGAAGAAGTAAGTAAAGCATGAAGGAGGACAAGATATGGAACTAATGGATCACTTTCCGATGAAAGGAATAATGACATGACTGACACATGGATGAAAGTGATGGATGGTATGTGCCCTAATAAAAAGTCCCAAAAACATGAAGACTCCTTAATAAAGAAAAGAAGTTCATGACATTGTGAGGGGGAGTTTTTCAAGCAATTAATTGTCCCATCATCTCCACCTAAAGAGATGTTGTAGGTCCCTAATTAAGATGGAGTCTGGAAATAAGTTTCTAACTTGGTAGAAATTTGAAAGAAAATTCTTAGGCCAAGAAGGAGCTTAGGTACATTCCTTCCGTAGGAATGAGTACGTTCCTTCATTGGAATAGATGTATCCTCCCTAATTAAGAGGGATAAATAGACACATCATTATTTTCTTCACTTGGGAAGACGGAATGGAAGATTGGGTAAACATCTGTCAGGCGATTCTCTTTGAGGATGTGTTAGGGAATCCAAGATAACAATATTCATAGAGGACCTATATTCTTTGAGGACTCAAAATCCAAGATAAGAATAGTCTTGGTGGAACATACTATGAGAGAACTTGGGTGGGGTATGTCCTGAGAGAGACAATGACGAGGGTGTTTATACATCATTTGGACTCTCTAACATTGAGCTTTGATGTTGCGGAGAGATATAGTTGTTAGTCAATGCCTTGCTATGTGACAATGTTGGTTGATATGATGCTATACAATTGGCTTACCAATTCGACTCTTCTTATGAGAATTCTTCAGATTGGGAATATCCAAGTACCTTGTATGGATTATGAATACCTCCCTAGTTAAGAGGGAGTGTTGAAAAGTGTAACTAGGTTTAGTATTTTTAATGACACATGTAATTATGATTTTACGTAATTGATGTAAAGAAGAAAAAATAAAATTATTATTGTAATGCTTGATTCATGGGTTTCATGATCAAGGAATTCTATTTTTAGTTAAGACTCCCATTGTGAGCCTTTAGGATGAGCCATCATGTCATAAAAGTCTATAGAGTCAATGTCAAAGATGAAAGACCCATTTGGGCATGCAATTTATTGTAAAAGTAAATTTGTGAACCCTCAAGGACCACTTCACAAGGCCACCTTGAAGTTGGCCTTAAGATGTTTCTAGTAGGATATGTCGGCCTAGGCAAAAATTCAAGTCAACTTATTTTGGATGCACTGACCACTATATATAGGTAGTTTGAACTTCATTTGGAGAGAAGAAATTCGATCAATAAATCTGTAATAGGAAGAAGTGTGAAGATCATAAGGAGCAGTCTCATAACCAGCGAAGTAAAAGGCAAGAAGAGTGAAGAGGTTCAACACTGTTTTGGGTAGTTTCTCCTCACACATGTGGCAGAAAATTAGGGTTTCTGCAGTAGGGATATAACAGACTTTAGAGAAGCCGTTAATGAAGCCATCAAGCATCATTATTGCTAGTTGAAGCCTCAAGGAGGAATCTCCAAGTCAAGTGAAAATAAAGGGTCTCAAAATTATCTCAAATCAAGTTCTCACGTGGAAATTGTAGAAGTACAGTTGGGCCGAGAATTGCAGGACTGTGGTAGGAAGCCAAAAATTCAGCGTGGCCAAAGTTAGCAGTGCTAGAAGCTAGCTTGACCAAATGTTGACTTGGGTAAGAAAGAGAAGCAGTGAAAGGGATAGGCTGACTTGGTCTTGGAGAGGTAAATATGTCAAGGGTCTTGGTCTTTTTATTTGTCAATTGAAATCTCTATAATAAGAAGAATTCGTTTCAGTTTTCCTCTCAATTTGAGGAGGTTTTGGCCCTGGCTAATCCCCTACATTTTTTGTCTCTTGTCTCTTTATTGTTTATGCATTGGTAGTTATTTGATGAAGAATAACACTATAATAATCTAAGTAAAGAGAATACCCTAATCTAATGAATTAAAATGCATTCACAAGCAGTTATCATTAGAAAAGAAATCATCTCATTGTTATGCCTTAGATTTCTCAACATCAGGGGCATGGTACAAGAGGATATATGCCTAATTGCAGTAAATGGGTTTCCAGAAGAGCAATGCAGAACTAAACCTATACTTTATCTTGGTAGGTGATGATCCACTCATTCTAGTATTGTATGTGGATAACTTTTTTATTACAGGGGAGGACAGTCTCATCCAACATTGTAAGAGAGATATTTATTCAAAGTTTGATATGACTGATATGGGGTTGATGAATTACATTCTGCGGTTGGATGTTTGGTAGGAGGATGGGCACATATTTGTGGGCCAGGGCAGGTATATAGGAGATATCTTGAGGAGATTTTGTATGGATGGTTACAGGCCTATGGCTACTCCTATTATCACCAACTAGAAGAAGCTTCATGATGTTGATTCTGAGTTAGAGGATCCCACTTTGTATCATCAGCTGATCGGTTCATTGATGTATCTAGTCAACGTTATACCGAATATTTGTTTTGCAGTCAACAAAATGATTTAGTTTATGATGGAGCCCAAGAGAGTACATTGGGTGGCTACAAAACATGTGTTGAGGTACTTACAGGGCATAATGGATCATGGTTTGGACTATGTCAGATGTGATGGAGTCAGATTGACTGGTTGCATAGACTCAGATTAGGTTGGAAGTGTTAGTGACTAGAAGAGTACTTTTAGATGTTGTTTCTCATTAGTCTTGGTAGTTGTGTCATGGTTTAGCATGAAACAAAAGTCAGTGGCATTAACCAATGTAGAGGTAGAGTATATGGTATCAAGTCAGGCAGGGTGTGAGGCATTATGGCTTCACAAGATGTTTCATGGTTTATTTGGTCATATGTTGAAGACCAAATTTATATGATTTATTGTGATAATAAAAGTTGTATTAAACTCTCTAAGAATCAAGTATTTCACGACCGGTCAAAACATATAGAGATCAGATACCACTTCATCAGAGACTGGGTTTAGCGAGGAGCAGTGAAGCTTGAGTATATATTCATTGATGAGTAGGCAACATACATTCTCACCAAGTCTTTGCCAAGAGGAAAACATGTTTTCTTCAGAGATATGATGGGAGTGGTGAGCAACACCTTCCTCGGTAAGAGGGAGTGTTGGAAATAGTATCAAGGAGAGGTGTTACTAGGCTTTCATCCCTTTTGACCTAGTAAGCACATTAATTACTTTTGTCTTGGTGACATTTATGAGTTATATTAATGTCATGGGTGGAAAAGGTACTTAGAAGTGTTGTACCATGTATTTTTTCTAATATTAAAGTCACTTGTACTTTATAAAGTGACTTTATGTGTAAAGTACATAGTGTACTTTTCTAATATTAAAGTGAGTTGAAAAATCACTTTATGAGAAAAATAGAAAAGGTACATGACTTGAAAAAAGTACTAGGATACTTTTAAGTGATGGGGTTAATGTGTAACAGGGCCATTTGGGAGAATTGATCTCAACCACACATCTTGAGATTTGGAGATTAAATCTCAACCATTGGATCCTACGTTTAGGGGTTCAATCTTTTCCAAGGAGACAAAAGAAGGAAAAAGGATCTCATTCTTCACTTCACACTTGAGAGAGCATGAGGAGAAGAGAGGAGAGAAAAATTCAAGGAGAAATTGCAGCAGAGAAAGAAGGGCTCGAATTCAAGGGAGAGGAGTTGAACTAGGGCATAGTTTCAGGGGAGGAGGCACGCAAATGGAGGAGACATGTTGCACAAATTTCGAGGGACAATAGAACATAGTTTGAGGGTTTATAGCAAAATTTTCTAGGATAAATAAGCATGAATTTCGAGGAGGAAGCAACTCAGTTCAGGATCGAAATTTGAGGCACGCATTTCTGGACAGTCAACAACAGGAAGCGTGAAAATTGAGGAGGATTTCAATAGTTGTCTTGCATGAAAATCGAGGAGTTTCAATCATCTGTTTTCACATAAATTGTGGCAAGTTTGGAACAAATTTCAAGGCTAAATTTGGGCACAAAATTCGAGGATATGGGTTGTGAGAAAATGCAGAAATTCTAGGCATGAGATTTTGTGAAAATATGAAAATTACAGTGGCCACAAATTTACAAAATTTGCATTTAATGCTATAGCAGAATGTAGGTTTTAACCCCGTACATAAATTACTTGCATACGAATTCTAAAACACAGAAAATAAACAATGCGAGAGCATAACACATAAAACACATATACACAGAGCTTTTCCCCTAGATCCAAAAACCGGTACTACCAGCTTGATTTTTCATTATGTTCCTTTGAATGTTACAATACATATTTATACATTCCAAAGCATCCAATACCATGGACCGAAAATGATCACGTCCAAAACCATGTGCGAAAATCATGCACAAAACCATAGGTAGGTCCACCCAACCTAATATAGGGTCCAAAAACAAAATTTTCTGGGGCGTTGCCCCGGACCCCATAGAGTGGGGTTACCTACACCCCTCAAACCCCCTATGACTCCCCCCGCTATGCAATCAGTGCAACGAAGGGGGGGCTTCGCACCCCTTCTAACCCCCCGGTTAACTACGTGGGCTAGTCGTGGAAAGAATATAACACAACCCAACACAGAAAAAGGGAGATAAGTCTAGTGATTTTTTGTACTTATTTTATAATTACTTAAGGATACAATAAAATCCTCCTTCGAAGACCAGTTTTCCCAAAGAGTCTGTGGGGTTTTTCTGGGGTCCACTTGACCAAAAATAAGTGTCTCATATGTGTGAATTCTTGCCAAAATTATGTGTTAATTTTTAGTTGATATGAAAGTGAAAAATAGTAGAAGTACTCTTATAATGTTTGCAATGAATGCATACTGAAATTTATATCAACATGAGAAAACATGTGGGTTGGGCCTAAACAAACACATGTAAACTTGTAAAGTGGGTTAAGGGTGCAGATCATAAATTTTCCACATTTTCACCATCTTAGAAAAGCTTGGGACAATTTCTTATTACCTTGACCTTCCAGCATATATGTAGATATATTATGTAGTCAAGGTTGAGAGCTTGAAATATTACGAACCATCCATGATCATGGATCTAGAGGAGAGTGGTCAAGTTCCAACAGTGGACTATTTTGTTCCATAATACTTGGACAAGTTTCCCGAAGACATCATCCTAGATAAAAGAAATGTGACATCACGATGGGAAGATGTTGAGTACCTTCGAGTGGGTTTCAAAGGAATGCATCCCAACAAGGTACAACGAATTGAAAAGGATAAAGTGAGGGAGAAATTCCCTCACCTACTTATTGATTGATAAGGATTTTGGATGCCCAAAAGCTCCTTAGTGTGGAAGGTTGATCCAAGAGGATCTTAAAAGGCTCAAAATTTGAAGTCCTCAAATCTCAACAAAACCAACACCAACTTGTAGATCTCGACGAGATGATTCCAATGACATGAATGACGCCTCAATCCGAATTT
The DNA here is from genome assembly GCA_031772625.1 of Pinus tabuliformis. Taxonomy (NCBI): domain Eukaryota; kingdom Viridiplantae; phylum Streptophyta; class Pinopsida; order Pinales; family Pinaceae; genus Pinus; species Pinus tabuliformis. The sequence goes on along the minus strand of CM062805.1, from coordinate 1,226,931,093 downwards.
GTATGACAAATTTATGCTCATCTGAAGTTTGGAAAAAACAACAAAAATTATATGCAGGTGGGACCCTAGGGTGCCACATGGAACTCCCAAATTCCTCCACGTGGCACTCCAGTTAGCAATTGGAGGGAACCATAAAAGGTTGATGTGGAAGTACGATTAACACGTGGCATATGCAAGTTGGAAAGACATGGGTGACTGTGCACACATGTGGGCCAATGTGTAGACACCACATGGCCCAATTAGATGTGGCATCTAGATGGCAGCACACAAGGGCCCAGCCAACCCATGGACACACAGAAAGTTGAACACATGGACGAACGATCAAAGATTGGGTGGTTACGTGACAACATTTGTTACACAAAGACCACACATATATTGAAAGATGCCAACATACATTGCAACAAACCACACATATATTATATTGTGGAAAAATCTAAGTGTGGAGGCCCGCGGGCTTGACCCCGGGACCTCCCAAAACCGCATTGCCTTAACATAGCAACAACAACCAACACGTCGAATGGGCCACGTTGGTATGTCCACCGATAGGGTATTATTTAAGTCCTCATTTAACTAGCACATAGAGAGACGAAGGTCGAGATGTGGAGAGGGCCAAGCAGAACTCTACATTGTGAAACCATGTCGGGCAAGCGAGATTTTTGAGATAGATTCTGGGTATGTTCTAGGTAATATTCTATAGCAATATTCATGGAATATTCTGATTATTGCAACATCTTTAATATTCCCTAAGGGGCCCAGAGGTGTAAGTTACAAAACCTAGTTAAGTTTATACTTTTTTCACAAAATTTCATAAGGAACCCACTAATGCGGTTGGATTTGGGGTCTGAGTAGCAGAATTTCATGTTACTCCCAGAAGTGAGGTATTTCCATGTACTTTCCATTATTTTGTTGAGATAATATAGAGCTCTCTCCACTTTGAAGTAAGGCCCATAGACGTAGCTCACCTATTGTGAATGAACTCCATTAACAACTCTTGGTGTATTGTCTATATTGTCTTCATTTTGTGTTGCTTCTTCATGGTGGTTGCATTTATGGTACTGTCATTCTCTTTAAGAAATTATGTTTAACATCACCAAAGGAAACATCTTAGATAAGTTATGAGATCCCATCTACAACACATAGAAGGAGAGAGAGTAGAGCTACTAAACTACTACAACAAATAGATACCAAACTACTTCAGTGAAAGGAAAGGTAGCAAAAAAATTGACAAGCTGCAAGAAAGATCAATAGTTGGAAAGTGATTAAAGGTATGTATTTAAGTAGATGAATTTAATTTTTCTTTTTCAGATGTGCAACTAAGCCTATGGTTAACTGAAAATGTCTCCTTCCTAGTTTGGTCGCCAATATTGAACAATTTTGAGATAAGTGTCTCTATGTCTCATTATGCAAAGTGATAAATGTAGTATGCTATAGATTTTATATTTATGGATATGTGAAGTTTATTATAGTTTCTTATTGAAATCTAAATATGTATTCTTATGATATGTACATATGACGATAAGAATATACTTAATGAACATTATAAGCATAGTACTTAGAGTAAAATCCTAACAAACTGCTACCTCTGGTGATATGGATGTAGCAAGCTTCATAAAGAGAACATGCAACTAGAAAGGCAGGTAAATTCTACTTTTCAACTTCTTGGGTCACTTTGAAGGTTTATTGGGTAGTGGAAGAGTCCCAATGGGTTTTAAATATGAGGGTTGAACTTGCACCAACCACACAAATTATGTCCCTAAAATGTTTGTTTTAGACAAGTTGTCCTAATGGACCTTGGATTTACCTACATCAGTAAATTATATTTTTGTAGGGAAAGCTAATTAGGAATAGTATTCACTATACATCTAAAAAAAATTATTAAACTAATCTCTTTAAATTTGTGAATTTTATGAAAATTATTGAAAGATTGAGATGGAGTTGTTAGATTCTTCTTAAATACCTTTTACACTTAAAACTTTGTTGGGGCTATTGTAATGGTGATACAACTAAAATTCATTTATAAAAAACACCTAGAGTTATTCTCTATAAACATATAAACATACTTTCAAGAGCATGAAAAAGACTTTCCCCAACTTTTAAGCTCCAACCATGCAAAGCTTATGGTCCTTACAAAGGTTATGAGTATCCTTCTGATGTTATAATTATGGGATGAGAACTAGATAAGCATCCTTGCTTCACTCAACATTAGGAGTCCATAAAGAATCTCTTACCTCAAGAACTATGCTTTAATTCTAGCCTTTCCACCCCATTTATAATGGACTCTCGAAGTAAACACCTAAATTAAGTTGGATTTATAGGTCACTTGAAGCATATTGGGTTTTACGGCTCTATTGTATTCTTTAATTATTACTGGTTATGGTTCCGAGTTAAACAAATTCGAACATAAAATTTGTATTGCTTTGATGTTTACAATTATTTTCTAATATTATAGTGATTTGGAGAATAAAAATTTCTACCACGCTATAGGGCATTGGAAAAATAAAAGAGTGAAGTCCACGCATTGTGAACTAAGAACAAAAGTCCCTTCTCTTAATGTTAAAAATCTCAATGTGAAATATATGTATCGCTTCTGTGCAGAGGGATTTAAGTGGTGGTCTGCTCAATGTTCAGAATGGCGATCTTTATTCATCATTACCTGATAGTGTCTCTGGAAGTGGAGGAATGCCTGCATTTTCCAGGACTCCAAGGAACCTATTCTCTCTTCTCTCATTTACATATCTGCTATGCTCAATCCGACCCGTCATTGATGTTTTTCTCTTCATGTCTTTTTTCTTTCCATGTTTACAGGTCCATACAGCTCTTATTCCACAGATTCTCCCTCTCTTTTGATGGAAGATGTCCAGCAATTGTTTTTGCTTGGCCTATGCTTATATCTTCGGATTTTTCAGGATATGTTTTGGACTTAATTTAGCTCTTCTGGCACTGCGTGGCCCTGCTAATTTCTCCTGAATGTTCAGATATGCCAGCCATCTATCTGTCGATATGTTTTTGGCTCTTATGTATCTGCTTTATATTTCCTTAATATAAAATATGCTGATTTTCACTCTGAAAAAAAAAAGAAATATATATACATAGATATATGAAAATTTCAATAAAGTAAAAATAAAACAATGCAATTTAATTTCAAGAAATAATCAAAATTAATGAGAGAAATGGCCTCTGACTTTCCTCATTGAGAAATATCCTTGTACAATTAACGTCTCTCCAAAATTTCAAGCTTGGAAACGCTATTGGTTAAGGAGCTAATTCTATTGGTCGATTTCTGCATTTTACTCAACTTGGCACAGCCACAATTTCATTTGTGATTGGTTGTAGGTCATCAACCTAGCTTTCCTCGGTTACAGAATGGGAGGGCTCTTTGGGCCGTGGATTTTTCAACACAAAATGGGGAAATATGCTCCATTTGGAGTCCAAAATCTGTATTATAAAATCTGTTAATGATTTTGTGTGGGATGAGATTGAAGAATATATATATATATATATATATATATATATATATATATATGATTTTGTGTGGGATGAGATTGAAGAATATATATATATATAGATAGATAGGTGATCATATATATGGGTAAATATATACTTGGAGTTATTTTTCACTTAGTCCACTTACGTATATGTTAATAAAAAGTATGGATCCACTTTTGACTCAGATGAGTGGGCCGTGCAATTGACATACTCAAAATGAAGATGTCTTTGCCACCCTTAAATTCTGTGTGGTTTAAGAGAGAGCTATAAATTGGTCCATAACGTTGTCAGACCTTTCTATCACTGTTCTAATTGACCCAGGAGCTACTTTAAGTTATATTAGTCCAAAGATAGTTGAACGGTGTAAATTGCAGCCTGAAAAATTTAAGAATCCATGGCTGGTACAGCTAGCAACAGGGGCTAAAAGGCGAGTAATGGAAAAAATTAGAAACTGTTCCATAACGGTGGCAGGACAGCTAGTGGTAGCATATCTGAACATGCTTCCACTTGGGTCCTATGATGTCCTGATTGGAATGGATTGGTTAGAAAAGCATTGGGCTTTAGTGAACTGCAAAATGAAAGCGATACGATTCAAGGATGACTTGGGAATGGAACAGGAGATGCAGGGAATTAAACGGCCAGTGCAGATCTGGCCTATCATTGCATCCCAGTTAGTGAAATGCATTCGGAAAAGATGCCAAGTGTATGCCATTCAGATAAATTATGCAGAAACCAAAGATAAAGGGGGTCCGCTAGACCATCTTCCAATAATAAAAGAATTCGCGGATGTGTTTCCGGAGGAAATTCCTGGATTACCTCCGAAGCGAGATATTGACTTCACCATTGAGTTAATACCAGGTGCTGCCCCAGTTTCGCGGACACCTTATAGGATGAGTGTACCTGAGTTGACTGAGCTGAAAATGCAATTACAAGAATTGTTGGATAAAAATTATATCCGTCCCAGTGTATCTCCATGGGGAGCACCGGTGCTGTTTGTCAAGAAGAAAGATGGAACCTTTCGAATGTGTATCGATTACCGACAGCTGAACAAACTCACAATCAAAAATAAATACCCCTTACCTCGGATTGATGAGCTTTTTGACCAGGTCAAGGGGGCGACAGTATTCTCCAAAATCGATCTGCGATCTGGTTATCATCAGATCAGAATTAAAGAAGAAGATATTGCTAAAACAGCCTTTAGAACCCGATATGGGCACTACGAATTTGTAGTGTTGCCTTTCGGATTGACTAATGCACCCGCCACATTCATGTGTTTGATGAACAGCGTGTTCCATCAGTTTTTAGACAAGTTTGTACTAATATTCATTGATGATATTCTGATCTATTCTCGTTCCAGGGAGGAACACGAGGAGCACCTCCGGATAGTGCTGCAAACCCTGCGAGAGCATCAGCTGTATGCTAAATTCAGCAAGTGCGATTTCTACAAAGAAGAGATTCAGTATTTAGGCCATGTGATCACCAAGGAAGGGATTGCAGTGGATCCTGAGAAAATTAAAACCATAATGAATTGGCCTGTGCCCAAAGATGTGGCAGATATCAGATCTTTCATGGGGTTAGCAGGGTACTACAGAAGATTCGTGGAGGGTTTCTCGAGGGTGGCATATCCTATCACATCTTTACAAAAGAAAGGAAGGACATTCAAATGGACTTTGGAATGTCAGCAAAGTTTTGAACGACTTAAACACTTACTCACTACGGCCCCCGTTCTAAGCATAGCTAATCCTAATAAGGATTATGTAGTATGCACCGACGCTAGTCGAGAAGGCGTTGGAGGTGTGTTAATGCAAGAGGGAAGAGTGATCGCCTATGAGTCAAGAAAGCTGAAAGAACATGAGCAGAAGTACTATGCCTACGACTTGGAACTGGCAGCCGTCATACATGCCCTTAAAATGTGGCGACATTATCTTTTGGGTAAGAAATTTCTGCTATTAACATACCATCATAGCTTGATAAACTATTTCAGTCAGCCCACTCTGAATGAAAGGCAAGCCCGCTGGGCAGATTTCTTAAGCGGATTCGATTTTGATATCAAGCATCTGAAAGGAAAAGAAAATCGCGTAGCAGATGCTCTAAGCCGAAAAGTACATTGTTTATATGAAGTTACTCTCAGCAAGTGGGAGAACTCCTTGCAGGAAAAGATAAAAACAGCAGCAAACCTGGATGCCGAATATCAGCAAATGAAGCAACAAAAGTCACTTTCCAGCCAGGGAAGCCAGCAAGGGTATGAAGTGAGCAAAGATGGAATGTTGTTTTATAAAAAGAGACTGTTTGTACCAAATGACAATAATCTTAGAGACTTAATTCTGAATGAGTTTCATACCAGTCACTACGCAAGTCATCCTGGATATCAGAAAATGCTTGCTGCACTTCGGAAAGAGTACTACTGGCCAGGAATGAAAAGACATGTAGCTGAATATTTAGCGCGATGTCTAGAATGCCAGCAGATCAAGACAGAGCATCAGCATCCGGCTGGGTTATTGCAACCTCTACCAGTTCCGGAATGGAAATGGGAAATTATATCCATGGATTTTATAACTGGGTTGCCTAGAACAAAGAGAAACAATGACTCTATTATGGTGGTAGTTGATAAACTGAGTAAAGCAGCCCATTTTATTCCAGTGCAATCGACTTACAGGGCAGTCCAAATTGCACACATATTTATGCAGAATGTGTTCAGACTCCACGGGCTTCCGAAGACTATAATATCAGATCGGGATGTAAAGTTTACATCCGCTTTTTGGAAAGCACTATTTGCAGAACTGGGTACAGAGTTCAATTTTAGTACAGCATACCATCCCCAGACTGATGGACAGACGGAGAGAGTAAATCAGGTGTTGGAAGACATGCTGAGAGCATGTGTAATGCAAAAACCGACTCAGTGGGAGGATTATCTACACCTGGTGGAATTCGCTTATAACAACGGATATCACACATCAATTCAAATGTCTCCATTTGAAGTCTTGTATGGACGCAAATGTCGGACGCCCTCAAATTGGAGTGGCCCGGAGGATAAGTTAAGGTTGGGGCCTGAAATGCTCAAAGAAATGGAGGACATGGTTAAAAAGGTGCGAGCTAACCTGAAGGCCGCTCAGGATCGGCAAAAGAATTTTGCAGATCGAAAAAGAAGGTTCAAAGAGTATCAGGTGGGCGACCACGTTTACATAAGAATACAAGCCAGGAAGAGTACTTTGCAATGGAGCAGTTGTGCCAAACTCGCGCCTCGTTATTTTGGACCTTTTCAGGTCTTGGCAAGAGTTGGGCCAGTAGCATATCAGCTAGCCTTACCAAGCCACATTAGAATTCATAATGTCTTCCATGTATCCATGCTTAAAAAGTATATTTATGACCCTAAGCATGTGATCAAGTGGCAAGATATACGGGTAAGAGTTACTTTCAATTGAACTAATTGAAGAAGTGTCAAGAGATAGAAAACTGACACTGGTATTGTTTGTAGGTCGAACCGGAAGGAGAGGTCTTGGTCGAGCCGCTGAACATTCTCGACCGGAGAGAAGTACAGCTGCGGAAGCGGGTTATTACCCAAATTAAAGTGCAGTGGCAGCACTATGGGCCGGATGAGGCCACTTGGGAAGATGAGGAGCTTTTTCGGAAAGCTTATCCGGAGCTGTTTGAGAACACTAGACATCGGGACGATGTCCAAACTCAGGGGGGGGAGATGTGATGACCCCGTAAATGTAATTATTTAAAAGTTTACTGTGGTAAAAACTGAATGACATTGAGAACTTATTTTCTTTTAAAAGAGTAATCTGTTAATTTAAATTATGCATTAAAGTAATGTTTAAAGAATTACTCAAAAGAGCATTGAGTTTCCCAAAAGGGAAAGCAGTTAATGGAACTGAAAATAACCACCTCCCTTAACTGGAAGGATTTCCAGGAAAAAGGAAATGGGTGGAGTTTTTCTCTCTGTGCTGTAGAGACAGACAGAGGAGGAAAAAGGGGAAAAACCTTGTTTTGGACTAAGTCTGGTAGAGACCAGATAGTCAAGCACTGTGTGCTGTCTTACTGAGGATTGTGATCCGGTAAGGATAAGCTCGGGGGGAGGCTCAGGTCCCAGAGGACAAGTCTCACGGATGGGTGGTTAATGAGCTTGACACAGGAATTTGCAGGAGGCTTGCTACAAGAAATACATTGCGCGCAATGACCAGGTAAGTAACGGGAACCTATTATGCCTGTAGTTGTTATATTTAAACGGTAGATTAATATAATTTCCGTTGCTTGCATTAAGCTGATAGACCAGAATACTTGCAAACCTCTGTTACTCTTATTAGGGTAAAGATAGAACAAACATTAGAATCTGTACCTTGGCTATAAGACCTAATACTTGTGGTTTTAAAGTGATATTAGAAATTTGTGCCTTATACCAAATGGTGTACCATTCCTGGAACGGCATAACTATAATGACCACCGATAGGGATTTATGGGAATGTAACCTGTCCCTGTGGAAGTTAGGGCCGGGTAAGAGAACTAAATAACACTGAAATAGTGGAAAGTTCTGCTATAGTATTGTTACCCTAACCTGTAATTAAAGAAGGTAAACCACTTCTTCCTGAGTAACCGATAACCTCAAGACAGAGTATGTTGACTTATGGCTGTAGAGACAGACAGAAGGTAGGAAGCCGTGACATCAAACCTTAAGTCGGGGTTTCAAGCAGAATCTTAAACGATATAACCTAGTCGGTATTTAATGAATTTGTGCTCAGTAGAAAAGAAAGACTTAAACCAATAAAAATAGAGTTAGCTGCTTCAGCGCCGTGACAGGCATAACCAAATAGTAACCTGTATTTTCTTCAAAACCCTCACGAAGAGGCTCGAAGACTATCACAGAAAGATATTACATATTCCTCGCATCGTAACCCTGAGCCAAGAGGCCCGGGTTCGATTTCAAAGAATGTAACGCATGCGAGAGCATTCCGCCCTGTTTCTTTGGGAAAAATAGACAAGATCGAAAACAGAACTTATGTTATATATATGGACTTCAAATGATAAACAATGAACAGAGCAATAAGAACATAAATGATAACCCTCGTAGTGCCGAGCTGAAATAACTCTATAAAGAACGATAGTCCTGTTCTAAGAGCCGTAAGGGCGTAAGATAGGTATTGCTGTAATAAACAAATGATACATATCAAACCCTGACATTCACATGCAAACTATAGAATCTGCCATTCATGTTTCAGATAGAATAACTTCTGATTGGCAATATAGAAACAAAACATAACTTATGCCTTGAAAGTAAATGGTTCCAAGCAGATGTATATTCGCATAGAACCAAGCCCGAGATCGACCATGCAACCATCGAATAGGATGCAGGTGCGACCTCTCATGGCATCCCAAGACCGAATGGAAAATAAGCAAATGCAATCAGAGAATTGAACCATGTAAATTATAAACAAGATAGATACATTTCATGACGAGAAAATCATATTCCTTAAACGAGAAATGTTTGAGACTCGTTCCTCATGGAACTGTACAAATACATGATAGCTATTAACTGTAAATATAACCAATGTCCGTATTAAACAAAGGGCCGCCATCCCACAATGGGTCCAGAGCCGGGAAACATATGCTGAGAATTCACAAAGTATATTAACTTAAACTTAAGCACAATAACATAGAGAGGAATCAGGCTCAGATAGCCATATTACTCAGCGGCCGAGCAGTACAGTCTCATGAACCAGAGACTGACATTCCTCTGTTCCGCGGTAACTAGAAAAAGGATTTAACCCAGCAGTCACGAAGATAATTGTTCTCCGCCATCTACGCCCAACCATGAAGAAGTAAGGTTGGGAACTCAGAACCAGCTCGGAGAATAACCCTATGACAGAAGACAAGTAATGTTTTAACCATGAGATACATCGGGTGTAAGAGAAGATTTCTTTGTGCACCTGTGGAAATTCCGGCCGGTTAGCACCTGAGGGAAAGCGCATACCGCCGTTAAGCTCCAATGGCCGCCATTCAAAACCTATCAAGAGAGAAGTTCATTACCGGTCGTTCCTTAAAGTTAATCATAGGAAACCTTGCAACCTTTGTTAAACAGGTAGAAAACTTACCGAGCCAGCTAGGTAGCTTGCATCCCTGGAGCGGTGGCGCCATGGCGGTGTTGCATGCTGGAGGAAAATCGGAACAGAACCAAGGGATAGACTCGCAGCAGTGACAGAATGGCGCGGAGGCAATGGAGCGCCGAGCAGAACCAAAGAAATCGCGAAGTATCCGGAGGATCCACCTTATAAATGCAAAGAGCCAACCTAGGAGACGTGGAGCTATCTCCTCCATTGATCTCTGCCAAAGTTTGCTCACCGTAGATCGAAGCGGGAATACCAAAGAGGAAAAGCGGGAAAGTTCCCAATCCGGGAGCCATGCCCAGATCACGTGAACAAGTCAGTAAACTTAAATGCTGAGTCCAGGTGTTCCGAGATGACATTGCCAGCTCATGCATATGGTACAGTATTAAAACACATAGCCGTGTATTAATAAAAAATATCCATGGTATAATATTTGAGGCGTAGATGCTTCGTATTAACGTTATGACTTTACAGTATTTAATAAATCAAAACACTGACCTACGTTATGGTAAATTTCCACAGTAAACACATTTCGATTAAGTATATGTATATATATATATATAGTTGGTGCTATTGCCGTATATATATATATATATATATATATATATATATATATATATATATATATATATATATATATATATATATATATATATATATATATATAGTTGGTGTTATTGCCGTAACCCAATTTTTTTTTTATATTACCTGATGTTAATATGGGTGGAGATGTGACAATTGGTATCAGAGCCCGGGTTGCCATACTGTGGCCTCTGGGATATGAATAGCATGTTTTCCTTTAAAAGAAAGAAAAAAAAAGAGAGTCCTGATAGTATTGATATTTCTTGATTGGTGTGATTAAATTGTGCCAGAAGCTCACAATGTTGACTGTTTTATGATTAGACCAGACCAGGTGAATACAGGAAAAATGAATCCGGGGAACAACCCAGAGTTGTGGGTGCAGTTGGGAGAAGAGACCCGTAGTACAAATCTGGCCATATTAGAAACAGTTCAAGAGCTGAAGAATGAAATGGCTCGGTTGCGTGAAGACAATGCACGTTTGACAATGGAGCAGGAAAGGATATTAAAAAGTTTGTCTGACAAACAGAACCCGCCACTGGCCAACCCTAGTGCAGAGCAGCCGAGAATGACGGAGGAGCAGCGTTATCATGCAGAATCTGAGATTCCAGAAGATGGAGAAGATCAATCTGATAATGCCTCAGAACAACAGACTTCAAAGCGGCAGAAGGTGGAATTGCAGGGAGAATTCCGGAAAATCAAACCCCCACACTACGATGGAGAGCAAGAAGAAGCAGCTGAAGCATGGCTGATTAACATGAATAAATATTTCCAGCTATATGAGTATGACCATAACCTGAAGGCGAGATTGGCCATTTTTCAGTTGCAAGGGAAGGCAACATTGTGGTGGGAAGAAGTTAAAATTGTAAAGGGGGTAAGCGAGCGAACCATAAAATGGGAAAATTTTCAAAAATACTTTAAAGAGAGATATTTGACAGAGCGCTTTTATGACGAAAAAGCAAAGGAATTAAATGATCTGCGATTGGGACAGCAGACTATGGATGATTTCATCAATCGTTTCACCTCCTTGCTCCGTTATGTACCCTACCTTAAAGAAGAAAAAGCAAAGGTGCAAAGGTTCGTTAGCAGTTTGCCCATGTATATGAGAGAAAGGATTGAATTTGACAATCCCAGAACCATGGACGAAGCTATCCGTAAAGCAAGAATGTGCTACCAGCAGAGCAAGCAGAAAGGGGACAGTTCCAATAGGAAATGGAATGAGAAAAAGGGTAGTAAAGTCGTGGGAAACAATAGAAGAGGCCGGGTTGGTGGAGCTAAAGGAAGTGTCAAAGGCCAGAGTAGCAAAGCAGCACCAAGAAGCTCATTCAGACCCAAGCCTGTTAATGAAACTAGAATGGGAGAGCCATCCATCAAATTGGATAATGAGGGAGTAAACAGACCCTCAGTACAGTGTTGGGGCTGTGGCGGACCACACTATGTCAAGAACTGCCCGCAGCGGAAAGGAACTGATCAGATCTCTCAGATTCATGAGGCATCAACCGTGGGCGACGTGGGACGAAGTGTGCACAAAATTAATGCAGCCTTGGACGACCGCCAGGAAGAATATCAGCCCACCGTGGTAGAATTCGAAGGTAAAATTTCAGACCTTTCTATCACTGTTCTAATTGACCCAGGAGCTACTTTAAGTTATATTAGTCCAAAGATAGTTGAACGGTGTAAATTGCAGCCTGAAAAATTTAAAAATCCATGGCTGGTACAGCTAGCTACAGGGGCTAAAAGGCAAGTAATGGCAAAAATTAGAAACTGTTCCATAACGGTGGCAGGACAGCCAGTGGTAGCAGATCTGAACATGCTTCCACTTGGGTCCTATGACGTCCTGATTGGAATGGATTGGTTAGAAAATCATTGGGCTTTAGTGAACTGCAAAACGAAAGCGATACGATTCAAGGATGACTCGGGAATGGAACAGGAGATGCAGGGAATTAAACGGCCAGTGTAGATCCAGCCTATCACTGCATCCCAGTTAGTGAAATGCATTCGGAAAAGATGCCAAGTGTATGCCATTCAGATAAATTATGCAGAAACCAAAGATAAAGGGGGTCCGCTAGACCATCTTCCAATAATAAAAGAATTCGCGGATGTGTTTCCGAAGGAAATTCCTGGATTACCTCCGAAGCGGGATATTGACTTCACCATTGAGTTAATACCAGGTGCTGCCCCAGTTTCGCGGACACCTTATAGGATGAGTGTACCTGAGTTGACTGAGCTGAAAATGCAATTACAAGAATTGTTGGATAAAAATTATATCCGTCCCAGTGTATCTCCATGGGGAGCACCGGTGTTGTTTGTCAAGAAGAAAGATGGAACCTTTCGAATGTGTATCGATTACCGGCAGCTGAACAAACTCACAATCAAAAATAAATACCCCTTACCTTGGATTGATGAGCTTTTTGACCAGGTCAAGGGGGCGACAGTATTCTCCAAAATCAATCTGCGATCTGGTTATCATCAGATCAGAATTAAAGAAGAAGATATTGCTAAAACAGCCTTTAGAACCCAATATGGGCACTACGAATTTGTAGTGTTGCCTTTCGGATTGACTAATGCACCCGCCACATTCATGTGTTTGATGAACAGCGTGTTCCATCAGTTTTTAGAAAAGTTTGTACTAATATTCATTGATGATATTCTGATCTATTCTCGTTCCAGGGAGGAACACGAGGAGCACCTCCGGATAGTGCTGCAAACCCTGCGAGAGCATCAGCTGTATGCTAAATTCAGCAAGTGCGATTTCTACAAAGAAGAGATTCAGTATTTAGGCCATGTGATCACCAAGGAAGGGATTGCAGTGGATCCTGAGAAAATTAAAACCATAATGAATTGGCCTGTGCCCAAAGATGTGGCAGATATCAGATCTTTTATGGGGTTAGCAGGGTACTACAGAAGATTCATGGAGGGTTTCTCGAGGGTGGCATATCCTATCACATCTTTACAAAAGAAAGGAAGGACATTCAAATGGACTTTGGAATGTCAGCAAAGTTTTGAACGACTTAAACACTTACTCACTACGGCCCCCGTTCTAAGCATAGCTGATCCTAATAAGGATTATGTAGTATGCACCGACGCTAGTCGAGAAGGCGTTGGAGGTGTGTTAATGCAAGAGGGAAGAGTGATCGCCTATGAGTCAAGAAAGCTGAAAGAACATGAGCAGAAGTACTCTGCCTACGACTTGGAACTGGCAGCCGTCATACATGCCCTTAAAATGTGGCGACATTATCTTTTGGGTAAGAAATTTCTGCTATTAACAGACCATCATAGCTTGATAAACTATTTCAGTCAGCCCACTCTGAATGAAAGGCAAGCCCGTTGGGCAGATTTCTTAAGCGGATTCGATTTTTATATCAAGCATCTGAAAGGAAAAGAAAATCGTGTAGCAGACGCTCTAAGCGGAAAAGTACATTGTTTATATGAAGTTACTCTCAGCAAGTGGGAGAACTCCTTGCAGGAAAAGATAAAAACAGCAGCAAACCTGGATGCCGAATATCAGCAAATGAAGCAACAAAAGTCACTTTCCAGCCAGGGAAGCCAGCAAGGGTATGAAGTGAGCAAAGATGGAATGTTGTTTTATAAAAAGAGACTGTTTGTACCAAATGACAATAATCTTAGAGACTTAATTCTGAATGAGTTTCATACCAGTCACTACGCAGGTCATCCTGGATATCAGAAAATGCTTGCTGCACTTCGGAAAGAGTACTACTGGCCAGGAATGAAAAGACATGTAGCTGAATATTTAGCGCGATGTCTAGAATGCCAGTAGATCAAGACAGAGCATCAGCATCCGGCTGGGTTATTGCAACCTCTACCAGTTCCAGAATGGAAATGGGAAATTATATCCATGGATTTTATAACTGGGTTGCCTAGAACAAAGAGAAACAATGACTCTATTATGGTGGTAGTTGATAAACTGAGTAAAGCAGCCCATTTTATTCCAGTGCAATCGACTTACAGGGCAGTCCAAATTGCACACATATTTATGCAGAATGTGTTCAGACTCCACGGGCTTCCGAAGACTATAATATCAGATCGGGATGTAAAGTTTACATCCGCTTTTTGGAAAGAACTATTTGCAGAACTGGGTACACAGTTGAATTTTAGTACAGCATACCATCCCCAGACTGATGGACAGACGGAGAGAGTAAATCAGGCGTTGGAAGACATGCTGAGAGCATGTGTAATGCAAAAACCGACTCAGTGGGAGGATTATCTACACCTGGTGGAATTCGCTTATAACAACGGATATCACACATCAATTCAAATGTCTCCATTTGAAGTCTTGTATGGACGCAAATGTCGGACGCCCTCAAATTGGAGTGGCCCGGAGGATAAGTTAAGGTTGGGGCCTGAAATGCTCAAAGAAATGGAGGACATGGTTAAAAAGGTGCGAGCTAACCTGAAGACCGCTCAGGATCGGCAAAAGAATTTTGCAGATCGAAAAAGAAGGTTCAAAGAGTATCAGGTGGGCGACCACGTTTACATAAGAATACAAGCCAGGAAGAGTACTTTGCAATGGAGTAGTTGTGCCAAACTCGCGCCTCATTATTTTGGACCTTTTCAGGTCTTGGCAAGAGTTGGGCCAGTAGCATATCAGCTAGCCTTACCAAGCCACATTAGAATTCATAATGTCTTCCATGTATCCATGCTTAAAAAGTATATTTATGACCCTAAGCATGTGATCAAGTGGCAAGATATACGGGTAAGAGTTACTTTCAATTGAACTAATTGAAGAAGTGTCAAGAGATAGAAAACTAACACTGGTATTGTTTGTAGGTCGAACCGGAAGGAGAGGTCTTGGTCGAGCCGCTGAACATTCTCGACCGGAGAGAAGTACAGCTGCGGAAGCGGGTTATTACCCAAATTAAAGTGCAGTGGCAGCACTATGGGCCGGATGAGGCCACTTGGGAAGATGAGGAGCTTTTTCGGAAAGCTTATCCGGAGCTGTTTGAGAACACTAGACATCGGGACGACGTCCAAACTCAGGGGGGGGAGATGTGATGACCCCGTAAATGTAATTATTTAAAAGTTTACTGTCGTAAAAACTGAATGACATTGATAACTTATTTTCTTTTAAAAGAGTAATCTGTTAATTTAAATTATGCATTAAAGTAATGTTTAAAGAATTACTCAAAAGAGCATTGAGTTTCCCAAAAGGGAAAGCAGTTAATGGAACTGAAAATAACCACCTCCCTTAACTGGAAGGATTTCCAGGAAAAAGGAAATGGGTGGAGTTTTTCTCTCTGTGCTGTAGAGACAGACAGAGGAGGAAAAAGGGGAAAAACCTTGTTTTGGACTAAGTCTGGTAGAGACCAGATAGTCAAGCACTGTGTGTTGTCTTACTGAGGATTGTGATCCGGTAAGGATAAGCTCGGGGGGAGGCTCAGGTCCCGGAGGACAAGTCTCACGGATGGGTGGTTAATGAGCTTGACACAGGAATTTGCAGGAGGCTTGCTACAAGAAATACATTGCGCGCAGTGACCAGGTAAGTAACGGGAACCTATTATGCCTGTAGTTGTTATATTTAAACGGTAGATTAATATAATTGTTGTTGCTTGCATTAAGCTGATAGACCAGAATACTTGCAAACCTCTGTTACTCTTATTAGGGTAAAGATAGAACAAACATTAGAATATGTACCTTCGCTATAAGACCTAATACTTGTGGTTTTAAAGTGATATTAGAAATTTGTGCCTTCTACCAAATGGTGTACCATTCGTGGAACGGCATAACTATAATGACCACCGATAGGGATTTATGGGAATGTAACCGTTCCCTGTGGAAGTTAGGGCCGGGTAAGAGAACTAAATAACACTGAAATAGTGGAAAGTTCTGTTATAGTATTGTTACCCTAACCTGTAATTAAAGAAGGTAAACCACTTCTTCCTGAGTAACCGATAACCTCAAGACAGAGTATGTTGACTTATGGCTGTAGAGACAGACAGAAGGTAGGAAGCCGTGACATCAAACCTTAAGTCGGGGTTTCAAGCAGAATCTTAAACGATATAACCTAGTCGGTATTTAATGAATTTGTACTCAGTAGAAAAGAAAGACTTAAACCAGTAAAAATAGAGTTAGCTGCTTCAGCGCCGTGACCGGCATAACCAAATAGTAACCTGTATTTTCTTCAAAACCCTCACGAAGAGGCTCGAAGACTATCACAGAAAGATATTACATATTCCTCGCATCGTAACCCTGAGCCAAGAGGCCCGGGTTCGATTTCAAAGAATGTAACGCATGCGAGAGCATTCCGCTCTGTTTCTTTGGGAAAAATAGACAAGATCGAAAACAAAACTTATGTTATATATATGGACTTCAAATGATAAACAATGAACAGAGCAATAAGAACATAAATGATAACCCTCGTAGTGCCGAGCTGAAATAACTCTATAAAGAACGATAGTCCTGTTCTAAGAGCCGTAAGGGCGTAAGATAGGTATTGCTGTAATAAACAAATGATACATATCAAACCCTGACATTCACATGCAAACTATAGAATCTGCCATTCATGTTTCAGATAGAATAACTTCTGATTGGCAATATAGAAACAAAACATAACTTATGCCTTGAAAGTAAATGGTTCCAAGCAGATGTATATTCGCATAGAACCAAGCCCAAGATCGACCATGCAACCATCGAATAGGATGCAGGTGCGACCTCTCATGGCGTCCCAAGACCGAATGGAAAATAAGCAAATGCAATCAGAGAATTGAACCATGTAAATTATAAACAAGATAGATACATTTCATGACGAGAAAATCATATTCCTTAAACGAGAAATGTTTGAGACTCGTTCCTCATGGAACTGTACAAATACATGATAGCTATTAACTGTAAATATAACCAATGTCCGTATTAAACAAAGGGCCGCCTTTCCACAATGGGTCCAGAGTCGGGAAACATATGCTGAAAATTCACAAAGTATATTAACTTAAACTTAAGCACAATAACATAGAGAGGAATCAGGCTCAGATAGCCATATTACTCAGCGGCCGAGCAGTACAGTCTCATGAACCAGAGACTGACATTCCTCTGTTCCGCGGTAACTAGAAAAAGGATTTAACCCAGCAGTCACGAAGATAATTGTTCTCCGCCATCTGCACCCAACCATGAAGAAGTAAGGTTGGGAACTCAGAACCAGCTCGGAGAATAACCCTATGACAGAAGACAAGTAATGTTTTAACCATGAGATACATCGGGTGTAAGAGAAGATTTCTTTGTGCACCTGTGGAAAGTCCGGCCGGTTAGCACCTAAGGGAAAGCGCATACCGCCGTTAAGCTCCAATGGCCGCCATTCAAAACCTGTCAAGAGAGAAGTTCATTACCGGTCGTTCCTTAAAGTTAATCATAGGAAATCATGCAACCTTTGTTAAACAGGTAGAAAACTTACCGAGCCAGCTAGGTAGCTTGCATCCCTGGAGCGGTGGCGCCATGGCGGTGTTGCATGCTGGAGGAAAATCGGAACAGAACCAAGGGATAGACTCGCAGCAGTGACAGAATGGCGCGGATGGAGCGCCGAGCAGAACCAAAGAAATCGCGAAGTATCCGGAGGATCCACCTTATAAATGCAAAGAGCCAACCTAGGAGACGTGGAGCTATCTCCTCCATTGATCTCTGCCAAAGTTTGCTCACCGTAGATCGAAGCGGGAATACCAAAGAGGAAAAGCGGGAAAGTTCCCAATCCGGGAGCCATGCCCAGATCACGTGAACAAGTCAGTAAACTTAAATGCTGAGTCCAGGTGTTCCGAGATGACATTGCCAGCTCATGCATACGGTACAGTATTAAAACACATAGCCGTGTAGTAATAAAAAATATCCATGGTATAATATTTGAGGCGTAGATGCTTCGTATTAACGTTAAGACTTTACAGTATTTAACAAATCAAAACACTGACCTACGTTATGGTAAATTTCCACAGCAAACACATTTCGGTTAAGTATACGTATATATATATATATATATATAGTTGGTGCTATTGCCGTATATATATATATATATATATATATATATATATATATATAGTTGGTGTTATTGCCGTAACCCAAAAAAAAAATTTATTACCTGATGTTAATATGGGTGGAGATGTGACAATTGGTATCAGAGCCCGGGTTGCCATACTGTGGCCTCTGGGATATGAATAGCATGTTTTCCTTTAAAAGAAAGAAAAAAAAAGAGAGTCCTGATAGTATTGATATTTCTTGATTGGTGTGATTAAATTGTGCCAGAAGCTCACAATGGTGACTGTTTTATGATTAGACCAGACCAGGTGAATACAGGAAAAATGAATCCGGGGAACAACCCAGAGTTGTGGGTGCAGTTGGGAGAAGAGACCCGTAGTACAAATCTGGCCATATTAGAAACAGTTCAAGAGCTGAAGAATGAAATGGCTCGGTTGCGTGAAGACAATGCACGTTTGACAATGGAGCAGGAAAGGATATTAAAAAGTTTGTCTGACAAACAGAACCCGCCACTGGCCAACCCTAGTGCAGAGCAGCCGAGAATGACGGAGGAGCAGCGTTATCACGCAGAATCTGATATTCCAGAAGATGGAGAAGATCAATCTGATAATGCCTCAGAACAACAGACTTCAAAGCGGCAGAAGGTGGAATTGCAGGGAGAATTCCGGAAAATCAAACCCCCACACTACGATGGAGAGCAAGAAGAAGCATCTGAAGCATGGCTGATTAACATGAATAAATATTTCCAGTTATATGAGTATGACCATAACCTGAAGGCGAGATTGGCCATTTTTCAGTTGCAAGGGAAGGCAACATTGTGGTGGGAAGAAGTTAAAATTGTAAAGGGGGTAAGCGAGCGAACCATAACATGGGAAAAATTTCAAAAATACTTTAAAGAGAGATATTTGACAGAGCGCTTTTATGACGAAAAAGCAAAGGAATTCCATGATCTGCAATTGGGACAGCAGACTATAGATGATTTCATCAATCGTTTCACCTCCTTGCTCCGTTATGTACCCTACCTTAAAGAAGAAAAAGCAAAGGTGCAAAGGTTCATTAGCAGTTTGCCCATGTATATGAGAGAAAGGATTGAATTTGACAATCCCATAACCATGGACGAAGCTATCCGTAAAGCAAGAATGTGCTACCAGCAGAGCAAGCAGAAAGGGGACAGTTCCAATAGGAAATGGAATGAGAAAAAGGGTAGTAAAGTTGTGGGAAACAATAGAGGAGGCCAGGTTGGTGGAGCCAAAGGAAGTGTCAAAGGCCAGAGTAGCAAAGCAGCACCAAGAAGCTCATTCAGACCCAAGCCTGTTAATGAAACTAGAATGGGAGAGCCATCCATCAAATTGGATAATGAGGGAGTAAACAGACCCTCAGTACAGTGCTGGGGCTGTGGCGGACCACACTATGTCAAGAACTGCCCGCAGCGGAAAGGAACTGATCAGATCTCTCAGATTCATGAGGCATCAACCGTGGGCGACGTGGGACGAAGTGTGCACAAAATTAATGCAGCCTTGGACGACCGCCAGGCAGAATATCAGCCCACCATGGTAGAATTCGAAGGTAAAATTTCAGACCTTTCTATCACTGTTCTAATTGACCCAGGAGCTACTTTAAGTTATATTAGTCCAAAGATAGTTGAACGGTGTAAATTGCAGCCTGAAAAATTTAAGAATCCATGGCTGGTACAGCTAGCTACAGGGGCTAAAAGGCGAGTAATGGCAAAAATTAGAAACTGTTCCATAACGGTGGCAGGACAGCCGGTGGTAGCAGATCTGAACATGCTTCCACTTGGGTCCTATGACGTCCTGATTGGAATGGATTGGTTAGAAAAGCATTGGGCTTTAGTGAACTGCAAAACGAAAGCGATACGATTCAAGGATGACTCGGGAATGGAACAGGAGATGCAGGGAATTAAACGGCCAGTGCAGATCCAGCCTATCACTGCATCCCAGTTAGTGAAATGCATTCGGAAAAGATGCCAAGTGTATGCCATTCAGATAAATTATGCAGAAACCAAAGATAAAGGGGGTCCGCTAGACCATCTTCCAATAATAAAAGAATTCGCGGATGTGTTTCCGGAGGAAATTCCTGGATTACCTCCGAAGCGGGATATTGACTTCACCATTGAGTTAATACCAGGTGCTGCCCCAGTTTCGCGGACACCTTATAGGATGAGTGTACCTGAGTTGACTGAGCTGAAAATGCAATTACAAGAATTGTTGGATAAAAATTATATCCGTCCCAGTGTATCTCCATGGGGAGCACCGGTGTTGTTTGTCAAGAAGAAAGATGGAACCTTTCGAATGTGTATCGATTACCGGCAGCTGAACAAACTCACAATCAAAAATAAATACCCCTTACCTCGGATTGATGAGCTTTTTGACCAGGTCAAGGGGGCGACAGTATTCTCCAAAATCGATCTGCGATCTGGTTATCATCAGATCAGAATTAAAGAAGAAGATATTGCTAAAACAGCCTTTAGAACCCGATATGGGCACTACGAATTTGTAGTGTTGCCTTTCGGATTGACTAATGCACCCGCCACATTCATGTGTTTGATGAACAGCGTGTTCCATCAGTTTTTAGACAAGTTTGTACTAATATTCATTGATGATATTCTGATCTATTCTCGTTCCAGGGAGGAACACGAGGAGCACCTCCGGATAGTGCTGCAAACCCTGCGAGAGCATCAGCTGTATGCTAAATTCAGCAAGTGCGATTTCTACAAAGAAGAGATTCAGTATTTAGGCCATGTGATCACCAAGAAAGGGATTGCAGTGGATCCTGAGAAAATTAAAACCATAATGAATTGGCATGTGCCCAAAGATGTGGCAGATATCAGATCTTTCATGGGGTTAGCAGGGTACTACAGAAGATTCGTGGAGGGTTTCTCGAGGGTGGCATATCCTATCACATCTTTACAAAAGAAAGGAAGGACATTCAAATGGACTTTGGAATGTCAGAAAAGTTTTGAACGACTTAAACACTTACTCACTACGGCCCCCGTTCTAAGCATAGCTGATCCTAATAAGGATTATGTAGTATGCACCGACGCTAGTCGAGAAGGCGTTGGAGGTGTGTTAATGCAAGAGGGAAGAGTGATCGCCTATGAGTCAAGAAAGCTGAAAGAACATGAGCAGAAGTACTCTGCCTACGACTTGGAACTGGCAGCCGTCATACATGCCCTTAAAATGTGGCGACATTATCTTTTGGGTAAGAAATTTCTGCTATTAACAGACCATCATAGCTTGATAAACTATTTCAGTCAGCCCACTCTGAATGAAAGGCAAGCCCGCTGGGCAGATTTCTTAAGCAGATTCGATTTTGATATCAAGCATCTGAAAGGAAAAGAAAATCGCGTAGCAGACGCTCTAAACCGAAAAGTACATTATTTATATGAAGTTACTCTCAGCAAGTGGGAGAACTCCTTGCAGGAAAAGATAAAAACAGCAGCAAACCTGGATGCCGAATATCAGCAAATGAAGCAACAAAAGTCACTTTCCAGCCAGGGAAGCCAGCAAGGGTATGAAGTGAGCAAAGATGGAATGTTGTTTTATAAAAGAGACTGTTTGTACCAAATGACAATAATCTTAGAGACTGAATTCTGAATGAGTTTCATACCAGTCACTACGCAGGTCATCCTGGATATCAGAAAATGCTTGCTGCACTTCGGAAAGAGTACTACTGGCCAGGAATGAAAAGACATGTAGCTGAATATTTAGCGCGATGTCTAGAATGCCAGCAGATCAAGATAGAGCATCAGCATCCGGCTGGGTTATTACAACCTCTACCAGTTCCGGAATGGAAATGGGAAATTATATCCATGGATTTTATAACTGGGTTGCCTAGAACAAAGAGAAACAATGACTCTATTATGGTGGTAGTTGATAAACTGAGTAAAGCAGCCCATTTTATTCCAGTGCAATCGACTTACAGGGCAGTCCAAATTGCACACATATTTATGCAGAATGTGTTCAGACTCCACGGGCTTCCGAAGACTATAATATCAGATCGGGATGTAAAGTTTACATCCGCTTTTTGGAAAGCACTATTTGCAGAACTGGGTACACAGTTGAATTTTAGTACAGCATACCATCCCCAGACTGATGGACAGACGGAGAGAGTAAATCAGGTGTTGGAAGACATGCTGAGAGCATGTGTAATGCAAAAACCGACTCAGTGGGAGGATTATCTACACCTGGTGGAATTCGCTTATAACAACGGATATCACACATCAATTCAAATGTCTCCATTTGAAGTCTTGTATGGACGCAAATGTCGGACGCCCTCAAATTGGAGTGGCCCGGAGGATAAGTTAAGGTTGGGGCCTGAAATGCTCAAAGAAATGGAGGACATGGTTAAAAAGGTGCGAGCTAACCTGAAGGCCGCTCAGGATCGGCAAAAGAATTTTGCAGATCGAAAAAGAAGGTTCAAAGAGTATCAGGTGGGCGACCACGTTTACATAAGAATACAAGCCAGGAAGAGTACTTTGCAATGGAGCAGTTGTGCCAAACTCGCACCTCGTTATCTTGGACCTTTTCAGGTCTTGGCAAGAGTTGGGCCAGTAGCATATCAGCTAGCCTTGCGAAGCCACATTAGAATTCATAATGTCTTCCATGTATCCATGCTTAAAAAGTATATTTATGACCCTAAGCATGTGATCAAGTGGCAAGATATACGGGTAAGAGTTACTTTCAATTGAACTAATTGAAGAAGTGTCAAGAGATAGAAAACTGACACTGGTATTGTTTGTAGGTCGAACCGGAAGGAGAGGTCTTGGTCGAGCCGCTGAACATTCTCGACCGGAGAGAAGTACAGCTGCAGAAGCGGGTTATTACCCAAATTAAAGTGCAGTGGCAGCACTATGGGCCGGATGAGGCCACTTGGGAAGATGAGGAGCTTTTTCGGAAAGCTTATCCGGAGCTGTTTGAGAACACTAGACATCGGGACGACGTCCAAACTCAGGGGGGGGGAGATGTGATGACCTCGTAAATGTAATTATTTAAAAGTTTACTGTCGTAAAAACTGAATGACATTGAGAACTTATTTTCTTTTAAAAGAGTAATCTGTTAATTTAAATTATGCATTAAAGTAATGTTTAAAGAATTACTCAAAAGAGCATTGAGTTTCCCAAAAGGGAAAGCAGTTAATGGAACTGAAAATAACCACCTCCCTTAACTGGAAGGATTTCCAGGAAAAAGGAAATGGGTGGAGTTTTTCTCTCTGTGCTGTAGAGACAGACAGAGGAGGAAAAAGGGGAAAAACCTTGTTTTGGACTAAGTCTGGTAGAGACCAGATAGTCAAGCACTGTGTGCTGTCTTACTGAGGATTGTGATCCGGTAAGGATAAGCTCGGGGGGAGGCTCAGGTCCCGGAGGACAAGTCTCACGGATGGGTGGTTAATGAGCTTGACACAGGAATTTGCAGGAGGCTTGCTACAAGAAATACATTGCGCGCAGTGACCAGGTAAGTAACGGGAACCTATTATGCCTGTAGTTGTTATATTTAAACGGTAGATTAATATAATTGTCGTTGCTTGTATTAAGCTGATAGACCAGAATACTTGCAAACCTCTGTTACTCTTATTAGGGTAAAGATAGAACAAACATTAGAATCTGTACCTTGGCTATAAGACCTAATACTTGTGGTTTTAAAGTGATATTAGAAATTTGTGCCTTATACCAAATGGTGTACCATTCGTGGAACGACATAACTATAATGACCACCGATAGGGATTTATGGGAATGTAACCTGTCCCTGTGGAAGTTAGGGCCGGGTAAGAGAACTAAATAACACTGAAATAGTGGAAAGTTCTGCTATAGTATTGTTACCCTAACCTATAATTAAAGAAGGTAAACCACTTCTTCCTGAGTAACCGATAACCTCAAGACAGAGTATGTTGACTTATGGTTGTAGAGACAGACAGAAGGTAGGAAGCCGTGACATCAAACCTTAAGTCTGGGTTTCAAGCAGAATCTTAAACGATATAACCTAGTCGGTATTTAATGAATTTGTACTCAGTAGAAAAGAAAGACTTAAACCAATAAAAATAGAGTTAGCTGCTTCAGCGCCGTGACTGGCATAACCAAATAGTAACCTGTATTTTCTTCAAAACCCTCACGAAGAGGCTCGAAGACTATCACAGAAAGATATTACATATTCCTCGCATCGTAACCCTGAGCCAAGAGGCCCGGGTTCGATTTCAAAGAATGTAACGCATGCGAGAGCATTCCCCTCTGTTTCTTTGGGAAAAATAGACAAGATCGAAAACAGAACTTATGTTATATATATGGACTTCAAATGATAAACAATGAACAGAGCAATAAGAACATAAATGATAACCCTCGTAGTGCCGAGCTGAAATAACTCTATAAAGAACGATAGTCCTGTTCTAAGAGCCGTAAGGGCGTAAGATAGGTATTGCTGTAATAAACAAATGATACATATCAAACCCTGACATTCACATGCAAACTATAGAATCTGTCATTCATGTTTCAGATAGAATAACTTCCGATTGGCAATATAGAAACAAAACATAACTTATGCCTTGAAAGTAAATGGTTCTGAGCAGATGTATATTCGCATAGAACCAAGCGCGAGATCGACCATGCAACCATCGAATAGGATGCAGGTGCGACCTCTCATGGCGTCCCAAGACCGAATGGAAAATAAGCAAATGCAATCAGAGAATTGAACCATGTAAATTATAAACAAGATAGATACATTTCATGACGAGAAAATCATATTCCTTAAACGAGAAATGTTTGAGACTCGTTCCTCATGGAACTGTACAAATACATGATAGCTATTAACTGTAAATATAACCAATGTCTGTATTAAACAAAGGGTCGCCATTCCACAATAGGTCCAGAGCCGGGAAACATATGCTGAGAATTCACAAAGTATATTAACTTAAACTTAAGCACAATAACATAGAGAGGAATCAGGCTCAGATAGCCATATTACTCAGCGGCCGAGCAGTACAGTCTCATGAACCAGAGACTGACATTCCTCTGTTCCGCGGTAACTAGAAAAAGGATTTAACCCAGCAGTCACGAAGATAATTGTTCTCCGCCATCTGCGCCCAACCATGAAGAAGTAAGGTTGGGAACTCAGAACCAGCTCGGAGAATAACCCTATGACAGAAGACAAGTAATGTTTTAACCATGAGATACATCGGGTGTAAGAGAAGATTTCTTTGTGCACCTGTGGAAAGTCCGGCCGGTTAGCACCTGAGGGAAAGCGCATACCGCCGTTAAGCTCCAATGGCCGCCATTCAAAACCTGTCAAGAGAGAAGTTCATTACCGGTCGTTCCTTAAAGTTAATCATAGGAAACCTTGCAACCTTTGTTAAACAGGTAGAAAACTTACCGAGCCAGCTAGGTAGCTTGCATCCCTGGAGCGGTGGCGCCATGGCGGTGTTGCATGTTGGAGGAAAATCGGAACAGAACCAAGGGATAGACTCGCAGCAGTGACAGAATGGCGCGGAGGCAATGGAGCTCCGAGCAGAACCAAAGAAATCGCGAAGTATCCGGAGGATCCACCTTATAAATGCAAAGAGCCAACCTAGGAGACGTGGAGCTATCTCCTCCATTGATCTCTGCCAAAGTTTGCTCACCGTAGATCGAAGCGGGAATACCAAAGAGGAAAAGCGGGAAAGTTCCCAATCCGAGAGCCATGCCCAGATCACGTGAACAAGTCAGTAAACTTAAATGTTGAGTCCAGGTGTTCCGAGATGACATTGCCAGCTCATGCATACGGTACAGTATTAAAACACATAGCCGTGTAGTAATAAAAAATATCCATGGTATAATATTTGAGGCGCAGATGCTTCGTATTAACGTTAAGACTTTACAGTATTTAACAAATCAAAACACTGACCTACGTTATGGTGAATTTCCACAGCAAACACATTTCGATTAAGTATACATATATATATATATAGTTGGTGCTATTGCCGTGTATATATATATATATATATATTTGGTGTTATTGCCGTAACCCAATTTTTTTTTTATATTACCTGATGTTAATATGGGTGGAGATGTGACAGTTCTGGTCGAAGAGTTTGGCACATAGTCAAAGAGGTGCAGATGGCCGTGGATTGGGCCTCATACAAATACAATCAGCTGATGATGGGTTTATCCAATACAACTTGGGTATAGATATATATTAATTATTTATTTAATAAAGCAAGTTTGTTATTAATGTGAAAATTGAAAAAATGTTTATATTTGAGAGGTCAGGTTGAGGTTTAAATTTGATTTTTGAATAAATAAATAAATTTAATATTTAAAAAAAAAATAGTATTTGTATTGTTTAGAAATTATACAACTTAAACTTGCAATTTTAATAAAAAAGATTAAAATGTAAAATAATGTGACTATTTAGATATTTTAACCATAAGATTTTATTTATTATTATTATTATTATATATATATATATATATATATATATATATATGATTTAAAAGGGGATTGAAATAGTTTATTATGATGAATGTTAAATTATTATTTTTAATTTTACAGTGTGTATATGTAAAGTTGATTTTGGAAAATATTAGTTAAGATGCATATTCATATATTTTATATATGTAAAGTTGATTTTGAAAAATATTAGTTAAGATGCATATTCATGTATTTTATTTAAGTTATATATTGAAATATTTTTCAAAAGTATAACAAGTAAAAATATGTGAATAAAAAAGACTTACTTTTAGTTACTTTATCCCTTGATATAAAATTATGTCATTTAACATGGATATGCCAATATTTTATTTATGAGAAAAAATGAGTGAAATATTTTTACCACATTTCTTTTTCGAATTGTAATATCAACACCAATAATTTAAGTGAACACACAATAAAAATGAGATTATTGATGTTTTATAATGATTATAATTAAAACTAAACAAATATATATATCTATATATATATACATTTTCTTTATAACCAACATTATTGTTATTTAAATTAATATTATTTAAAAAAAATATGTGTAAACGAATTACACAATTACTGAACTATAAAATACACCTTTATATAATAAGTATTGCACAATAAATATTTGATATCATAGCGTGACCCATATTAAATGATCGTTTATTCAAAGTATACATATTTCAACGAATACAATAAAATACCTAAAACAATGCAATAAGGATTAGGAGTTTTATTTGGGCGACGTTTTTTTTTTTGAATTTTTTTTAAGTGAGGGTCTTCAAATCATTTTTTCTAAAAAAAAAAATGAATTTATTATTATTAAAAATTCCAGAACACTCAAAATTCTAAAATTTAACAGTATAATTGGGATTTCCAAAATTGTCTTTTTTGGAAAATTTAAGAGTGTTTAATCATTTTTATTAGAAAATGTATTCAACTCCATAAAAAAACTCCCAAACACTTGAAATCTTAAAACTTAACCGTATAACTCAGATATTTAATTATTTATTTTGGCTGTATTTATTTTGACTAATGCTATTAAACACGGTGTTTTGAGGACCACCAACAAATGCTTTGCCAAATACTAGGAGAGGCTTGTGGGTGCATTTGCAGTATGACTTCTAAAGATCTAGCCCCACTTTCACAGGTAGTAACCAGGTTTTCAAGTCAACAAAAAGGCACTACATAGTCTCATGGAGTTTGTCTTTCTCTTACATGGATGGCCTTAGAGCTTTTATTCTAATGTTAATGAGAATATGAGGAGAAATGACTTTTTATCAAATAGAAACTAAACCCATACTGAAACACCACTGTGAATAAGATGACGCTGATACATCATTCTGAATCTATACTAATGCATTATTGGTGCAAGTTTTAAGTATATTTTAAAATTTAATGAATAGGAATAATGTTATTGCAGATTGTGAAATCTACACTCAAATTAAATTCAATGCATGAATGTGGTAGTGGTGTAAAGGTCTGGAAAATTGCAAGATTGCGATGGGTGGTGTAAAAGTTTGGAGTATTACCAAAGTAAGTATTTAGTCAAAAAGAAAATATGGATAAATTCCGATGCTACTGACCACTGCTCACTGCCTGTTCGTTTGTCCCATGGAATTACTTATAAACCGTTCGTCTCGTACCAATAATTCCAATCTATGGTAGCTGCAGAGTTTAGAGAATCGCAATATTCTTTATAAATAACTTGAGAGGGGGTCATCTTCCATTCAACCCTTATCCCTTTGCAGATTCGTTCAATTTGCTAACTCTCACTTATTTATCTCCGTTTAAATTGACCGACGTTAATATTTATTAATATGTTGTATGAGTTTCTGGAATGTAGGAACCTTAGGAATTTGGCTACTAGATGTTAGAGATTTCTTCAAAAATTTTAACTCTTCAAAATTTTTAAGAAATTACTAATCTAGAACGGTGATATTATTAAAAAAATAAAATAAAATAAAAAAATTATTATTTAATTATATAATAGTCAAAATTAATATTGATTTTAAACGTATAAATAATAATTATACAATCTTTCTTATATATAAATATATTTTTTGGGAGTTTCTCTCGATGAGTCTCTCTCTTTAATATATATATATAACATATTAAAATGTCAAGTTCATTATGACACATGAAGAGTCTTTGAAACAATCTCGCTTAAAAATACAAAGGAACAGTTTTACCTATGTTTCTCTAGTTTTCTCTAGTTATTCTTAAGAGAAAAAGTAAAGAAACTCTAATGTTTAAGCATTCATTGCGGGATACAATATGCACACAATTTTCTGCTATATAACAACAACAAAAAATACTCATCACCATGACATCCCAGATATTGCCCTTACATCAAGGTGCCACAGGGTTCTTTAACCCATCAAGAGATTGCTCAAGTTTCTCAAATAAGGATATCCGTGTGAAAGGTATCTTTGGCCTTTCTTCCTGGGAAGGTTTCAACTTAGGCTCATTTACCCATCAAGAGATTGCTCCAGTTTCTCAATTAAGGATATTGGTGTTAAGGATGTCTTTGGCCTTACTTCCTGGGAAGGTTTCAACTTAGGTTCATGTTTTGTGGGCAGTGCAACATATTTCTCTAAAGACTTTGTATTCCCCAACTCGAAAGAACGTGGGAACTCCAAAAAAAAATAGACTTCAAAGCTCCCAAAACTTTCCCAAACTCCCATTGCAACTCCCCTTGAAAGTGAACATTCGTATATAGTGCCAAAGCTCCCGAGAAAACAGAGATCATTGGAATCATTGGAACAGATTTCCCAATTCTTAAAGCGATTCCCATGTAACAAAACTTTATTACAAATATATTTATCACAAAAAAAAAAATGGTGCAGCCCGAACCCCGTTCCTTACAGCTGGTAATGTCCTTCCCTTTACGCATCTTATCACTGGTATTGTCCTCCCCTTGACCGAGGAGCTCGAGGTGGGTGTTGTTAAAATTTATAACTTAATTAATTGCACTCTCCGTGGATGAACGAAAGAGATCCAAACAATGAGTGTCTTTGAAAAAATAACATATCTTTTTTTTTAAAAGAATATATATATATAAATAATCTGTATATAATTGTTTTTATAAAATATAATAATAATAACGATATTTCTTTTAAATATATATAATGGTTATTAAATAATTTATAAATATTTAAATATAATTTAATGCCAAAAAATATGAAACAACTTTTATTTGATTTTACATTATTTTATTATTATTATAAATATATGTATAATATATATAGTTTATCATGTAATTTTGGATTTAGAAAAAAAAAAATAAAGTTTACTAAAATTAAAAATTGAATTTTTAAATTTTAGAAATTTATGAACTTTTAAAATTAGAAATTTGTGAACTTTTTGCAAAGAGTATTTTTTCACTTTTATTTCTTTACAAATGTTTTTATGGTTTATGTTATGTTATCTTTTGTGTTTATTGTCTTTCTAAAATTTAAAATGGGAAAATCTAATATTTTCTTTTTTGTACACTGCAAAAATAAGATCATATGGTTGTTAATTTTTATGTTTAAAAGATTATCCTTTTTCTTTTTTTTATAGAATGATCTATCACATTAAGATATATTTCTTATAGGTGGTGACCTATTTATTTATTTATTTTTATTTTTTTAACAAAGTCATTTTCTACTCCAAAGAAAAGAAAAGGAGGGAGACAAACTCCCATTACATCAAGCCAAAAAAGGGGGAGGGCTTCTTGGAAGAGAAACAAAGGACCAACAATCCTTTTCTTCCAAGCTCCTCCCCTTTTGTTTCTGAGATTACAAATTGCACTATCCTTATAAATACTTACATACTCATTTAACAGCAATTTACACTTACAAAACATAAAGAGCTAGTAGCAGAAAGACTTAACAGTATTGAAATGAATGAGCCATTTACAACTACTTTCTTTTTATTGAGGGTTCATGAACGTTGGAGTTTTCTCCAATCTAAGTAATAAGTAAGCTCTTCATATAATTGATCTTTTCCTCCAAATGCTTGCATTTGTGTGTTGGCGCAGACATTTCTTTCCTTTGTTATTCTATATGTCTCTTTAGGAAGGAATTCTTAGATTTTGCTTCATGTTTGTAGTCTTTGGACCGTTTCTCTGACTTGCTCAATCATGAATTTACTAGCTCGACAAACTGCGCAGTTTTCACACTTTGGTACATTTGCAAGCGAATTCTGTTCCATATTTCCTAGAGGGAGAGGGTGATCAGTCCAACAGATCAGAGATGGGAAAATAGGAAACAGGGAGAAGAGACGAAAGCAGTCACTAGAATGTCTCATGAAGACCCACAACTGCCGGAAAGGAGATCAGAAACCGAAACCAGAAATGGCAAGAGCTGCATGAAAGCAAAAGAAATTGGGAAGCAACAGGAGTTGCGCGACGTTGGGGGCTACAGGTGCTACGCGGAGTCATGGGTAACAGGAGCTGCACAGTAGTGGGGGTACCAGAGTTGCGCGAAGGAAAAAATATTGTAGACACCTCCAGATCTGCGCGAAGGCTAGAGCAGTGCGGAGGCTAATGGAACAAGGAAATACCCACTAGAGCTGCATGAAGTAAGAAGGCAAGGAGAGATCAGAGTAGATAAGCTTAGTCCTCAAAGGGGGGAAATTACGATTATTTGAAAAGAGAAGGTTACTACTGAGACTGAGGGGAAGGAGAGGGAGCATGAATATGGCATAGGTAGGATAATTCGAACTAAGGGGGAGAATATATAGTTGCACATCTTGCCTCCACAGAGATGAGAATATATGCATTTCACGGGGAGCTTGAGAAATTGCTAAATGCTTGTTAGCCGTAGACTAATTCCCACGGCTGATCTTGGGGATTTCCTTTGATTTCCTGATCTTCAGATATCTACTCATTAGAGCCAAAGTGACTGTTGCCCAACTTGATGTTCCCTCTTTGATTTCTATTCTCTACACATTGTGGCGGGAGTTCTTATGGAATTGGTTTCTGAGCAATCGCATTATCAATTCTAGATTCTCCCACAGGACGGTTGACCTCCAGATTCGCCTGCATGTTAGCGGTACGATTATTTTCTCTAAGAATATGCTTGAAGGTGACTTCACCTAGAAACAACAAGTTTTTTCCACCCTTTTTGTTATTTTGTCTATGAGCCTTCATATCCTTTCTTTTTAAGATTATCAGCGGTCAATATTTTTCCTTTTTGTTATTTTGTTTATGGGCCTTCATATCCTTTCTTTTTAAGATTATAAGCGGTCACCTAGAAACAACAAGTTTTTTCTAAATGAGCTCCCAGTTTTTAATTTTCCATAGTGTGCATATTCCTCCTAAGGCTCTGGTAGCTGGGATTGAGGTTCCTTGATAATTTTTTGTTTTTTTTTTTATCATTGTTTCCATTTCCTTTTCATTTGCCTTTGTCTCCTGGAGCATAAACATATCAGGTTTCTCTGAATTTATGATATTTTCATTGCCTTAATTTTTGGCATACTTCCCATTCCTTTGCAATTCCAAGAGACTATAATCATTACCACTTGATGTTAGGGATTAAGGGACCTTTCCTTCTATTAGGGTGGGCTATTTTCTCCTTATTTTTTTCCAAGAAAGTGTCCATAGGTTGTTGTGTGCCCAGAGCCTCTGTTTTGGTCCTGCATAAGATGATTTTTTAGGGTGGACTAGCAGACTTCCTTGTCCCTGTAATGGTTTGGGGCATAAATATTTATAATGCAATACTTCTCTCTTGTTTTTTTGTTCTCCATTTCTGTTTTTATCCAATGCAGTTCTTTTTTTTGCTAAATGAGCTCCCAGTTTTTTATTTTCCATAGTGTGCATATTCCTCCTGAGGCTCTGGTAGCTAGGATTGAGGTTCCTTGATAATTTTTTGTTTTTTGTATCATTGTTTTCGTTTCCTTTTCATTTGCCTTTGTCTCCTGGAGCATAAACAGATCAGGTTTCTCTGAATTTATGATATCTTTCATTGCTTTAATTTTTAGCATACTTCCCATTCCTCTACAATTCCAGGAGACTATAATCATTACCACTTGATGTTAGGGATTAAGGGACCTTTCCCTCTATTAGGGTGGGTTATTTTCTCCTTATTTTTTTCCAGGAGAGTGTCCATAGGTTGTTGTGTGCCCAGAGCCATTTCTTTTGCCGCTCCTTCATCTTTAATTTCTCTGTTAGTTTTTATCCCTACCTTTTTAGGGTGGTCGTGAGAGGAGAGGAGCTCTTTGGAAAGGGTGTGAGTGATTATGCGATCAAAGGAGGAGGGGTGAGGGCTTTGGGAGGGGATAGGTGAGGAAGGGGAGGGATTAGAGGGGAAGGGAAGAAGGGGGGGAGGAAGGGGGAGCGGAGGGGAGATCATGGTCTGCAAGAGAACCAAATGGATTAGATACCAATTGATCCAATAAGGGGGGAGGGATAGAAGATGGATGGAGGGGAGCTGAGGGAGGGGGGGGGTATTGAGATGAAATAGGCCTGGAAGGGAAGGAGGGGGTGAGAGGAGGGAGGCACGAGGAATGGGGGACAATAGATGAAGAGGGAGGAAGATTCGAAACAGAAGAGGTTTTGGGTTTGGTTGCTGACTTTTTCTTCTTGACTTGCTCCCATTTTGGTTCCTAGTTTTCTATTTATTCTGTTTCTTGATTTTTAGTACATCTATTTGCAAAATTACCATATTCATGACATACCTTACATTTGAATGGTATTTGTTTGTAGTCTAGTTGTTGGATGTGAACCCATTTATCCACTTTGATCTTGACTGCTTCCGGAAGTCCTTTCCCCATATCTACTTCTACACATATTCTCACGCAGGCATGCATGTTTTCCTTTGGCTCACTTCTGTCGATATATTTCCCCACATCATTCCTGATTACTTTAACAGATTCATCTCCCCAGCAATGAAGAGGAAGATGAGGGAACCTTACCCATACTGGCATTGCATTTGGCACATCCAGCTCTAGATCAAAGTCCAGAGTCCATATGTTGAGACAAAGCCCTCTTGAATCCATGAAATATGGCCCATTTCTGAAGATTAAGTCTCTGTCCTCTTTCGTTTCAAGGTGAAAGGTAAAGTATCCTCTTCCATAGAATCTGATGGAGATTTTTCCCATGATAGATGAGGCCCAGTTTCTTTCTACCCATTTGAGGATTGAACGGGGAGAGGGCTAGAGAGCAGTGCACTGGCCCACCAAACCTCGCTCAGAGAGAGACAGAGTTGTGCGGTGAGGAAGAGCAGGAGGAAGGTTTATTTCAGGCATTTCATGGATATTCTTAACAAACTTTGATATGGACACTCGGGGATGAGACAGTCCCAAGGAGGAGAGGAGTGAAGTGAAGGCTTCCGCATTTTCTCCCAGCTGTGCTGAAGTTCCTACAGATGGGGTAGGGATCGAAACACCCTTAGGAGGAGGCTCCTCTTGATCCATCACGTACCTGGCGAGGGCTGAAAGCCTCGGGAGCAGGAGGCCCTAGGAGCCAAAGGAGGAGGTCACTCATAGAGTTTGAAAACTTCTGGGCGGGAGCAGAGCACGCTCAAATCGACACCATTACTATAACAATTGTTTTTTAGGTGGTGACGTATTTAATGATAATGATAGTGTTAATTACTAAAAAAAAAAATCATAATCCAAGTATTAAATTTATTTAAAATTTTCATGTTTCAACATCATTTAGTTTGGAAGACATTTACAAAAGTCAATATTGACACAATTGCATGCATACATGAACAATTCATAATGAATCCTTTACATCATACTTTAAAAAGATTGCCAAAGTGTTTTTAATGTCATTAAACATTGAGAGAATCAAAAGAAAGAGTTGTATTAGAGATCTTGAATCAAACTAGCATTTTGGATATAATCCTCAAATATTCTATGGTAACCATCATGAATATAAAATTTTACAAGAAAAAAAAATTATAGCTCAAAGGGATCTCATGATTCTTAGTATAGTTAAAATATATCTATTGATGTAAAATTACCAATCATGGCCAAAATCTACTAAACCTACATATTACTACCTCAAATTTAAGTAATAAAATGAATTTATTTACCTTCCACTACTTGACCTTCAAAGTTGGAATTTCATCCAATTTCTTAGCAAAGGGATTATCACTAATGGAAGAAGACATAACCCAAAACCGCCCTCCCACCCCCATAATCACAAAGCTAAACAAATGAAAGATACCTTATAGATTCCATAATCAAATAGTGTGATTGGGTCCTCCAACTACTTACCCTCATATTGTAGGCATTGAGATATTAAGATAACCACTTTGGCTTGGTTTTCATTCTTGAAGGAAATAATACAATTCAAGGAATTTATTAGAATGATAATGGATTTCTCCACAATAGTTATCACAAATATTTGATAGCCCTACTTGTAATAATGAATTAAATTAAAAGGTGTGAGATTTACCACTTAAGCTCTAGAATATCCTTGAATCACCTAGAGAGATTTAGATCTTCCCAAAAGTAGTCAAATATAACCATATTTTCATAAATCAACTCAAGAAAACATGAAGTTGTACTAGATCACACACATTTTCTAGAATCTAATTACTTCACATAAAACATATGTTGATAACAAACAAACTGCACACTCTGATCTCTGCAGATTGGAATACATCGGTTGTGGTTACTTGTATTATACACTGGAAGATGGGATATAAAGAATACCAAATATTTCCTTTCTATATCATATGGAGAATTTGGAAATGCAAGAATATGTGTGTTTTTTAGAATTATTCACTGGACATCAATCAAAACAATATTAATATATGTCCATACTTCAATGAGACTTGTCCTTGGGTATCCAGGGGATTGAAGAGATGCATAAAAAAAGTGGATATTTGGTGTTGATAACTGATGGGTTTTTTTGACGGGGGTGCAAATAAGAACATTTTTGGGAGTGGTGCATATATAGTTATTATGCTTGGACAATACTATAATTTCTACTGGTTCAATGGGATGGGCACCAACTCGAGGGTAGAGATCATTGTGCTATGTGGTATATTATATTGTGCAAAATGGTTATCCATAGAGGTAATGGACATATTTGGTGACGTAATGCAATTATTAAGTGGGTTGCAGACAAGACTTCGTTTGATCCTCCTATACTTGATTAAAAATATGTTTGGACTATTTGATGGGATGAATTTTACTCATATATTCTAGGAACAAAATAGAATTGAAGATGCATTATCAAAATTTGGCCATCGATATCTTCTTGGAGAGATCATCTACAATGCATATAACAATCATTATTATCTTGGGCTAACGATAATCTTCTATACATGATATAACATGAGATTTTTTTGTTTATTGTCATCAACGTTTCTAGCAATAATATACTTGTTGCGGTCATATGTAGATATGATATGATATTTAAAAGATGTAGTTGTTGTTTTTGGATGATTTTTTATAGATGCCATATGGGATACATTGGACATATTGTTAAATAGGGGTATCTTTGGTGATTAATACAAGAACGATCATAAATATTGATATATCTAAACAATCTTATTAATAGAAAGTATGTTGATTTTTTCCTTCTAAATAAAGAAGAAGAAGAAGCAAACTACACACTCCAAAATGAATACTCTCTACTAATTCTTAACAAAAATTACAAGACACTTCAATGACATGAAAGTGAAAATTTTCCAAAATAATAATTGAAACACTTATACCCAATTCCTCACCTATAAGTCCTTGATCACTTAGTGCACATAAAATGAAAATAGAAATATGTATCCCTTTTCAATTTCTCTAATAATATCACCCTAAGATTTGAATAATGTAACAATAAAATTTCCCTTTTCCCATCTCTAGAATGTAGTAACACATTAAGAGCAAGGTAGCTGAGTTATATAGAGAAAAATACCATTGTAATGTTGTAAAACTTTTACACCTTACCCATGACAAAATCCTTCCTCAAGACCCATGACAAAATCCTTCGTCAAGACACCTACAGCTTATCACAATATATTTTAATAGTTACTTTTTCTACAAGGAGACTATATATATGATTGATTTTATTGAATAACAAAAATAGTTTAATGAATAGATACACAGTTTCATTGCTTTATGTTTTATTTTTTGGGTATATATTTTGTACTAAGTTTTTTTTTTAACTTATTAGAGATCTTTTAGAATTGAAAATATGAGTCATATAATTTGCATAATCTAAGTGTATTACATTTTTTAAGGTACTAGTCAATTTATACATTCAAAAATACAATTTGAATAATTAAAATTACAATCTCATCAAAAGATATATTAATAAATCGTAAAGGAATAAATTAAAATGTAAAATAATTGAATTATACCAAAAACACAATAAAATAAATTTTAAATTATATTTATTTTAATGTTAAACAACAACTTTTATTATATATATATATATAAAGAGTATAATTTTTATTTATACCTAAAATAAAAAATGAAAAATAAAAAAGAATACATTAACATTTATATTGATTTCGTACATTTTCAAACCTAAATACTTTTAATACAGCAATTTTAAATTACTTAAACAGATATTCACATCTTTCATATTCACACTTAGATTCAAAAGCTTAAACAAAGTTCTAAACAAAAAATGACTTTACAAATAACAACAAGGTAGGCAATAACAACCCTTAGCCGTCCATCAATATGATGCATATAAACCAGCCTAGATCCATCTTACCCCAGGATCTATCAAGCGCAACGAGGGATCAAATATCTCGAGGTGAAAACCTTTTTTTTTAGTGCACAATTTGAGGAAAGGTTTGCACCTCGAGATATTTGATCCATCTTGATGCTTGATAGGTTCGGGGTTAAGATTGATCTAGGTTAGTATCAATTGTGCGTGATCACAACAATTTTGATTTTATCTTCTTTTTTTTAATATTATTTTGAATGCAAAGTGACAATGTAATAGTATTGAATGATAGAAAATGTGAATAATAAAACTGTAGTCAACTTATTTCCTTCTACTATTGTTATTGCCACGCCTATTAGTTTTTCCATATTTTCATATCGATCATATGAAAAGAGTGGTTGAAATTGTAGACCATTCAAATTTTTAACTCAATCTATTGTAGTAAACATCATACCTTATCTCTCTTGCTCTTCGATATTAATAGTAGATTTCTCCAAAGTTAGTCATTGGGACTTATGGAGTGTTAAACCCCAAGTAATTTCAATGGTAGTTGTTTTCTATTACCTCATTTTAATGGAAAGTGACTAAAAATGTTGAATGGTAGAAAATGAGAATAAGAATGTAGTCAATTATGAATAGTTTACAGTTACACAAAGAAAACATTTCATGTAAGATGAAAATTGAAGTATTTATTTATGGTTGAACTATTGTAACATAGATGTCAATTCATGTCATCAATATTTTTTTATGCTTACATTGAAATCAATGCATATATTTAAATGAAAAACCAAAATATTCATAAGATGGAGAGTTTGTCTCTCTTCCTCTCTCTTTCTCTCTCTCCCCCCATCATCTTTATCTATATCTCCCTCCATATTTCCTTATCTGTCTCTCTATCTCACTCCCCAAACATGTGTTCTCTCTCTCCATATCTATATATCTCTCCCTCTCTCCCTCTCCTTGTCTCTCTCTTCTTCCCTCTCTCCACCCTCCATATATATCTCTTTCTCCCTTCGTCTATCCTTCTTTGTCTCTCTATACCATCCCCTAAACATACACACTCTCTCTCCATATATATTTATCTCTATCCCCTCCTCTCCATCTCTCTCTCTTCCCCTTCACTTAATCTCTCTTTCTCTCTTGCCGCCAACTCTCCTATCTTCCCCACTCTCTCTCCATCTCTCCCTTATAACTCACTCTTACTCCCACCTTTCTCTCTCTATGTCATTCTTCTTCCCTCCCTCCTTCTCTTATCAAATATTATTAGAAGCAAACATCTACACTGAAATAAATGCATCTATTTTAGTGAAAAATCAAAATATGCATAAAATGAAAGAGTTTTCCTCCCTCCCTCTCTCTTTCTGTGTCCTTTTCCCTCTCTCTCCTCCCATAAGCTATATCTATATCTCCCTCCATCTTTCCTTCTTTGTCTCTTTAGCTCACCTCCCAAAACACACATGCTCTCTCTCTATATATATCTATCTATCTTTCCCTCTGTCCCTCTCCTTGTCTCTCTTTTATTTCCTCTCCCCCCCCTCCATCTATATATTTATCTCCCTCTGTCTCTCCTTCTTTGTCTCTCTATCTCACCCTCATAACATAAACACTCTCTCTATACCTATCTATCCATTTCATCTTCCTCCCCATATTCCTCTCTTCCCCTTCTCTCTCCCTTGCCTCTCGCTCTCCTCTCTCCCTCACTCTTTCTCCATATCTCCCTTGTAACTCTCTCTCTCTCCACCTTTCCCCATTTAGGTCTTTCTTCTTCCCTTCCTTGCTCTCTAATCAAATAATATTAGGAATCAACATCTACATTAAAATCAATGCATCTGTTTTATTGAAAAACCAAAATATTCATTAGAAAAAAGAGCGTCTCCCTCCCTATCACTATCTCTGTCATCTTCCCTCTCTCCCCACACCATTTATAACCATATCTCCCTCTATCTCTTTTTCTTTCTCTCTATCTCACTCCCCAACTCTCTCTCTCTCTCTCTCTCTCTCTCTCTCTCTCTATATATATATATATATATATATATATATATATGTATCTATATATATATCTCTCTTCCCTCCCGCTCTCCTCTCCCTCCCTCTCTCTCCACCTTTCTCTCTATGTATTTCTTCTTCCCTCCCCTCTCTCCCTCTCCAACTCCATTTCCCTCCCCTCCCTCTCTCCTTCAAATTTCATATTTATACCTTATATTATATTATATTAAAATTCTTTATCCTAATATATTAATATATAATATATATAAATATTAAATTTATGTAATTAATATATATCTTAAATTATTATTAATAATATTTTATAATATATCAAATTTAATATTAAATTAAAATGAGCTAAATCATATTATATTATATACTATTTCACTTATATAAGTAACAAAAATATTATTTCTTCTAACCATTATAATCTTATAAAAATTGGGTTATGGTCTGATTTTAAGTCCCAAATGTGCTCTCCAATACTAACTTCATCTATCTTTTCTATTAAAATTTGTGAACACATCACATAATCAATAACACTTACCCCATTGTATGTGTTGCAAGTGAAGTTTCCATACCTTTTCCATCTATCTAGACCATTACTATGCTTCTTTTTGGGTAATCAAACAATCCCAAAAGTTGGCATCATGACAAAAGCATAAAAAGTGATTGGTCAGAATATTTAATTATTTATTTTGTCTCTATTATTTCTTTATTTCAATACAAGGGACACGTGCTTTGACTAAAACCTACTAAATACCGTGTTTCGAGAACAACGGAGAAATGCTTTGACGAATACGAATGAGAGCCGTGTGGATTTTGTATTGTCGCAAGATGTAGCAGCAACTTTGAAAGCAATCAACTACGTCTTCCGTCAACAGGAAAATATAACTTGATTTATATGCCGCCCATTGGTCTGTCCTTCACTCGTCTTCTCTTCTTTTCTCTTTTCTCGTCTTCTCTTCTTTTCTTTACTCTTTTTTTTCAATATTGACGGCTTTAGGCTCTTTTTTTCTACATTGATGGGGACTGATAAACTCCCCCACTATCTATATTAATGCCTGATCGTCATATCGAGAGGCTATGTAATTATCATGTTTCAGTTATCTTCGCGTATTGGAAACTGTTATATTCTACTCATCTTTGCGTAGAGGCGTTCGAAGTGTTTTAGTATAGGAGTTGGGAGTTTGGAAAAAAGTATTTTTAAGATAGTCATTTTTTAAAATAATTAAATAAATTATTTAGATATATGGAGTGTTAATGAATAAATTGTGAATTTTTATATTTATTAAGGAATATTTAAAAAGTAATTATATTTAACCTTCAAAGATTTTTATCCTTTCCATTCAATACAGATGGTTTATTATTTTTAAATTATATAAAGGTGAGTATTATTTTTTAATTATATTAAGCTGAATTTATGATGTATTATCCTTTAACTATATTAAGCTGAATTTATAGTATAATGTGAGTTTATTTTGAGCTGAATTTAAAGTATAAAGTGACTTTATTTTAATGGAAAAAATAAAATACTATTAGTAATAGTATTTGATTGTATTTTTTTCTTTTTATCACATTTCCAATTTAAAAGTTATTGCCGTGATATTTATGTTTTAATTTTAAAAAGTTATATATATAAAACGGGATATAAAAAAGAATAAGAAAAAAAGAGAGTAGATTTTAAGTAGGATAGGAAAAGAAATTTGGATGCAAAAGCAAAGAATGATTGGCTACATGGATCTTATATATTGGAAACACCATAGGGAACTAAAATCATATATATGGTTTATTCATATTGGCATATAAATATCATGATGGGAAAACTCTTGGTGGATAGGCACAAGTCCAAAGTTAATGTTATGCAAAATTTGGATGAGCTGAAGGAGGTTCTTCTTGACATAGAAGGAAGGTCGCAATCCTTGGAGTTAGGCTCACCTCAAGGGCCAACAATTCCAACCTCCAATAAATAGGTTGTCCATCCCATTGACTTGGATACTTCTCTATCTACCTGAATTTCAAGTTCTATTAGTCAGTTATGTTATGTTGCTTGTTTTTTTTTGTTTTCCCAATCTCCTTTGTCTCTGTAGTTTTGGTTAATTGCCTCTAGTAATGGGCTTGCAAGGATTTATTTTTCTCACAATAATGTCAAACTCAAATCAAGAATCTATATTTTCAATTATTTTTCTCACTTATATGGCATCTCTCATATGTTTTTGGATTTGGTTATTGAACTTTGATAAATAGTAAGTTATTCTCTCTATAGTTTGGATTCCCAAGTGGTAGGCTAGATATGAAGTATCTCTTAACATTTTGTACTCTATCTAATTAAGGAATATAACTCTCTCTCTCTCTCTCTCTCTCTCTCTCTCTCTCTCTATATATATATATATATATATATATATATATAAAACAAGAATTTTAGCCAAGTAGATTCAACCACTACTTTATCATGCATATTCTTATTTTGTAAATAGTCTTTATCACAATACTATGTGCAATGAAAAGTATCAATACCACATACCCAAAAAATCATAACTCATATATATATATATATATATATATATATATATATATATATATATATGGATAATTTTAATTTAGTTTTATAATTTTTTTTAATTAACTTGTAAATTAAAAGTAGCATAACTAATTTTAAGATAAATCTCAACTCTCTATCTTGACTATTACTAAAAATATTTAGTGGATATTTTGTAAAGATTTAATCCCTATCATCTATCTATTAATTATTGATAATTAAATTAAAATTCTAGAAGTGTTATTCCCAAATAAATAAGTCTACTAATATAATTAACATTTATTTTAATTTTTTTGCATAAATCCAAATATTAATATTAACGATAATTTTAATGACAATGCAATCCCTCTATAACAGAGGTGGAAAAGGAAGAGGGAATTTAAGGAGATCATGTGCGCATTTTGTAGATAAAACCTCTACTTGAATATGTCAAGGGGGTCTCCCGGGTAAGAAGTCCCAATTAGACCTCAGACCGTTTAGTGTAGGAGTCCCAGCAGTGGATCGTAAGGTAATGCTTGACCGCGGTGTTGCACAAAGGCAAGTAGAATGACTCTGTTAGCAGCAAGGGTGTGACTGATGGAGTGAGTCAAGGAAGGTGTATGAGAGGTTCCAACACTTCAAAAGGGGAAGGAGGTGAAGGTGAGTTATACGTTGAAAGGGATCAATCCCAACTCGGCTAGGAAAACACAACACAAAGGACATGCAGAGCTTCTGGAGGAGCAGTCCACTCGGATGTGACAGTCACATCATATAAGGTAAGATAACACATACAACACTCACAGATCAGTCTAAGACGAGTGCGACGGTTGTTATAGCAAGGTTCAAGTGAAAGGTCTGTCTGATGTCCGGCAAAGCAGTCGACACGGACGGTGACAACATTAACAACATATGCAACACATTAACAACAAGATTCATATAATTGCATGTGAATCAGTTCATACATAAGTACGTAATTTAAACAACATATATCATTAAAGCAACCGAAGCAGTCCAACTACAATAACAACATAGGCATGAAAATGTGTTGGCTCTTATTATATAAAGAAGTGTAAGTCACAATCATACAATACATCCATGTAAACATGCTAGCCCCAACAGTGGAATGTTACAACCACATCCACCTGCTCCTCCAAAGAGATGTACTAGCTCCATGCAGTGGAGAATCGAAGGCGCGTTACAGTATTTTCCAAGCCTTCTTCAAGATAATCTTAGTAGAAGCTTGGCTAACAAAAAAGCATGTACAATTGGTTATAATGGACTATTTATAGCGAAGGGTGGGGTGGCCCTTGACATTCCCCTTTGTGACAGTTCAACTACCCTCATGACTCTTCACCTACTGTATGACTATTACATCCAACTATTGACACTTGACTTACACTTGACATGACTCAACATTACAATGCACATGTACTCATGTGAAACAACATGGCTTGAGAAAGCCCTGCAAGACATCGCTGACACTCGGTTCGTTGTGGTGAGACCAACTCTTTGACATGCTTGAGATGGTGATGGTGGTGAGTTGATGCGAAGCTTGGTTGTCCATGATGGTGTGCATGCACCTCATGGTGACATCTTATTGAAGCGAACTCTTGCGTCCGTTGCATTAGTTCGGCACCTTCATCTAACTCGTCTGCTAACATGAGCATGGACTTCTTGGGTATGGTTGAACCAGCAACACAATGATGCATAGAGTCTGTGCTGATCTTCAATTGTGTGTTGGTGGTCATGCACATCAACTCGCCAAAGTACATGTTCAGGCCTAGTTGGACTTGCTTCTTATCTTCGCCTTAGTGAGTGTGTTGAATGGGTTGGATTGTATGTGTGCACTCAATGACATGCATGCTTCGGAATCCCTTGCATGTGATCAACAACACTGCTCACCATGTCTGCTCTGTGTCGGCTGCTAGGATGGATCCTTAACTTGTACAGGCGCAATTTCATCCGTGGGTCCTTTTCACCCACTATTGTCCCTGTTGTTGTTCTAACTCATTCATCTGCCTATGTAACTTCATGTTCTTCCTGAGTTGCTTCTTCAGCACATGCAACTCCTTCTTTTTTCCATCTTCTGCCTTCATGCAATCTTCATGTCGTGCCTTCACTTCATAGCCGGAGTCTCCAAAGTTTTTTTTATTATCATTGGATCTACTTGATCTTGCAACTTTGTTCCACCTCTTTGTTGTCAACAACCTTCCTCTTGCATTCGTTGCATTCGTTTCATTTGGTATGTTGTCTTCATCTGTTGTTCATGGTGTTGCTGATTGTGATGTTGTCACTTGATGTCCTTGTCTACGAACAACCTGATGTCTACATGAGTAGGAAAGCTCACAGACACTTGATCGACTGCATCCCCAAGTGTGCTCTGAATGGTCCCCTCATTTCTGCTCTCCTAGAAACCATTGTACTTGTACTGCTGAGAGGCAGATGAACACTTGCGATACCTGGAGACATGGAAAAACTCATAGTAATCAATATGTCAGTTGAAAACCAAAATGAACATGAGAACTAACTTGCAACATACCTGGGTGAATGATCATGAAGGTTGCACAATTTCGGTCGAGAGGTCAGGAGACCAACTCCCAAGACTGCTCAAGGCATATTCTGGGCCGCTGAGAGACTGGATGACTGTTGGAACTGCGCAATGCATAGTCCAATCTAGCTGCTGACTTCTGGGATTGCGTAATGCGCATTTCCAACTGGGAAGGACTGTTGGTCGAGGGACAGATTTGCACAATTTCTTGGGCCAAGCAGCCACTCTCCTCCAGAAATGCACAAAAAATTCATGGAGGCTAGTGCTAGGCAGGAATGCAAAAATCTGGAGAGGAACATGAGTCTTCCTTTCCCAGTTTGCGCAATGCAACCTTGGTGAATGCAGAGCCCGGGCCAAGGTTGGTCGG
This sequence comes from Pinus tabuliformis, assembly GCA_031772625.1. Classification (NCBI taxonomy): domain Eukaryota; kingdom Viridiplantae; phylum Streptophyta; class Pinopsida; order Pinales; family Pinaceae; genus Pinus; species Pinus tabuliformis. The sequence goes on along the minus strand of CM062805.1, from coordinate 1,226,886,476 downwards.
ACTCGCCGACGGGCGACTGAAAGCAAGTAAGTCAGTGAATACATGGTGACACTAAGTGATAGCAAAAGTGATTGACAGTGCATGAAAAACATGAATGAAAGATTCATCGAACAGATCAACATGCATGTGGGTGAGGTAGTTCGCCGGTTGGGCATGCAAAACAGTTTCATGCATGCGACAACAGTGAGATAGTAATGAAAACTGAAATAGGGCTAGTACAAGCTAGTATATATGTAAACAACAACAAGCACTCAAAGAAATAAAGCAAATAGTACTCCCACAAGAGAAAACACAAAAAGCAATAGAAATGTAGCACAAGACATGAGAAGCGGGCTTACCCCAAAACAGTTAAGCTGAATGTGTCGATTGCTCCTAGATGTGATGTGGGATGTCAAAGCTGCAAGGTTGATGTGAGGAATGATCTTTGCAGCATCCAGTTGATGAGTTTTGATAACATCGAGGTTGTGATGCACATGCCACGAATCTAGGGGAAGCGACACTTGGTGGGAGGTTTCGAAATTGCTCCTTGCATGTAACCTCCAACTACTAAACATAGATCCCTGAAATAAGGGATGCCTTTGCATGCTGCCTTGGGAGAAGCAGCCCATGCATGCAAGTCTGTTTTGCTAGGTCCTGGAGGGAACCGGTTAACTCAGTTGCACATGTAAGAGACTGCTCGACTACTGGAGAAAAATGCACATTTCTAGCTAGGAGCTAGGCTAGTTGCCCTGGAGATTTGCGCAATTTATGGGTAGAGCAGCTAATTGCTACCTAGATTTGTGCAAATCCTGGGTTGAACAACCTGCTGCTGGGAAAATTTGCGCAAATCCTGCTGGGAGGGTTGGCTGGTAGGATTGCATAATCTTGGAGCCCAACAAGTTATTAGAGAGGATTGCGCAATTCCTAGAGGGAAGGTTGGCTTCCCTCTAGAAATGCGCAATTTTCAAGGGGAAGTTGCTCAACCTACAGCTGGACCAAGTCCGGGTGAGCAGCGTCTGAGGTGAATGGATCAACTGTGATCGACAGCCTGCCTTTGTGTGAGGATAACACTTGAGGCTTGAGTACTTGATGAAGCAAGACAAAGTGTTGTGTAAGGTTGGTAGGGAGGCTCCAAAACAGGCTAAAGCAAAATTTTGGAGGGTGGTTGTAGCTGCTACAACACATATAAAGCTCTTGATGAGAAAAGTCTTGGTGGATTGGCATGAGTTTGAGAACAACGTTAAGCAAAAGTTGGATGAGATGAAGGAGCTTATTCTTAACATTGAATGAATGCTACAACACTTACAGTTGAGCTCATCTTCAGGCCCAACAATGTCACCCTCCAACAAATAGTCTAGCCATCCCATTGACTTGGATACTTCTCTTTCTCCCTCATTTTCATGTTTTATTAGTCAATTATGTTATGTTGCTTGTTTTTTAGTTTTCCTAGTCTCCTATGTCTCTATAGTTTCGGTTAATTACCCTCAAAATGGGATTGCAAGGATTTTTTTGTCACAATAATGTCAGAGTCAAATCAAGACTCTGCATTGTTAGCTAGTTTTTGCCATTAATGGGACATCTCGCATATGTTTTTGGCTTTGGCTTTTTGGACTTTGACAGATAGTTGATTATTCTATCCTTGGTTTGGATTCTCGAGTGGCAAGCCATAGACGAAATTATCTCTTAGCATTTTGTACTCTAATTGATTAAGGAATAATATATATATATATATATATATTCAACAAAACAGTAATGGGACTACCTAGTCGAACTTATTTATACGGTTTTTTTTCACAATTTTCGCCAAGTAGAGCATGTCTCTAGATATTTGAACCTGCGAGGGAAAAAACACAATATATGTCTCTACTGCTTGAGCTCAACTCCTTCGACACAAATAATAATAATAATAATAATAATATCAATTGTGAAAAGAACTGATATGTACATGAACCAAGATTTTTTTGAAAAGTAAAAATGACATTTAACTATTTTTATGATAAATCTCAATCCTCTATCTCGACTATTTTTTTGTTGGCTTGACCCATAGGCATTTAAACTTTGAATCTCATTGTTTACATAATACTTCATATCATGATGATCGCCAATTCAACTACCTGTGGGTAACCCTCTATCTTGACTATTACTAAAGGTTAAATCCCTATCATCCATCGATTAATTATTGATAATTAAATTAAATTAAAAAAAACTCAATTCTAAAATAAATACACTTATCAAAAGTAAAAATGGCTATTAATTACTTTTAAGATAAATCTCAACCCTCTATCTTGACTATTTTTTTGTTGGGTTGACCCATAGGCAGAAACTTTGAATCTCATTGTTTACATAATACTTCATATCATGACGATCACCAATTAAACTAACTTGTGAATAATCTTCTATCTTGTCAAATCTCTATCAATCATCAATTAATTATTAATACTTAAATTAAATTTCAGAAAACTCTATTAAAAAATAAATAAACAAATAAATAAACCTATCAATATAATTAACAATTTTTTTTTTTTATATTTATTTTAATTTATTTCTATAAATCCAAATATTAATAGCAATGGTAATGAAAAGCATGGTCATATTATTATGAATTATATTAATGATGACGAACATGATCATATTCTTATGAATTATATTTTCTTTCTAGAGGTCGATCACCAAAAGCGAGTGGGAGACCTGACCATGATTTTAAGTATGCTGAGCTTATTGTCCGTAGGTTCCTTATTAGAATCCATGTAGTCCCTTTTAGATTCAAGTTTGAACCTAAATTAATTTCCAAAACAAATGCTCGTCATAAAGAGGATTTTATTTTAAAGCCAATAGTTTATGATCGTACTAATATTTTTCGAATCTCTATAAAGACTAAAATAAAGATGAAAAGTTGAAGAAAAAGAAAGCATCGAAATTTAAATGGTTTTATGTTTTTTTTATAATCTAAATGGTTATATCACCTTTATTATATATGATTTTTTTTAATTATAATATTTTAATATTATTTTTTGAATTTTTAAAATATAATATATATCGTATTATTGAAAATTTATTATTTCGTATTTATATTTATGGTTTTAAAAATTTTATTTATAAAATTAATTAAATTATTTAAAATATATATGATTTATATATATTTAAAATATATATGATACAATCTTTGGAATAGACTAGAAGAGCTAAAGGTTCCTCTCGAGTTGAGCGCTGCCGCTATAAGGTTATACGAGAATGTAATTGCCAAGCTAAAGAGCGATGAAGGGTGGTCGAAAGATATTAAGTGTAACATCGGAGTTAAACAAGGTTGCTCCCTCTCCCCTACCCTATTTGGCATTTACATCGATAAGCTCGAAGGCTATTTAGAGGAAGCAGGATGTAATGGCACGATCTTAGCTGGGATAGTCATCATCCTTCTTCTTTATGCTGACGATATTGTTCTTTTGGCAAGGTGCCCATCTGATCTTAATAAGCAACTCAGGCTTCTTAAGGGTTTCTGCTCTACCATGGGTATGACTGTTAACACTGACAAAACAAAAGTTATGATTATCAAATCCAAGAAGGACACTTACGCTAATTTTATGTATTACAATAATAACTTGGAGGAAGTGTATTCTTACAAGTACCTAGGAATTGATATTCATCACAAGCTCAACTGGAACCATAGCATTGAGAAAAGGATTAATGGGGGGTGGAAAGCTTACTTTGGTCTTGAAAATAATTGTAAAATAGCAAACCTTGTAATGTGGGATAAAAAGAAGTTCCTCTTTGAAACTTTAGTCACTCCTGTTATCTTATATGGTTGTGAGGTTTGGGGTTGCAGCATCTCCAGAGAATCATGGAGAAAGATTGAGCAAATCCAGAAGTGTTTTATAACTTATAACCTGAAAATTAAAAGTAATACACCCTATCCTATTCTCCTTATAGAAGCAGGTCTTTCCCCTATTGAGAGCCTAGCTATGCTTAGGTTTCTGTTGTACAAGCACAAAATCAGTAACATAGACGATCATAGACTTCCTAAGCTAGCTTTAAATTCTAGCCAAAACCACCTAAGGCTCAATCGAGGGTGGCATAAAGACACAAGGGCCTGGTTAAACTATTGGGAGATCAACGAAAATGATGCATTGCAAAACATAAATAACATTAAAGATATTGTTACTTCTAAGTTCAAAGAAAAAATGTGGTGTGAGAAAGACTTAGCGGCTAAAAGAAAATTAAGTTATTATAAGAAGGTCATCAACCCCACCCTAGAAGATCAAAAGTATCTCTCTATTTTAACTAGCTCAAAGAAGAAAATTAATATAGCAAAGATTAGAACGAATTCTCATGAGCTCCATAGTGAAACAGGTCGTTGGGCAGTTCCTAAAATGCCATGGACGGAAAGGATCTGCCATATATGTGAGAATAGGAACATCGAGGATGAAAACCACTTCCTCTTAGAGTGCCCCGAGTATAACCACATTAGATCTCAGTTTCACAATCTTTGTTACAATACTGACCTTCCTAGCCTTTTACAATGTCAAAATTATAGTGAGCTCGGGAGGCTTCTCTCCAAGCTTTTTGAGCATAGGAATAAAATCTTAAATCAAAATAGATAATTTGTTTCTTTAGGTCCGATAGACCATTATTTGGTCTCAGTGGACGTTAACCATCATCATCATCATAAATTGTAGTGGATATTTTATTGGATAATTTGTCGCAATAAATTTGACAATATTATATTAAAAATCTAAAATTCTACATTATTATAGTTTTGTTTAATTTTTAGATTTTTAGATTTTATTGTAATTAATGCATGCATGTGAATGAAAATTATGCAAAAAATTAGGGGATGAAAAAATAACCTCTTACACACACATAAGACACAAAATATGCTATGGGAAACCCTTTCAGGAGAAAACCTAGTTAGAAGGTGAGGCTACTTCGCTCTCTTTCTTTATCTGGAAAATAAGGTTGTAGATACAAAGAAGTAATGATTGTGGCTTGTGGCTGCTACAATGCACAGATCCCCTTTGTGTGCTCTACCTCCTATCTCTCCTCACTATCATTGCTCAGCTATGGAACAAAATGTTCTCGAAAGAATGGAATGCCTCTTCCCCCTAGTGGCGCAGTTATAACACATCTCGATAGCCTACTAGTGGTTAAGTTTAACGACATCAACTCTTAACTAGAGTTATCAAATAGACTCTTCTATATTCTTTTACATCAAAAACACATGGCTAGCCCCTGTTTCCATGAATAATGGGGGTTGACGCGACATCCTCCCAAACTATATCTTTGCAAAAGGGAAGGTCAACTTCTCAGTGGCATAACTTTTGCATACGGACTCTGATTGACGCTTCTTGCGTCGTTGGAAAGATGTTTGTGTGTAGAATAGCATGAAAATGTGTTGCGCTAAAGAGACAATTTTTTACCCCAAAAAATATCATTTGATGCCTCAAAACGCTCCCAAAAATTTTCAGACCCCGTTTCGCCAAACTGGGTCTGGTAAAAATGGTCATGTTAGTTGATTCATCTACTTTTTCCACTCTGAATGCATCAAGATGGATGATAAACAATATAAGGATACAATCTGACTCAATGTGTGTGTGTGTGTGTATCTATATATATATATATATATATATATATATATATCTATATATCTATATAATTTTTTTTTCTTTGTAATTTATTTTTTTATTAAAATATTTGTTCACTAATATATTAAATACATTTTTTTTTATCAATTTCCTTTTATAGTATTTTGAACATTTTAATGGAGAAATAAAACACACCTTTGATGTTTAAATAATCACTTTTACACTTGGCACTAAGAAACCCAATATTTGAAATTTCAATTAAGAGTTGACAATATTACTCCAACTTAATGTTATGGTCTCCTTGCATTTAAATCATTCAAAATAGGTAGTAGCATTCAATTTGAATGAAAAGATTTAACATTAATCCCACATAATTCATTTGGAAAAATTTTGGAGTGTTAATGTTAAAGACTATTGTAGATTTTAGGTATTAATGATGAAAATCATAAAGAATAAATAAGGATGAAAAGGAAGCATTGAACCATTCACCATTTGTATATTGACAAAGTATTTTGAAAAAGGAAGTGGTAGGGATTGACTTGAGAAGTCATTGGAAATGGCATGACGGAGGGCATACCAAGAAAATATAATTAAGGGTGCATGATGAATCTATACAATTTCAATAGCCTTAATCACAAACTTATGGGTGGAATACACAATACAATTAAGATCTTGTACTAGTGTGTAGGCTATCAAGAGCAAGAATATCTTACCAAGCAAGGGTGGATGATCGATGAGGTGTTACATAGAAAGCTTCAATGGAGGAACGTGTAACTTGGCAATGTGGTGGATTATGTGTGCTATTTATGGAAAGGTAACTATTTTTGATAAGTGAATTGAATATATGTGAATACCTAGTGAACCAAGGGAATTATATTTATGGAATATCATGTGCTGGCCTAAATGGATGATAGCATGGTCTTAGATTAGTTAGTCATTATTCAATTATGTTTGGCTTGGGGAGGCGATAAAAGTTTTTCCATGGTTGGAGGGTGATGACACAAACTTATGGGTGGAAGACACAATACAATTAAGATATTGTACTAGTGTGTAGGCTAGCAAGAGCAAGAATATCTTACCAAGCAAGGGTGGATGATCGATGAGGTCTTACATAGCAAGCTTCAATGGAGGAAACCGTAACTTGGCAATGTGGTGGATTATGTGTGCTATTTATGGAAAGGTAATTATTTTGATAAGTGAATTGAATATATGTGAATACCTAGTGAGCTAAGGGAATTATATTTATGGAATATCATGTGCTTACCTAAATGGATGATAGCATGGTCTCACATTAGTTAGTCATTGTTTAAGTATGTTTGGCCTGGGAGAGGCGATAAAAGGTTTCCCATGGTTGGATGGTGATGACACAACATTTCCCATGGTGAAATGAACACTCTAACATTTCACAAGCATAAGGTTCTTATCTTGGGTTTGATAAGAACATGTTGGTTAGGCATAGTTGAAGAGATACAAATGGATGAAGATCATGCCCAATTTACAAGGTAATGCTAAGATCATGTCATTATTTGGCTTCTTGAGTGGTAGGGCTCACTTAAGCAAAATGAAAAGTCTAACCTCGTGACAAATACTACCAAAGTCATGTTTGAGTGTGGAAATTGTTGAATTCTTTTGTCACCACCAACACCCCTTTCATTAGATGAGCCAATAGGATTATTTTGAAAATGATGTTAATAAGGGAAGAGAGAGAGAATGTAAGGATCTGACTCGATGCAATATTGAAAATGGCATGATTGATGGTGCATCAAACAAACATGACTAAGGGTGCATGGTGAATCCACATGATTTTGGTATCCATAGAGATTGACTCATGGGTAGTAATTCCAAGGCAATTAGAATGATATACTAGAGTGTAGGCTAGGAGGAACAAGGTGTTGGAATCTTGACTAAACTAAGATGGAGTGAATTAGTTTAGTGCATTCATGGACATCAAATTTATGTTTTTTCCTTTTAACATTTAATTGAACTATTAAATGAGTGAAATTCTTCCATACAAAAGGAATATTTTAACACATAAACAACATTCCATGGCAACATAAAAGAAAAAAATATGGACACCGGATATATGTGGAAACCCATAAAGGGAGAAAATCACGAATTTGTTATTGTTGTGATGCAAAGGAAATCCTCTACTCCCTCTATTACGACATTTTTTGGAGGCTCCGACCTCTCTGCTATTTTGCAAGCTACTACTTGTTGGGAGCTACAACCTACTCCTTCTTTTACATTAATTTTTTGCAGGTTACAACCTATAGGAGGCTCCTACCTCTATTTGTTCTGAAATCTACAACTTTCTTGGAAGCTCCCACTTCCACTTCAACAATCTCCAACCTATTATTTTTTAGGTTATAACCTAAAAGGAGACTACAATCCCTTGATACATAAAAAATACAATTTGCTGGTTTACCTCGTTTTTAGTTCTACATACCTCCATCTCTGTTTCTGCATTTTATCCTCCTCAAATATGCTTCACATCTTCTCTTCTACCTCTGTCTCTTTGTGTTAGGTAACTGACGAGCAAGCTCTTACAACAACTCAACTCTTCCACATACTCTCTAACATTTCATCCTTCCAAAATCACATATTTTATAAACAAACTTTGTTGGCTATTAGTAATCCACACAAGAATATGAAATGAACAACCCTTCGTCTTTGCATTCCAAGGCCATCTCTTCATTTCCAAACTCATTCAACTTTTGAATATTAAAAATAAATAAGATAAATTTTTAAATATTCAATTAATGCATTAATATAAACCATTTTAATGATTACAAAGACAAATTCCTCTTGCATCAGAACATTATAATCACCTCTAATCATCCTTTAATCATCTTTACACATAAATTTTCCATTTACTTGCATCACAACTTCTTCATGCCACTTTTGTTCTGCTATCAAGTTAATCACACATCTTTTGCATTCACATTGCAACATACCTCTTATTGTTCTGCAACATACATCAACAATCTCTGCAACATACCTTAGCATCAAGCAAGCATAATGACAATAGAATCACAACATCATACCATATGCAATCACAATAAGAAGCCTCTAACAACACCGTTCTTTGCTTCGCAACATAACAATGTATGAAACACATACTCGACTCTCTTCAACCTCAAAAACCTTTGCATCACTTGACTGGAAACTCATCTAGACCATACAAACTTATCTATGTGGCTTATCACAGGCTCTGACATGCAACATACTCAACAACCCTTTGCAACATATCTTACATCTCCTTTGTCATCAATGACAACTATGACATCAGGAGGAGACCCAGAGTTAGCTAAATATATCTATGATAATTGGGTAGATAAGAACACACATGAATTTATAGTTCACAATATTTTAGACATAGAAAAACATAGCATTGGAAAAGACTAACACTAACATCCGACTTAAGTGAAACATAGGAAATAAACATAAATAAATGTTGAGTCCCAACAACAAGGCCTAATAACGTACTTGGGTAAAAACTGTCATAAGTGAATAAAAGGAGAAAATTCTATAGGAAAAACTTCCTCTATGAAAGAGAGAGATGGTAGTGCTCAGAAAAATGTGGAAGTTGAAATTGTAGATCCCAAAAACATCCATTGAATGGTAATAATAGAAGTTCATTCCAATTAGGAAGTACTAAAAAAATTTGGTAAATAGAGAAAAAAAAACTCAATGAAATTGGTTGATCTATGAGGTTGAAGATGTTGTAGAGGCAGAAGAAAGGGAAACTTTGACAACCACCTTATGAATGCTTAAAAAAAATAGGTGCTAGTAAAAACAATTATAGTCAATGCTTCTAATAAAAGAAACAACCATCAATCAACAAATGAACAATGAGGTTCCCATGTATTCTGCCTTTGTAGTTGATAGTGCCACTACAGATTGTTTCTTACTCATCCGACTAACTGCACCTCCAAATAGGTTAAACACATACCCTCCAATATTGAAAATGTCTCCTTCCTAGTTTGGTCGCCAATATTGAACAATTTTGAGATAAGTGTCTCTATGTTTCATTATGCAAAGTGATAATTGTAGTATGTTATAGATTTTATATTTATGGATATGTGAAGTTTATTATAGTTTCTTATTGAAATCTAAATATGTATTCTTATGATATGTACATATGGCGATAAGAATATACTTAATGAACATTATGAGCATAGTACTTAGAGTAAAATCCTAACAAACTACTACCTCTGGTGATATGGATGTAGCAAGCTTCATAAAGAGAACTTGCAACTAGAAAGGCAGGTAAATTCTACTTTTCAACTTCTTGGGTCACTTTGAAGGTTTATTGGGTAGTGGAAGAGTCCCAATGGGTTTTAAATATGAGGGTTGAACTTGCACCAACCACACAAATTATGTCCCTAAAATGTTTGTTTTAGACAAGTTGTCCTAATGGACCTTGGATTTACCTACATGAGTAAATTATATTTTTGTAGGGAAAGCTAACTAAGAATAGTATTCACTATACATCTAAAAAAATTTATTAAACTAATCTCTTTAAATTTGTGAATTTTATGAAAATTATTGAAAAATTGAGATGGAGTTGTTAGATTCTTCTTAAATACCTTTTACACTTGAAACTTTGTTGAGGCTATTGTAATGGTGATACAACTTGCTTCACTCAACATTAGGAGTCCATAAAGAATCTCTTACCTCAAGAACTATGCTTTAATTCTAGCCTTTCCACCCCATTTATAATGGACTCTCGAAGTAAACACCTAAATTACGTTGGATTTATAGGTCACTTGAAGCATATTGGGTCTTACGGCTCTATTGTATTCTTTAATTATTACTGGTTATGGTTCCGAGTTAAACAAATTCGAACATAAAATTTGTATGGCTTTGATGTTTACAATTATTTTCTAATCTTATAGTGTTTTGGAGATGGCTGTGATGTTTACAATTATTTTCTAATTTTATAGTGATTTGGAGAATAAAAAGTTCTACCACGCTATAGGGGATTGGAAAAAGTAAAAGAATGAAATCCACGCATTGTGAACTAAGAACAAAAGTCCCCTCTCTTAATGTTAAAAATCTCAATGTGAAATATATATACATAGATATATGAAAATTTCAATAAAGTAAAAATAAAACAATGCAATTTAATTTCAAGAAATAATCAAAATTAATGAGAGACATGGCCTCTGACTTTCCTCATTGAGAAATATCCTTGTACAATTAACGTCTCTCCAAAATTTCAAGCTTGGAAACGCTATTGGTTAAGGAGCTAATTATATTGGTCGATTTCTGCATTTTACTCAACTTGGCCCAGCCACAATTTCATTTGTGATTGGTTGTAGGTCATCAACCTAGCTTTCCTCGGTTACAGAATGGCAGGGCTCTTTGGGCCGTGGATTTTTCAACACAAAATGGGGAAATATGCTCCATTTTGAGTCCACAATCTGTATTATAAAATCTGTAAATGATTTTGTGCGGGATGAGATTGAAGAATATATATATATATATATGATTTTGTGTGGGATGAGATTGAAGAATATATATATATATATGTATATATAGATAGATAGATAGATAGGTGACCATATATATGGGTAAATATATACTTTGAGTTATTTTTCACTTAGTCCACTGATGTATATGTTAACAAAAAGTATGGATCCACTTTTGACTCAGATGAGTGGGCCGTGCAATTGACATACTCAAAATGAAGATGTCTTTGCCACCCTTAAATTCTGTGTGGTTTAAGAGAGCTATAAATTGGTCTATAAATTTGTTTGTTTTTGTTTTTGTTTGTTTGTTTGTTTGTTTGTTTTTTTTTTTTTTTTTTTTAATTTCGTCTTTTTTTGTATAATTGATCATAAAAGTATTTAGATTGTTTTTTATGATGAAAATGGATTCAACGTCATCTTAAATACTCAAAATCTTGAAATTTAAAAATTATAACTAAAATTCCAAAATTTATATCAAATTTTAACAAAAATCATACACAAATTTCTACTATTTTCCCAACAAATTTATGACTTCAATAAACTACACCTACACCCTTAAATTCAAAGTAACATTAATTAATTAAAGTGAATTGGAGGAACAAGAATGCCGAAGGAGCGACGATAACCCTGTCCCAATGTCCTGCATTGACTCAAAATCTATCAAAGTCACTCAAATTCTGCAACGTCGGGACATCGAATGCACCAATGGGAGGATTGTTGTTGGACTCCGTCACTGCATCAGCGTTCTGGTCGAAGAGTTGGCACATAGTCAAAGAGGTGCAGATGGCCGTGGATTGGGCCTCATACAAATACGATGAGCTGATGATGGGTTTATCCAATACAACTTGGGTATAGATATATATTAATTATGTATTTAATAAAGCAAATTTGTTATTAATATGAAAATTGAAAAAATGTTTATATTAGGGTATAGATATATATTAATTATGTATTTAATAAAGCAAATTTGTTATTAATATGAAAATTGAAAAAATGTTTATATTTAAGAGTTCAGGTTCATGTTCAAATTTTATTTTTGAATAAATAAATAAATTTAATATTTTGAAAAAAAAATGAGTATTTGTATTGTTTAGAAATTACACAACTTAAACTTGCAATTCTAATAAAAAAATCAAAATGTAAAATAGTGTGACTATTTAGATATTTTAACCATAAGATTTTATTTATTTTTATTATATATATATATATATATATATGATTTAAAAGGGGATTGAAATAGTTTATTATGATGAATGTTAAATTATTATTTTTAATTTTACAGTGTGTATATGTAAAGTTGATTTTGAAAAATATTAGTTAAGATGCATATTCATATATTTTATATATGTAAAGTTGATTTTGAAAAATATTAGTTAAGATGCATATTCATATATTTTATAAATGTAAAGCTAATTTTGAAAAATATTAGTTAAGATGCATATTCATGTATTTTATTTAAGTTATATATTGAAATATTTTTCAAAAGTATAACAAGTAAAAATATGTGAAAAAAAAAGACTTACTTTTAGTTACTTTATCCCTTGATATAAAATTATGTCATTTAACATGGATATGTCAATATTTTATTTATGAGAAAAAGTGAGTGAAATATTTTTACCACATTTCTTTTTCAGATTGTAATATCAACACCAATAATTTGAGTGAACACACAATGAAAGTAAAATTATTAATGTTTTATAATGATTATAATTAAAACTAAACAAATATATATATATATATATATTCATTTTTTTTATGCCGAACATTATTTTTATTTAAATTAATATTATTTAAAAAAATGTATAAACGAATTACACAATTACTGAACTATAAAATACACCTCTCTATATAATAAGTATTGCACAAATGACACCATAGCGTGACCCATATTAAATGATCGTTTATTCAAAGTATACATATTTCAACGAATACAATAAAATACCTAAAACAACGCAATAAGGATTAGGAGTTTTATTTGGGCGAGGTTTTTTTTTTGAATTTTTTTGAAGTGAGAGTCCTCAAATCATTTTTTTTAAGAAATGAATTTATTATTATTAAAAATTCCAGAACACTCAAAATTCTAAAATTTAACAGTATAATTGGGATTTTCAAAAATATTTTTTTAGAAAAATTTAAAAGTGTTTGAATCATTTTATTAGAAAATGTATTCAACTCCATAAAAAAAACTCCCAAACACTTAAAATCTTGAAACTTAACCGTATAACTCAGATATTTAATTATTTATTTTGGCTGTATTATTTTTTTTTTCCAGCAACAACGGACACGGGCTTTGACTAATGCTATTAAACACGGTGTTTTGAGGACCACCAACAAATGCTTTGCCAAATACTAGGAGAGGCTTGTGGGTGCATTTGCAGTATGACTTCTAAAGATCTAGCCCCACTTTCAGAGCTAGTAATCAGGTTTTCAAGTCAATAAAAAGAATATGGCACTACATAACTCATCTATCTCTGCCCATTTGTCTCATGGATGGCCTTGAGCGTTTATTCTAATGTTAATGAGAATATGAGGAGAAATGACCTTTTCCCCGGATTTAAAGTTCTAATCAAATAGAAACTAAACCCATACTGAAACACCACTGTGAATAAGATGACGCTGATACATCATTCTGAATCTATACTAATGCATTATTGGTGCAAGTTTTAAGTATATTTTAAAATTAAATGAATAGGAGTAATGCTATTGCAGATTGTGAAATCTACACTCAAATTAAATTCAATGCATGAATGTGGTAGGTGGTGTAAAGTTCTGAAAAATTGCAAGATTGCGGTGGGTGGTGTAAAAGTTTGGAGTATTACCAAAGTAAGTATTAAGTCAAAAAGAAAATATAGATAAATTCCGATGCTACTGACCACTGCTCTCTGCCTGTTCGTTTGTCCCATGGAATTACTTATAAACCGTTCGTCTCGTACGAATAATTCCAATCTATGGTAACTGCAGAGTTTAGAGAATCGCAATATTCTTTACAAATAACTTGAGAGGAGGTCATCTTCCATTCAACCCTTATCCCTATTGCAGATTCGTTCAATTTGCCAACTCTCACTTGTTTATGTCCGTTTAAATTGACCGATGTTCTTGTTTATGTCCGTTTAAATTGACCGATGTTAATGTTTATTACTATGTTGTATGAGTTTTTGGAATGTAGTAATTTTAGGAATTTGGCTACCAGAGGCTAGAGATTTCTTCAAAATTTTCAAGTCTTCAAAATTTTTAAGAAATTACTAATTTAGAACGTGATATTATTTAAGAAAATGAAAAAAAAATATATTATTTAATTATATAATAGTCAAAATTAATATTGAATCAAAATATTCAAATACTAAAATCAATTTAAACTTATAAATAATAACTATACAATCTTTCTTATATATAAATATATATTTTGGAAGTCTCTCTCGATGAGTCTCTCTCTTTAATATATATAACATATTAAAATGTCAAGTTCATTATGACACATGAAGAGTCTTTGAAACAATCTCGCTTAAAAATACAAAGGAACAGTTTTACCTATGTTTCTCTAGTTTTCTCTGGTTATTCTTAAGAGAAAAAGTAAAGAAACTCTAATGTTTAAGCATTCATTGCCGGATACAATATGCACACAATTTTCTGCTATATAACAACAAAAAAAATACTCATCACCATGACATCCCAGATATTGCCCTTACATCAAGGTGCCACAGGGTTCTTTAACCCATCAAGAGATTGCTCGAGTTTCTCAAATAAGGATATCCGTGTGAAAGGTATCTTTGGCCTTTCTTCCTGGGAAGGTTTCAACTTAGGCTCATGTACCCATCAAGAAATTGCTCCAGTTTCTCAATTAAGGATATTGGTGTTAAGGATGTCTTTGGCCTTACTTCCTGGGAAGGTTTCAACTTAGGCTCATGTTTTGTGGGCAGTGCAACATATTTCTCTACACACTTTGTATTCCCCAACTCGAAAGAACGTGGGAACTCCAAAAAAAATAGACTTCAAAGCTCCCAAAACTTTCCCAAGCTCCCATTGCAACTCCCCTTGAAAATGAAGATTCGTATATAGTGCCAAAGCTCCCGAGAAAACAGGAACCATTAAAATCATTGAAACAGGTTTCCCAACTCTTAAAAGCGATTCCCATATAACAAAACTTTATTACAAATATATTTATAAAAAAAAAATGGTGCAGCCCGAACCCCGTTCATTACAGCTGGTAATGTCCTTCCCTTTACGCATCTTATCACTGGTATTGTCCTCCCCTTGACCGAGGAGCTCGAGGTGGGTGTTGTTAATTGCACTCTACGTGGATGAACTACAGAGATCCAAACAATGAGTGTTTTTGAAAAAATAACACTTTTTTTTTAAAGAATATATATATATATATATATAATCGTTATATAATTTTTTTTATAAAATATAATAATAATAACGATATTTCTTTTTAAATATATATAATGGTTATTAAATAATTTATAATTTTTTTTTATAAAATATAATAATAATAACGATATTTCTTTTTAAATATATATAATGGTTATTAAATCATTTATAAATATTTAAATATAATTTAATGTCAAAAAAATATGAAACAACTTTTATTTGATTTTAAATTATTTTATTATTATTATAAATATATGTATAATATATAGTTTATCATGTAATTTTAGATTTAGAAAAAATAATAAAGTTTACTAAAATTAAAAATTGAATTTTTAATTTTTGAAATTTATGAACTTTTAAAATTAGAAATTTGTGAACTTTTTGCAAAGAGTATTTTTAGTTTCTATGGTTTATGTTATATTATCTTTTGTGTTTATTGTTTTTCTAAAGTTTAAAATGGGAAAATCTAATATATTTTTTTTTTTCTACACTGCAAAAATAAGATCATATGGTTGTTAATTTTTATGTTTAAAAGATTATCCCTTTTTTTTTTATAGAATGATCTATCACATTAAGATATATTTCTTATAGGTGGTGACCTATTTATTTATTTATTTTTATTTTTTTAACAAAGTCATTTTCTACTCCAAAGAAAAGAAAAGGAGGGAGACAAACTCCCATTACATCAAGCCAAAAAAGGGGGAGGGCATCCTGGAAGAGAAACAAAGGACCAACAATCCTTTTCTTCCAAGCTCCTCCCCTTTTGTTTCTGAGATTACAAAATGCACTATCCTTATAAATACTTACATACTGATTTAACAACAATTTACACTTACAAAACATAAAGAGCTAGTAGCAGAAAGACTTAACAATACTGAAATGAATGAGCCATTTACAACTACTTTTTGTTGATTGAGGGTTCATGAACGTTGGAGTTTTCTCCAATCTAAGTAATAAGTAAGCTCTTCAGATAATTGATCTTTTCCTCCAAATGCCTGCATTTGTGTGTTGGCGCAGACATTTCTTTCCTCTGTTATTCTATATGCCTCTTTAGGAAGGAATTCTCAGATTTTGCTTCATGTTTGTAGTCTTTGGACCATTTCCCTGACTTGCTCAATCATGAATTTACTAGCTCGACAAACTGTGTAGTTTTCACACTTTGGTACATTTGCAAGCGAATTGCATTCCATATTTCCTAGAGGGAGAGGGCGATCATTCCAACGAATCAGAGATGGGAAAATAGGAAACGGGGAGAAGAGACGAAAGCAGTCACTAGAATGTCTCACGAAGACCCACCACTGTCGGAAAGGAGATCAGAAACTGAAACCAGAAGTGGCAAGATCTGCATGAAAGCAAAAGAAATTGGGAAGCAACAGGAGCTGCGCGACGTTGGGGGCTACAGGTGCTACGCGGAGTCATGGGTAACAGGAGCTGCACAGTAGTGGGGGTACTAGAGTTGTGCGAAGGCAAAAATATTGTAGACGCCTCCAGATCTGCGCGAAGGCTAGAGCAGTGCGGAGGCTAATGGAACAAGGAAATACCCACTAGAGCTGCATGAAGTAAGAAGGCAAGGAGAGATCAGACCAGATAAGCTTAGTCCTCAAAGGGGGGAAGTTACGATTATTTGAAAAGAGAAGGTTACTACTGAGACTGAGGGGAAGGAGAGGGAGCATGAATATGGCATAGGTAGGATAAGTCGAACTAAGGGGGAGAATATATAGTTGCGCATCTTGCCTCCACAGAGATGAGAATATATGCATTTCACGGGGAGCTTGAGAAGTTGCTAAATGCTTGTTAGCCATAGACTAATTCCCACGGCTGATCTTGGGGATTTCCTTTGATTTCCTGATCTTCAAATATCTACTCATTCGAGCCAAAGTGACTGTTGCCCAACTTGAAGTTCCCTCTTTGATTTCTATTCTTTACACATTGTGGCAGGAGTTCCTATGGAATTGGTTTCTGAGCAATCGCATTATCAATTCTAGATTCTCCCACAGGATGGTTGACCTCCAGATTCGCCTACATGTCAGCGGTACGATTATTTTCTCTAAGAATATGCTTGAAGGTGACTTCACCTAGAAACAACAAGTTTTTTCCACCCTTTTTGTTATTTTGTCTGTGGGCCTTGTTCTTGGGGCTTCTTCTTTCCACCATCGAATGGATTATTATTGGAGAGTCCCCCATTATGACCGGATTCTTCATACTATGATGCCTTAGGATTTCCATTCCCAACTGGAGGCCATATGCTTCTAATATATTATTGGATAGTTCTCCTAATCCCCATTCAAAAGTAATAGCATTTTCCCCTCTTGGATCAAAGAGAACACCTCCTGCTCTAGCCTTGCTTGGGTTGGAATTTGAAGCCCCATCAAACAGTAAGCAGGGCCTATTTAAATTTTCTGTCCATGTTTTGAACTCCTCTTGTTTCATTCTTATTTTCCAATTCTGCAAATTATTAGGAGATTTGCTGATGTGTATTTTTTGTTGCTTGCTCATCGTGAATTCAGCCTAGACTCTTTCCTCATGCTGCAATTGTTGGACATCTATTGCTTTAACTCCTTTAGAGTTGATGAACTCATATGACATGCTCCAAGTTTTGGCCAAGACTGTTCTGGTATTTGGAGTGCGGTCTTTAAAGATCCTCTGATTTCTTGCTATCCAAATTTTCCAACACATAAATGAGGGCAAACTCAGCCAATATCTTTTTACTGTTTCTTTATTTTTGAAGGAATATGGATATCTTTTTCCCCAGGTTGATAGAAGCTCATGATAAGGTAGTGAATGTTGGATACTAACCTCCAAGGGACTGACAAGCCCTTTCCAGCAGTCCTTAGCAAAGGGGCATTCCGCGAAAAGATGTTGGATATTTTCTTCACTTCCATGACACATAGCACAATGCGATGGGCCTTCATATCCTTTCTTTTTAAGATTATCAGCGGTCAGTATTTTTCCTTTGAGCAGCGTCCACATGAATACTTTGATTTTTGGCAGTGTTTCGATTTTCCATGCCACCCTCCAGAATCTCCAGTCTCGATTTTCTTGCTAATGTAAAGTGGCATATCCTGATTTGACTGAAAAATATCCTCCATCAGGATCCCAACAAAGGGAATCTTTTGAATCTATACTTAGCAGAGCAGCCCCCTTAAGATATGAGATTAGGGACTTCCACTAAGGGACAAGGCCATGAGGGAGGATGGGGATCCTCCAATCCCCCCATTATCCATCTTTCCAAAGAGATATATCATCCAGCGTAGTGATTCCTTTTGTTTTCATCCTTTTTAGATCCTGGAGATTTTCTTGGTAGGCTATGGGTTTCTTTCCCATTATTCTATACTTCCAAATTTTTATTGATTTACCATTACCAAGTATCGTAGAAGTTTTCTTTAATGTGAAAAATGTTTTTTTTTATCAGATTCCATATCTGGGAGCAGGGCCTGATTGGATAACCTTTTCTCAATAAGAGGTTTCTATTGTGGTTCATGTATTTTGCTTCTAGGATTTGCTTCCACCAGCTGCTCTCTCCTGTTATTAGTCTCCATGTTATTTTTTCTCCTAGAGCCAAGTTCATTATTCCTGGTAGTCTTATTGCCAACCCTCCTTTCTCATAGGGTTGAGTTACTTCATCCCATTTCACAAGGTTGTGCTTCTTTGTCTCTACTTTACCTCCTTGCCATAGGAAGCCCCTGATTACAAGCTCAATTTGTTTGTGTATACTTTCTAGGGCTAGTATAGCAACATACTGATAGATTGGGAGAGCTGTGAGTAGGGCCTTTATTAATACCACCCTTCCTACCATATTGAGCCAGATCATGCCCCAGTTCTGCACTTTTTGTTTCATTTTCTCAATGTACTTATTCCATATGTCGGTCTTCAAATTTTCTTTTGAGATCGGGAGTCCAAGATATTGGAAGTGGCTCCACTTCTCTTGAAATGGAATTTCCAAAATTTCTGATATTTTTTGGAGAGTGCGAGATGAAGTGTTCCATCCATAGATTCTGCATTTCTGATTATTTAGAAGCCCCCCAGAGGCTTCCATAAAATTGTTTAGTACCTTTTTTATTCTTCTTGCCATTATGCAGGAGGCCCCTCCCATAATCAAAGTGTCATCTGCAAATAGGGAGTGGTTTATACTTTTTACTTTGGGAGAGATTGAGAATCTAGTGATAGTCCTCTCTTGTCTGCATTTCTCAAGACTTCTGCTTAGGGAGTCCGCCATTATAATGTATAAGAAATGGGAGAGAGGACAACCTTGTCATAGCCCCCTTAAACTCTGAAAATATTCACTTGGTCTTCCATTGACCAAAGGAGCAATCCAAGGACCCACAATACATGATTTTATTATATCTATTGTCTTTTTGGAGAAACCAAATCTCTGTAGGACAGGTGCGAGAAAACCCAGGTTGACCTTATTAAAAGCATTAGCCATGTCCAACTTGACAATCTTTCCTTTTTCTTTTTTCATTAGGCTAGAGTGCAAGGCTTCCAGCACTATTAGAATGTTGTCCAGAATTTGTCTTTCAGGGACAAATCCTCCTTGATTTTCTAATATGATTTCTGGAAGCAATACTTTGATTTTGTTTGCCAAGAATTTTGTTGTGATTTTGTAGGAGGAGTTACACAGAGAAATAGGCCTGAATCTACTAAAGGAGTTAGAATTTGACTCTTTTGGAACAAGAGCCACGAAGGAAGAATTTGTGAATCCTCCAACCTTGAATTTCCCAAAAGCATTTCTTATAATTCTTACCAAATCTTTTTCAATAATGGTCCAGTTGTTTTTATATAAGGAAATAGGGAACCCATCCGAGTTAGGAGCCTTATCCGGATGCAAATCCCAAACAACATCTGCTACTTCCTTTTCTTCAACTGTTCTTGTGAGTTCATTGTTTTCTGCTTCACTGATTTTCCTGGGTATATGTTGAAGATATTCTTCATACTCGTTATTTGATGTTGGGGATGATAATAGCTTTTTATAGTATCTATAAGCCTCCTTCTTTATTTCCTCTTGTCCTTTAACTTCATTGCCTTCATTATCTTTTATGTTGTCTATTTGATTTTGTTTTCTTCTTATCCTAAGCGTATTATGAAACAAAGTTGTGTTTTTGTCTCCTTCTTTGAGCCATAGACTTCGTGATTTTATCCGCCACTCTTCTTCTTCCTTTTTGTTTTGTCTATACATCTCCCAATATGATTTTTTTTCCTGCCATATGCTCTCCTGCGTTTCCTCTTGCTGCTCCTTTTCCATTTGGATTATGTCTATTTTTTCTCCTATTTCTAACTTTCTTTTTGTGTTTCTATATTGTTGATCCTTGCCCAATGTTTTAGCTCTCTCCTCAGGGATTTTAGTTTAGTTTCCCAAACATAGCTAGGTGAGCCATTAATTGGTGTTGTCCACACTTCAGTTATGATTTTTTTGACTTCTTCTCTGTCGTTCCATGTGGAGCTGAATCTGAAAGGAATTGGGCCAAGATTATCTAACTTCCCAAGGGTGATAGCCACTGGTTTGTGATCTGATGCTATATTGTGGATGATTTTGGATTTTATCTCACTGAACTCATTGGCAACTTTGTCTTGTATTAGGAATCTGTCCAATCTTTCCTTGATGTTATTTTTCCTGATTCTTTTGTTGCTCCATGTGTACTTTCCATTGCTAGGAGGCATTTCCATTAATTTGCATGGTTCGATAATGGATTCCAACATTTCCCTATAAGGGTCAGCATTGTATTTTCCCCCAAATTTTTCCTCTACACTCAATACCAAATTGAGATCTCCTCCTATGATTATGCCTCTGTTTTGGTCCTGCATAAGATGATTTTTTAGGGTGGACCAGCAGACTTCCTTGTCCTTGTAATGGTTTGGGGCATAAATATTTATAATGCAATACTTCTCTCTTGTTTTTTGTTCTCCATTTCTGTTTTTATCCAATGCAGTTCTTTTTTTTGCTAAATGAGCTCCCAGTTTTTTATTTTCCATAGTGTGCATATTCCTCCTGAGGCTCTGGTAGCTGGGATTGAGGTTCCTTGATAATTTTTTGTTTTTTGTGTCATTGTTTTCATTTCCTTTTCATTTGCCTTTGTCACCTGGAGCATAAACATAGCAGGTTTCTCTGAATTTATGATATCTTTCATTGCCTTAATTTTTAGCATACTTCCCATTCCTCTACAATTCCAGGAGACTATAATCATTACCACTTGATGTTAGGGATTAAGGGACCTTTCCCTCTGTTAGGGCGGGCTATTTTCTCCTTATTTTTTTCCAGGAAAGTGTCCATAGGTTGTTGTGTGCCTAGAGCCATTTCTTTTGGCGCTCCTTCATCTTTATTTTCTCTGTTAGTTTTTATCCCTACCTTTTTAGGGTGGTCGTGAGAGGAGAGGAGCTCTTTGGAAAGGGTGTGAGTAATTATGCAATCAAAGGAGGAGGGGTGAGGGCTTTGGGAGGGGATAGGCGAGGAAGGGGAGGGATTAGAGGGGAAGGGAAGAAGGGGGGGAGGAAGGGGGAGCGGAGGGGAGATCATGGTCTGCAAGAGAACCAAATGGATTAGATACCAATTGATCCAATAAGGGAGGAGGGATAGAAGACAGATGGAGGGGAGCTGAGGGAGGGGGGGGTATTGAGATGAAATAGGCCTGGAAGGGAAGGAAGGGGGTGAGAGGGGGGAGGCACGAGGAAGGGGGGACAATAGATGAAGAGGGAGGAAGATTCGAAACAGAAGAGGTTTTGGGTTTGGTTGTTGACTTTTTCTTCTTGACTTGCTCCCATTTTGGTTCCTGGTTTTCTATTTATTTCGTTTCTTGATTTTTAGTACATCTATTTGCAAAATTACCATATTCATGACATACCTTACATTTGAATGGGATTTGTTTGTAGTCTAGCCGTTGGATGTGAACCCATTTATCCACTTTGATCTTGACTGCTTCCGGAAGTCCTTTCCCTAGATCTACTTCTACACATATTCTCGTGCAAGCATGCATGTTTTCCTTTGGCTCACTTCTGTCAATATATTTCCCCACATCATTCCTGATTACTTTAACAGATTCATCTCCCCAGCAATGAAGAGGAAGATGAGGGAGCCTCACCCATATTGGCATTGCATTTGGCACATCTAGCTCTAGATCGAAGTCCGGAGTCCATATGTTGAGACAAAGCCCTCTTGAATCCATGAAATATGGCCCATTTCTGAAGATTAAGTCTCTGTCCTCTTTCGTTTCAAGGTGAAAGGTAAAGTATCCTCTTCCATAGAATCTGATGGAGATTTTTCTCATGATAGATGAGGCCCAGTTTCTTTCTACCCATTTGAGGATTGAACGGGGAGAGGGCTAGAGACCAGTGCACTGGCCCACCAAACCTCGCTCAGAGAGAGACAGATCTGTGCGGTGAGGAAGAGCAGGAGGAAGGTTTATTTTAGGCTTTTCATGGATCTTCTTAACAAACTTTGATATGGACACTCGGGGATGAGACAGCCCCAAGGAGGAGAGGAGTGAAGTGAAGGCTTCCACATTTTCTCCCAGCTGTGCTGAAGTTCCTGCAGATGGGATAGGGATCGAAACACCCTTAGGAGGAGGCTCCGCTTGATCCATCACGTACTAGGCGAGGGCTGAAAGCCCCGGGAGCAGGAGGCCCCAGGAGCCGAAGGAGGAGGTCGCTCATAGAGTTTGAAAACTTCTGGGCGGGAGCAGAGCGCGCTCAAATCAACACCATTACTATAACAATTGTTTTTTAGGTGGTGACGTATTTAATGATAATGATAGTGTTAATTACTAAAAAAAAAAAATCATAATCCAAGTATTAAATTTATTTAAAATTTTCATGTTTCAACATCATTTAGTATGGAAGACATTTACAAAAGTCAATATCAACACAATTGCATGCATACATGAACAATTCATAATGAATCCTTTACATCATACTTTAAAAAGATTGCCAAAGTGTTTTTAATGTCATTAAACATTGAGAGAATCAAAAGAAAGAGTTGTATTAGAGATCTTGAATCAAACTAGCATTTTGGATACAATCCTCAAATATTCTATGGTAACCATCATGAATATAAAATTGTACAAGAAAAAAAAATTATAGCTCAAAGGGATCTCATGGTTCTTAATATAGTTAAAATATATCTATTTATGTAAAATTACCAATCATGGCCAAAATCTACTAAACCTACATATTACTACCTCAAATTTAAGTAATAAAATGAATTCATTTACCTTCCACTACTTGACCTTCAAAGTTGGAATTTCATCCAATTTCTTAGCAAAGGGATTATCACTAATGGAAGAAGACATAACCCAAAACCGCCCTCCCACCCCCATAATCACAAAGCTAAACAAATGATAAAGACCTTATAGATTCCATAATCATATAGTGTGATTGGGTCCTCCAACTACTTACCCTCATATTGTAGGCATTGAGATGTTAAGATAACCACTTTGGCTTGGTTTTCATTCTTGAAGGAAATAATACAATTCAAAGAATTTACTAGAATGATAATGGATTTCTCCACAATAGTTCTCACAAATATTTGATAACCCTACTTGTAATAATGAATTAAATTAAAAGGTGTGGGATTTCCCACTTAAGCTCTAGAATATCCTTGAATCACCTAGAGAGATTTAGATCTTCCCAAAAGTAGTCAAATATAACCATATTTTCTTAAATCAACTCAAGAAAACATGAAGTTGTACTAGATTACACACATTTTCTAGAATCTAATTACTTCACATAAAACATATATTGATAACAAACAAATTGCACACTCTGATCTCTGCAGATTGGAATACATCGGTCGTGGTTACTTGTATTATACACTGGAAGATGGGATATAAAGAATACCAAAAAAAAAAAATCATAATCCAAGTATTAAATTTATTTAAAATTTTCATGTTTCAACATCATTTAGTATGGAAGACATTTACAAAAGTCAATATCAACACAATTGCATGCATACATGAACAATTCATAATGAATCCTTTACATCATACTTTAAAAAGATTGCCAAAGTGTTTTTAATGTCATTAAACATTGAGAGAATCAAAAGAAAGAGTTGTATTAGAGATCTTGAATCAAACTAGCATTTTGGATATAATCCTCAAATATTCTATGGTAACCATCATGAATATAAATTTTTACAAGAAAAAAAAATTATAGCTCAAAGGGATCTCATGATTCTTAATATAGTTAAAATATATCTATTGATGTAAAATTACCAATCATGGCCAAAATCTACTAAACCTACATATTACTACCTCAAATTTAAGTAATAAAATGAATTTGTTTACCTTCCACTACTTGACCTTCAAAGTTGGAATTTCATCCAATTTCTTAGCAAAGGGATTATCACTAATGGAAGAAGACATAACCCAAAACCGCCCTCCCACCCCCATAATCACAAAGCTAAACAAATGAAATATACCTTATAGATTCCATAATCATATAGTGTGATTGGGTCCTCCAACTACTTACCCTCATATTGTAGGCATTGAGATGTTAAGATAACCACTTTGGCTTGGTGTTCATTCTTGAAGGAAATAATACAATTCAAGGAATTTATTAGAATGATAATGAATTTCTCCACAATAGTTATCACAAATATTTGATAGCCCTACTTGTAATAATGAATTAAATTAAAAGGTGTGAGATTTACCACTTAAGCTCTAGAATATCCTTGAATCACCCAGAGAGATTTAGATCTTCCCAAAAGAAGTCAAATATAACCATATTTTCATAAATCAACTCAAGAAAACATGAAGTTGTACTAGATTACACACATTTGCTAGAATCTAATTACTTCACATAAAACATATCTTGATAACAAACAAACTGCACACTCTGATCTCTGCAGATTGGAATACATCAGTCGTGGTTACTTGTATTATACACTGGAAGATGGGATATAAAGAATACCAAATATTTCCTTTCTATATCATATGGGGAATTTGGAAATGCAAGAATATGTGTGTTTTTTAGAATTATTCATTAGACATCAATCAAACCAATATTAATATATGTTCATACTTCAATGAGACTTGTCCTTGGGTATCCAGGGGATTGAAGATGCATAAAAAAAGTGGATATTTGGTGTTGATAACTGATGGGTTTTTTTGACGGGGGTGCAAATAAGAACATTTGTGGGAGTGGTGCATATATAGTTATTAAGCTTGGACAATAATATAATTTCTACTGGTTCAATGGGATGGGCACCAACTCGAGGGTAGAGATCATTGCGCTATGGGGTATATTATATTGTGCAAAATGGTTATCCATAGAGGTAATGGACATATTTGGTGACGTAATGCAGTTATTAAGTGGGTTGTAGACAAGACTTCGTTTGATCCTCCCATACTTGATTAAAAATATGTTTGGACTATTTGATGGGATGACTTTTACTCATATATTCTAGGAACAAAATAGAATTGAAGATGCATTATCAAAATTTGGCTATCGATATCTTCTTGGAGAGATCATCTACAATGCATATAACAATCATTATTATCTTGGGCGAACGATAGTCTTCTATACATGATATAACATGAGATTTTTTTTGTTTATTGTCATCAACGTTCTAGCAATAATATACTTGTTGCGGTCATATGTAGATATGATATGATATTTAAAAGATGTAGTTGTTGTTTTTGGATGATTTCTTATAGATGCCATATGGGATACATTGGGCATATTGTTAAGTACGGGTATCTTTGGTGATTAATACAAGAAAGATCATAAATATTGATATATCTAAACAATCTTATTAATAGAAAGTATGTTGATTTTTTCCTTCTAAATAAAGAAGAAGAAGAAGCAAACTACACACTCCAAAATGAAGACTCTCTACTAATTCTTAACAAAAATTACAAGATACTTCAATGACATGAAAGTGAAAATTTTCCAAAATAATAATTGAAACACTTATACCCAATTCCTCACCTATAAATCCTTGATCACTAAGTGCACATAAAATGAAAATAGAAATATGTATCCCTCTTCAATTTCTCTAATAATATCACCCTAAGATTTGAATAATGTAACAATAAAATTTCCCTTTTCCCATCTCTAGAATGTAGTAACACATTAAGAGCAAGGTAGTTGAGTTATATAGAGAAAAAATACCATTGTAATGTTGTAAAACTTTTACACCTTACCCATGACAAAATCCTTCGTCAAGACACCTACAGCTTATCACAATATATTTTAATAGTTACTTTTTCTACGAGGAGACTATATATATGAATGATTTTATTGAATAACAAAAATAGTTTAATGAATAGATACACAGTTTCATTGCTTTATGTTTTATTTTTTGGGTATATATTTTGTACTAAGTTTTTTTTTAACTTATTAGAGATCTTTTAGAATTGAAAATATGAGTCATATAGTTTGCATAATCTAAGTGTATTACATTTTTTAAGGTACTAGTCAATTTATACATTCAAAAATACAATTCGAATAATTAAAATTACAATCTCATTAAAAGATATATTAATAAATCGTAAAGGAAAAAAATAAAATGTAAAATAATTGAATTATACCAAAAACACAATAAAATAAATTTTAAATTATATTCCTTTATATATATATATATAAAGAGTATAATTTTTATTTATACCTAAAATAAAAAATAAAAAAAGAATACATTAACATTTATATTAATTTCATACATTTTCAAACCTAAATACTTTTAATTACAACAATTTTAAATTACTTAAACAGATATTCAAATCTTTCATATTCACACTTAGATTCAAAAGCTTAAACAAAATTCTAAACAAAAAATGACTTTACAAATAACAAAAAGGTAGGCAATAACAACCCTTAGCCTTCCAGCAATATGATGCATCTAAACCAGCCTAGATCCATCTTACCCCAGGATCTATCAAGCGCCAAGAGGGATCAAATATCTCGAGGTGAAAACCTCTTTTTTTAGTGCACAATTTGAGGAAAGGTTTGCACCTCGAGAGATTTGATCCATCTTGATGCTTGATAGATTCGGGGTTAAGATGGATCTAGGTTAGTTTCAATTGTGCGTGATCACAACAATTTTGATTTTATCTCTTTCTTTAATGTTATTTTGAATGCAAAGTGACAATGTAATAGTATTGAATGATAGAAAATGTGAATAATAAAAATGTAGTCAACTTATTTCCTTCTACTATTGTTATTGGCATGCCTATTAGTTTTTCCATATTTTCATATCGATCGTATGAAAAAAGTAGTTGAAATTGTAGACCATTCAAATTTTTAACTCAATCTATTGTAGTAAACATCATACCTTGTCTCTCTTGCTCTTCAATATTAATAGTAGATTTCTCCAAAGTCAATCATTGTGACTTATGGAGTGTTAAACCCCAAGTAATTTCAATGGTAGTTGTTTTCTATTACCTCATTTTAATGGAAAGTGACTAACAATGTTGAATGGTAGAAAATGAGAATAAGAATGTAGTCAATTATGAATAGTTTACAGTTACACAAAGAAAACATTTCATGTAAGATGAAAATTGAAGTATTTATTTATGGTTGAATTATTGTAACATAGATTTCAATTCATGTCATCAATATTTTTTTATGCTTACATTGAAATCAATGCATATATTTAAATGAAAAACCAAAATATTCATAAGATGGAGAGTTTGTCTCTCTTCCTCTCTCTTTCTCTCTCTCCCCCCATCATCTTTATCTATATCTCCCTCCATATTTCTTTATCTGTCTCACTATCTCACTCCCCAAACATGTGTTCTCTCTCTCCATATCTATATATCTCTCCCTCTCTCCCTCTCCTTGTCTCTCTCTTCTTCCCTCTCTCCACCCTCCATATATATCTCTATCTCCCTTCGTCTATCCTTCTTTGTCTCTCTATACCATCCCCTAAACATACACACTCTCTCTCCATATCTATTTATCTCTAGCCCCTCCTCTCCATCTCTCTCTCTTCCCCTTCACTTAATCTCTCTCTCTCTCTTGCCGCCAACTCTCCTATCTTCCCCACTCCCTCTCCATCTCTCCCTTATAACTCACTCTCACTCCCACCTTTCTCTCTCTATGTCATTCTTCTTCCCTCCCTCCTCTTATCAAATATTATTAGAAGCAAACATCTACACTGAAATAAATGCATCTATTTTAGTGAAAAATCAAAATATGCATAAAATGAAAGAGTTTGCCTCCCTCCCTCTCTCTTTCTGTTTCTTTTTCCCTCTCTCTCCTCCCATAAGCTATCTCTATATCTCCCTCCATCTTTCCTTCTTTGTCTCTCTAGCTCACCTCCCAAAACACACATGCTCTCTCTCTATATATATCTATCTATCTTTCCCTCCGTCCCTCTCCTTATCTCACTTTTATTTCCTCTCCCCCCCCTCCATCTATATCTTTATCTCCCTCTGTCTCTGCTTCTTTGTCTCTCTATCTCACCCTCATAACATAAACACTCTCTCTATACCTATCTATCCATTTCATCTTCCTCCCCATATTCCTCTCTTCCCCTTCTCTCTCCCTTGCCTCTTGCTCTCCTCTCTCCCTCACTCTTTCTCCATATCTCTCTTGTAACTCTCCCTCTCTCCACCTTTCCCCATTTAGGTCTTTTTTCTTCCCTTCCTTGCTTTCTAATCAAATAATATTAGGAATCAACATCTACATTAAAATCAATGCATCTGTTTTATTGAAAAACCAAAATATTCATTAGACAAAAGAGCGTCTCCCTCCCTATCACTGTCTCTGTCATCTTCCCTCTCTCCCCGCACCATTTATAACCATATCTCCCTCCATATCTTTTTTTTTTCTCTCTATCTCACCCCCCAACTCTCTCTCTCTCTCTCTCTCTCTCTCTCTATATATATATATATATATCTCTTCCCATTCTCTTTGTCTCTCTCTTCCCTCCCGCTCTCCTCTCCCTCCCTCTCTCTCCACCTTTCTCTCTATGTATTTCTTCTTCCCTCCCCTCTCTCCCTCTCCAACTCCATTTCCCTCCCCTCCCTCTCTCCTTCAAATTTCATATTTATACCTTATATTTTATTATATTAAAATTCTTTATCTTAATATATTAATATATAATATATATAAATATTAAATTTATGTAATTAATCTATATCTTAAATTATTAATAATTTAATATTTTATAATATATAAAATTTAGTATTAAATTAAAATGAGCTAAATCATATTATATACTATTTCATTTATATAACTAACAAAAATACTATTTCTTCTAACCATTATAATTTTATAAAAATTGGGTTATGGTCTGATTTTAAGTCCCAAATGTGCTCTCCAATACTAACTTCATCTATCTTTTCTATTAAACTACATCACATAATCAATAACACTTACCCCATTGTATATGTTGCAAGTGAAGTTCACATACCTTTTCCATCTATCTAGACCATTACTATGCTTCTTTTTGGGTAATCAAACACTACCAAAAGTTGGCATCATGACAAAAGCGTAAAAGGTGATTGGTCACAATATTTAATTATTTATTTTGTCTCTATTATTTCTTTATTTCAATACAAGGGACACGTGCTTTGACTAAATACTAGTAAATACCGTGTGTCGAGAACAACGGAGAAATGGTTTGACGAATACGATGAGAGCCGTGTGGATTTTGTGTCGTTTGAAGATGTAGCAGCCACTTCGAAAGCAATCAACTACGTCTTCCGTCAACAGGAAAATATAAGTTGAAAGAAAATGACTCCCATGCTACCCGCATGCAGTTGATCTATGTCCCGCCCATTCGTCTCATCGAATTATGGACTTCGTCGTCGTCTTCTTCATTCTATTCTATTCTCTTCTTTTCTTTTTTCCAAATTATGGAGTTCGTCTTCTTCTTCATTCTCTTCTTTTTTTTACTTGTTTTCCCCTATTGGCGGCTTTAAGCTTTTTTTTCTACATTGACGGGGACTAATCAACTCTCTCACTATTTCTTTTCAGTAAGGAAAAAAAGCTATATTATATTCATAAAAATTTTTGATAATACTACATCCGCCAGATATATTTATCAGATAGAGAACCTAGTGACGACCAGTAGGCCATGTTGAGAGGTATCATGATATTTAACACATGAAAATATACCCAGATTTTGGCATGCAAGCCAGCAGATTGATAGATATCCGCTTCAGATCACCAAAAAAACAAAATCACTCCCATGCTACCTGTATGCACTTGATTTATGTGCCGCCCATTGGTGTCAGGGAATTATGGAGTTCGTCGTCTTCTTCATTCGATTCTCTTCTTTTCCTTTTTCCATATTATGGGGTTCGTCCTCTTCTTCTTTTTTCCATATTGACGGCTTTAGGCTCTTTTTTTCTACATTGATGGGGACTGATAAGCTCCCCCCCTATCTAAAAGCAAGAATAATTCCCATAAGTCATTATGAATCTATATTAATGCCTGATTGTCATATCGAGAGGCTATGTAATTATCATGTTTCAGTTATCTTCGCCTATTGGAAACTGTTATATTCTACTCATCTTTGCGTAGAGGCGTTCAAAGTGTTTTAGTTTAGGAGTTGGGAGCTTGGAAAAAAGTATTTTTAAGATAGTCATTTTTTTAAATAATTAAATAAATTATTT
Organism: Pinus tabuliformis; assembly: GCA_031772625.1. Classification (NCBI taxonomy): domain Eukaryota; kingdom Viridiplantae; phylum Streptophyta; class Pinopsida; order Pinales; family Pinaceae; genus Pinus; species Pinus tabuliformis. The sequence goes on along the minus strand of CM062805.1, from coordinate 1,226,855,525 downwards.
AGATATATGGAGTGTTAATGAATAAATTGTAATTTTATATTTATTAAGGAATATTTAAAAATTAATTATATTTAAGCTTCAAAGATTCCTTTCCATTCAATACGGATGGTTTATTATTTTTAAATTATATAAAGGTGAGTTTACATATGATGTATTATTTTTTAATTATATTAAGCTGAATTTATGATGTATTATTCTTTAATTATATTAAGCTGAATTTATAGTATAATGTGAGTTTATTTTGAGCTGAATTTAAAGTATAAGGTGACTTTATTTTAAGGGAAAAAAAAAAAAAAAAAAAAAAAATTACTATTACTAATAGTATTTAATTGTGTTTTTTTCTTTTTATTACATTTCCAATTTAAAAGTTATTGCTGTGATATTTATGTTTTAATTTTAAAAAGTTATATATATATATATATATATATAAGGGGATATAAAAAGAATAAGAAAAAAAAAGAGTAGATTTTAAGTAGGAGAGGAAAAGAAATTTGGATGCAAAAGCAAAGAATGATTGGCTACATGGATCCTATACATTGGAAACACCATAGGGAACTAAAATCATATAAATGGTTTATTCATATTGGCATATAAATATCATGCTTGGAAAACTCTTGGTGGATAGGCACAAGTCCAAAGTTAATGTTATGCAAAATTTGGATGAGTTGAAGGAGGTTCTTCTTGACATAGAACGAAGGTCGCAATCCTTGGAGTTAGGCTCACCTCAAGGGCCAACAATTCCAACCTCCAATAAATAGGTTGTCCATCCCATTGACTTGGATACTTCTCTATCTACCTGACTTTCAAGTTCTATTAGTCAGTTATGTTATGTTGCTTGTTTTTTCTGTTTTCCCAATCTCCGTTGTCTCTGTAGTTTTGGTTAATTTCCTCTAGTAATGGGCTTGCAAGGATTATTTTTCTCACAATAATGTCAAACTCAAATCAAGAATCTATATTTTCAATTATTTTTCCCACTTATATGGCATCTCTCATATGTTTTTGGATTTGGTTATTTGAACTTTGATAAATAGTAAGTTATTCTCTCTATAGTTTGGATTCCCAAGTGGTAGGCCAGAGATGAAGTATCTCTTAACATTTTGTACTCTATCTAATTAAGAAATATAATTCTCTCTCTCTCTCTCTCTCTCTCTCTCTCTCTCTCTATATATATATATATATATAACAAGAATTTTAACCAAGTAGATTCAACCACTACTTTATCATGCATATTCTTATTTTGTAAATAGTCTTTTTTACAATACTATGTGCAATGAAAAGTATCAATACCACATACCCAAAAAATTATAACTCATATTCATATATATATATATATATATATAATTTTAATTTAGTTTTATATTTTTTTTTAATTAACTTGTAAAGTAAAAGTAGCATAACTAATTTTAAGATAAATCTCAACTCTCTATCTTGACTATTACTAAAAATATTTAGTGGATATTTTGTAAATATTTAATCCCTATCATCTATCTATTAATTATTGATAATTAAATTAAAATTCTAGAAGTGTTATTCCCAAATAAATAAGTCTACCAATATAATTAACATAATTATTATTTTATATTTATTTTAATTTTTTGCATAAATCCAAATATTAATATTAATGATAATTTTAATGACAATGCAATCCCTCTATAAGAGAGGTGGAAAAGGAAGAGGGAATTTAAGGAGATCATGTGCGCATTATGTAGATAAAACCTCTACTTGAACATGTCAAGGGGGTCTCCCAGGTAAGAAGTCCCAATTAGACCTCAGACCGTTTAGTGTAGGAGTCCCAGTAGTGGGTCGTAAGGTAATGCCTTGACCGCGGTGTTGCACAAAGGCAAGTAGAATAACTCTGTTAGCAGCAAGGGTGTGACTAATGTAGTGAGTCAAGGAAGGTGTATGAGAGGTTCCAACACTTCAAAAGGGGAAGGAGGTGAAGGTGAGTTCTACGTTGAAAGGGATCAGTCCCAACTCGGCTAGGAACACACAACACAAAGGACATGCACAGCTTCTGGCGAAGCAGTCCACTCGAATGTGACAGTCACATCATATAAGGTAAGATAACACATACAACACTCACAGATCAGTCTAAGACGAGTGCGAAAGTTGTTATAGCAAGGTTCAAGTGAAAGGTCTGTCTGATGTCCGGCAAAGCAGTCGACACAGATGGTGACAACATTAACAACATATACAACACATTAACAACAAGATTCATATAATTGCATGTGAATCAGTTCATACACAAGTACGTAATTTAAACAACATATATCATTAAAGCAACTGGAGCAGTCCAACTACAATAACAACATAGGCATGAAAATGTGTTGGCTCTTATTACATAAAGAAGTGTAAGTCACAATCATACAATACATCCTTGTAAACATGCTAGCCCCAACAATGGAACATTACAACCACATCCGCCTGCTCCTCCAAAGAGATGTACTAGCTCTATGCAGTGGAGAATCCAAGGCGCATTACAGTATTGTCCAAGCCTTCTTCAAGATAGTCTTAGTCGAAGCTTGGTGACAAAAAAGCATGTACAATGAGTTATGATGGACTATTTATAGCGAAGGGTGGGGTGGCCCTTGACATTCCCCTTTGTGACAGTTCAACTACCCTCATGACTCTTCACCCACTGTATGACTGTTACATCCAACTATTGACACTTGACATGACTCAACATTACAATGCACATGTACTCATGTGAAACAACATGGCTTGAAGAAGCCTTGCAAGACATCACTGACACTCGGTCCTTTGTGGTGAGACCAACTCTTTGACATGCTTGAGATGGTGAAGGTGGTGAGTTGATGCGAAGCTTGGTCGTCCATGATGGTGTGCATGCACCTCATGGTGACATCTTGCTGAAGCAAACTCTTGTGTTCGTTGCAACTGGTGCATTAGTTTGGCACCTTCATCTAACTCATCTGCTAACATGAGCATGGTCTTCTTGGGTATGGTTGAACCAACAACACACTGATGCATAGATTCCGTGCTGATATTCAATTGTGTGTTGGTGGTCATGCGCATCAACTCGCCGAAGTACATGTTCAGCCCCAGTTGGACTTGCTTCTTATCTTCACCTTAGTGAGTGTGTTGAATGGGTTGGATTGCATGCGTGCACTCAATGACATGCATGCTTTTGAATCCCTTACATGTGATCAACAACACTGCTCACCATGTCTGCTCTGTGTTAGCTACTGGGATGGATCCTTAACTTGTACAGGCACAGTTTCATCCATGGGTCCTTTTTCACCCACTATTGTTCCTGTTGTTGTTCTAACTCATTTGTCTACCTATGCAACTTCATGTTCTTCCTGAGTTGCTTCTTCAGCACATGCAACTCCTTCTTTGTTCCATCTTCTGCGTTCGCACGATCTTCATGTCATGCCGTCACTTCATAGCCAGAGTCTCCAAAGTTTCTTTTATTATCATTGGATCTACTTAATCTTGCAACTTTGTTCCACGTCTGTGTTGTCAACAACCTTCCTCTTGCATTCATTGCATTTGGTATGTTGTCTTCATCTGTTGTTCATGGTGTTGCTCGATGTGACGTTGTCGCTTGATGTCATTGTCTACGAACAACCTGATGTCTATGTGAGTAGGCAACTCATAGACACTTGATCGACTGCATCCCCGAGTGTGCTCTGAATGGTCTCCTCATTTCTGCTCTCCTGGAAACCATTGTACTTGTTCTGCTGAGAGGCAGATGAACACTTGCGATACCTAGAGACATGGAAACACTCATAGTAAGCAATATGTCAGTCGAAAACCAAAATGAACAAGAGAACTAACTTGCAACATACTTGGGTGAACGATCATGAAGGTTGCACAATTTCGATCGAGAGGTTGGGAGACCAACTCCCAAGACTGCTCAAGGCACAGTCTGGGCTGCTGGGAGACTAGATGACTACTGGAACTACACAATGCACAGTCCAGTCTAACTGCTGACTTCTGGGACTGCGTAATGTGCAATTCCACTTGGGAAGGATTGTTGGCCCAGGGACAAATTTGCGCACTTTCTTGGGCCAAGCAGCCACTCTCCTCCAGAAAAGTGCAAAAAAGTCATGCAGGCCAGTGCTAGGTAGGAATGCACAAATCTGGAGAGGAAGGTGAGCCTTCCTTTCCCAGATTGCGTAATGCAACCTTGGTGAAGGCAGAGCCCGGGCCAAGGTTGGTCCGACTCGCCGACGGGCAACTGAAAGCAAGTAAGCCAGTGAATGCATGGTGACACTAAGTGATAGCAAAAGTGATTGACAGTGCATGCAAAACATGAATGAAAGATTCATCGAATAGATCAACATGCATGTGGGTGAGGCAGTTCGCTGGTTAGGTGTGCAAAACAGTTTCATGCATGCGACAACAGTGAGATAGCAATGAAAATTGAAACAGAGCTAGGACAAGATAGTATATATGTAAACAACAACAAGCATTCAAATAAATAAAGCAAATAGTACTCCCACAAGTGAAAACACAAAAAGCGATAGAAATGTAGCACAAGACATGAGAAGTGGGCTTACCCCAAAATAGCTAAATTGAATGTGTCGATTTCTCCTAGATGTGATGTGGGATGTCAAAGCTACAAGGTTGATGTGAGGAATGATCTCTGCAGCGTCTGGTTGATGAGTACATCGAGGTTGTGACGCGCATGCCACGAATCTATGGGAAGCGACACTTGGTGGGAGGTTTCGAAATTGCTCCTTGCATGTAACCTCCAACTACTAAACATAGATCCCTGAAATAAGGGATGCCTTTGCATGTTGCCTTAGGAGAAGCAGCCCATGCATGCAAGTTTGTTTTGCTCAGTCCTGGAGGGAACCGGTTAACTCAGTTGCACATGCAAGAGACTGCTCGACTGCTGGAGAAAAATGCACATTTCTAGCTGGGAGCTAGGCTAGCTGCCTAGGAGATTTACGCAATTTATGGGTTGAGCAGCTGACTGCTACCCAAATTTTCACAAATCCTGGGCTGAACAACCTACTGCTGGGAAAATTTGCGCAAATCCTGCTGGGAGGGTTGGCTGGAAAGATTGCACAATCCTAGAGCCCAGTAGGCTGTCAGAGAGGATTGCACAATTCCTGGAAGGAAGGTTGGTTTCCCTCTTGAAATGCGCAATTTTCAAGGGGAAGTTGCTTAGCCTGCAATTGGACCAAGTCCGGGTGAGCAGCCTATGAGGTGAATGGATCAACTACGATCGACAACTTGCCTTTGTGTGAGGAAAACACTTGAAGCTTGAGTACTTGATGAAGCAAGACAAAGTGTTGTGTAAGGTTGGTAGGGAGGCTCCAAAACAGGCTAAGGCAAAATTTTTGAGGGTGGTTGTAGCCGCTACAACACATATAAAGCTCTTGATGAGAAAAGTATTGGTGGATTGGCACGAGTTTGAGAACAATTTTAAGCAAAAGTTGGATGAGATGAAGGAGCTTATTCTTAACATTGAAGGAATGCTACAACACTTAGAGTTGAGCTCATCTTCAGGCCCAACAATGTCACCCTCCAACAAATAGTCTAGCCATCCCATTGACTTGGATACTTCTCTTTCTCCCTGATTTTCAGCTTTTATTAGTCAATTATGTTATGTTGCTTGTTTTTTAGTTTTCCTAGTCTCCTATGTCTCTATAGTTTCAGTTAATTACCCTCGTAATGGGCTTGCAAGGATTTTTTTGTCACAATAATGAGAAGTCAAATCAAGACTCTGCATTGTTAGCTAGTTTTTGCCATTAATGGGACATCTCACATATGTTTTTGGCTTTGGCTTTTTGGACTTTGACAGATAGTTGATTATTCTATCCTTGGTCTGGATTCTCAAGTGGCAAGTCATAGACGAAATTATCTCTTAGCACTTTGTACTCTAATTGATTAAGGAATACGATATATATATATATTCAAAAAAATAGTAATGGGACTACCTAGTTGAACTTATTTATATGGTTTTTTTTCACAATTTTCGCCAAGTAGAGCATGTCTCTAGATATTTGAACCCGCCACGGCAAAAAAACACAATATATGTCTCTGCTGCTTGAGCTCAACTCCTTCGACACAAATAATAATAATAATAATAATAACAACATCAATTGTGAAAAGAAATGATATATACATGAACCGAGATTTTTAACAAAGGAGATTCAACCCCATTTTACCGTGTATATTTTTAATCTGTAAATAGGATTTTTTACAATGCCATGTGCCATGGCTTATCAATACCACATGCCCAAAAAACCATAAGATATATATATATCTTAATTTGAAAAGTAAAAATCATATTTAACTATTTTTATGATAAATCTCAGTCCTCTATCTCGACTATTTTTTTGTTGGCATAGGCATTTAAACTTTGAATCTCATTGTTTACATAATACTTCATATCATGGTGATCGCCAATTCAAGTGCCCCATGGGTAACCCTCTATCTTGACTATTACTAAAGGTTAAATCCCTATCATCCATTGATTAATGATTGATAATTAAATTAAATTTTAAAAAACTCAATTCTAAAATAAATACACTTATCAAAAGTAAAAATGGCATTTAATTACTTTTAAGATAAATCTCAACCCTCTATCTTGACTATTTTTTTTGTTGGGTTGACCCATAGGCAAAAACTTTGAATCTCATTGTTTACATAATACTTCGTATCATGACGATCACCAATTAAACTAACCTGTGAATAACCTTCTATCTTGACTATTACTATAAAAAAAAATTAAATCCCTATCAATCATCAATTAATTATTAATAATTAAATTAAATTTCAAAAAACTCTATTAAAAAATAAATAAACTTATCAATATAATTAACAAAATTGTTTTTTTTATCTTTATTTTAATTTATTTTTATAACTCTAAATATAATTAACAAAATTATTTTTTTATATTTATTTTAATTTATTTCTATAAATCTAAATATTAATATTAATAGCAATGGTAATGAAAAGGATGGTCATATTATTATGAATTATATTAATAATGACGAGCATGATCATATTCTTATGTATTATGTATTATATTTTCTTTCTAGAGGTCGATCACCAAAAGCGAGTGGGAGACCTCACCATGATTTTAACTATGCTGAGCTTGTTGTCCGTAGGTTCCTTATTAGAATCCATGTAGTCCCTTTTAGATTCAAGTTTGAAAATAAAGATGAAAAGTTGAAGAAAAAGTAAGCATCGAAATTTAAATGGTTTTATGTTATTTTTATAATCTAAATTGTTATATTACAATTCTTTTTTTTTTCTTTTCTTTTTGTAAATAAGGTAGTATTTTCTATATTTTTTTTTTCAAAATTTACATTCCCAATAAATCGGTTAATCAGTCACGTGCTCGAAGGAAACCAAGTGGCCATCGATTAGCATTGTATCCATTCCAAAACTTAAATAAGTTCATCATCAATATCTGAATCTCCCAAGTACTTCTCTCTGGTTTTTTTAGACATAAACATTCAAAAACTGTAGACAAAAACACTGAAGAAAACAACTACTCCTCATCTGAGGAGGCTATCTGGAAGGTTGCCTGCTCTTCCGGGGTCATCATCTTCTTTCCTTTGTTCTACAGCTTTACCCCTAGGCCTGGGAGTTCTCGTCCCTGCCGAAACAGTTTCCACTTTAGCTCGGACAAAGTTAAATTGTTATATTACCTTTATTATATATGATTTTTTTTAATTATAATATTTTAATATTATTTTTTTATTTTTTAAAATATAATATATATCGTATTATTGAAAATTTATTATTTCGTATTTATATTTATGGTTTTAAAAATTTTATTTATAAAATTAATTAAATTATTTAATATATATATGATTTGTAAATTGTAGTGGATATTTTATTGGATAGTTTGTCGCAATAGATCTGACAATATTATATTAAAAATCTAAAATTCTACATTATTATAGTTTTGTTTAATTTTTAGATTTATAGTTTTTATTGTAATTAATGCATGCATGCGAATGAAAATTATGTAAAAAATTAGGGAATGACAAAATAACCTCTCACACACACATAAGACACAAAATATGCTATGGGAAACCCTTTTAGGAGAAAACCTAGTTAGAAGGTGAGGCTACTTCGCTCTCTTTCTTTATCTAGAAAATAAGGTTGTAGGTACAAAGAAGTAATGATTGTGGCCCGTGGGTTGCTACAATGCATAGATCCCCTCTGTGTGCTCTACCTCCTATCTCTCCTCGCTATCTTTGCTCAGCTATGGAACAAAATATTCTCGAAAGAATGGAATGCATGTTCCTCCTAGTGGCGCAGTTATAACATAGCTCGATAGCCTACTAGTGGTTAAGTTTAACTACATCAACTCTTAACTAGAGTTACAAAATAGGCTCTTCTATATTCTTTTACATCACAAACACGTGGCTAGCCCCTTTTTCCATGAATAGTGAGGGTTGACGCAGCATCCTCCCGAACTATATTTGTGAAAAAAGGAAGGTCAACTTCTTAGTGGCTTAACTTTTGCATATGGACTCTAATTGACGTGCTTCTTGTGTTGTTGGAAAGACGTTTGTGTGTAGAATAGCATGAAAATGTGTTGCGCTAAAGAGATTTTTTACCCCAAAAAATACCATTTGATGCCTCAAAACGCTCCAAAAAGTTTTCAGACCTCGTTTCGCCAAACTGGGTCTCATTGGTAAAAATGGTCATGTTAGTTGATTCATCTACTTTTTCTTTTATAGTATTTTGAACATTTTAATGGAGAAATAAAACACACCTTTGACATTTCAATAATCACTTTTACACTTGGCATTGAGAAACCCTATTATGAAACCAGCTCAAGAAAAGATAGAAGAGATAGATCCACGCCTTAGAATTCAGCCTCTTCGAGGGGGCAACCTCCTTTACATTACATAAATGAACAATTCTTGGATGATACAAATGACAAAACCTCCTTTCTATATATAGGAGTCTAAGGAGTCACAATATAATCCAGCCGACCTAACAATAATAATATAAAGCCACAAAAATAACAATAGAGGGATTCTATGGGGCACAGAAATAACAATAAGGGGGTAATAGGGGCACAACAATATAAATAAGGGGTATAACTACAATAGTAATGGGGTAATCACTAGTATTATAGGGACCCAACATGCCCCTCTCCTTCAAAAAAGTGTTGTCCTCAACGCTTGAGTAGTTCTGGATACTTCTGCATAAAATTCTCATCCTCCCATGTGGAATCTTCAGCGGATAAGTTCTTCCACTTGATAAGATACTCTGAAATTGATCGATTTCGTAGCTGTCGAGTTCTTGTTTCTGTGACTGCTTCCGGTTCCAATATAATTTTTCCTTCCTCGTCAAGTTCTGGCAATATTGTTTGAATTGGGAGCTTGTCGCCTATAACCTTCTTTAAACATGAAACATGGAAAACTGGGTGCAATCGAGAAGCTGCAGGAAGCTCCAATTTGTATGCCATAGTACCAATCTTTTGCAACACCTTGTACGGACCATAATACTTTGGTGATAATTTATTATCCTTCTTAGCTTGCTTTAGGGACATTTGCTTATATGGTTGTAGCCGTAGGAATACCCAATCACCTACATCAAAACTTCTTTCACTGCGATGTTGATCTGCCTGTTGTTTCATTCTATTTTGTGCCAACACGAGGTTATCCTTTAAGAGTTGGAGGACTTGTTGTTGATGTTCGATGTGATGTTCCACTGCCTGAACCTTAGAATTTTCTCTTAAATATGATGTGATGGATGGTGGTTGATACCCATAAAGTGCCATAAATGGGGTCATTTTTGTTGCTGTATGGAAGGAAGTGTTATACCACCATTCAGCCAGAGGCAACCATTTGACCCATTGTGTCTGTTTATCAGATACAAAGCAACGAAGATATCCTTCCAAACATTTGTTTACTATCTCAGTTTGCCCATCAGATTGAGGATGATAAGATGAGCTATGAGCTAACTGAGTACCAAGACAAGAAAATAATTCTGTCCAAAAATTTCCAGTGAAAATGGGATCTCTGTCACTTACAATAATCTTTGGGTTTCCATGTAGCTTTTGAACTGTTTCCATAAATGCAGTAGAAACTGTACTGGCTTTAAATGGATGTGATAATGCACAAAAGTGTGCATACTTGGTAAGTCTGTCAACTACCACCATGATGACACTCTTTCCCTCAGACTTGGGTAAACCTGTGATAAAATCCATTGAAACCTCCTCCCAACGTTGGCTTGGAATGGATAAAGGTTGTAATAGACCCGGTGTCTTAATTGTTTCAACTTTATTTTGTTGGCAAACCAAACATTCCGCCACAAACTTTTGAATATCTGATTTAAGGCCATCCCAAAAAAATTCCTTCTTAACCCTGTGGTAAGTTTTTAAAAATCCTGAGTGCCCTCCTAAGGGAGAAGTGTGCAATTCCATAAGAATCTTTTGTTTTAGCTGGGAATTCTTACAGAGGTATAAGCGATCTTTGTACCATAACGAATCATTTTCCAGCTAAATGTATCAGAAGTACTGGAATCTTGTTGTAGCTTTCGAATAAGTGCCCACACTTCTTCGTCATTCTTCCATTCCTCCCTTGCTTCGTTTATCCAATCTGGTTGGATAATAGAAATGGCACACAACAATGCTTCCACATCCTCATCCTTTCTTGAGAGTGCATCTGCCACCACATTTTGCTTCCCTTTTTTGTAGATGATTTCAAAGTCATAACCCAACATCTTTGTGACCCACTTTTGTTGCTCTTCAGAGGATAATCTTTGTTCTAAAAAGTATTTAAGGCTATCATGATCCGTTTTTACCTTGAAGTGTCTTCCCATTAGGTAGGGTCGCCATTTCTTAAGTGCATGGAGTATTGCCAACATTTCCTTCTCATAAATAGCTTTGCTTAAAAACTTTCCCTTGATTGGACGACTTTCAAAAGCAATGGGTCTTTCATCTTGCATTAGAACAGCACCAATTCCATTTCCTGAAGCATCACATTCCACAATAAAGGTTTTTGTGAAGTCCGGTGTAGCTAAGACCGGTGCTTGGCACATTGCCTCTTTAAGATGTTCAAAGGCCTTTGTTGCTTCCGGAGTCCATGAAAATGAATCTTTCTTCAATAATGTTGTTAGAGGTGCTGCTATTCTCCCATAATTCTTAACAAACTTGCGATAATACCCTGTCAACCCAAGAAATCCTCGCAGATGCTTTATGGATGTGGGGATTTTCCATTCCTTAATGGCTTTAATTTTGCTAGGGTCTACCTTAACTCCTTCATGAGATACAATATGACCCAAATATTCCACCTCCTGGACTCCAAAGAAACATTTGGATCTTTTTGCATATAATTGTTTCTCCTCCAATAGTTGTAGCACCCTGTCAACATGTTCAACATGATCCTTCCAAGACTTGCTGTAGATTAGTATATCATCAAAAAATACTAACACAAATTTTCTAAGGAATGGTTTGAAAATTGAATTCATCAAACCTTGAAATGTTGAAGGTGCATTGGTAAGGCCAAAAGGCATGACCAAAAATTCATAATGACCCTCATGAGTTCTAAATGTCGTTTTCGGAATGTCTTCAATCTTCATTCTGATTTGATGATATCCCGAACGAAGATCCAACTTGGTGAAGTAAATTGATCCATGCAATTCATCCAGTAATTCATCAATGACAGGAATGGGGAACTTATCTTTAATAGTGAGCTTGTTGAGCTCCCTATAATCCGGACACATGCGCCATGATCCATCCTTCTTGTGCACCAATACTACTGGAGCTGAGAAAGAACTTTGACTCGGTTGAATTATACCAGCCTCTAGCATTTCTGCAACCATACGTTCAATTTCACTTTTTTGGACATAGGGATATCTGTACGGCCTGATGTTTGGAGGAACACTTCCTGGAATCAGATGAATAGCATGATCATGATCACGCATAGGTGGGAGACCTTTGGGAGTCTCAAATACCTTGGAATGATTGTCCAGGACTTTTTGGAGATCTGGAGAAATAGATGATTCCAATGTGGAAACATCTAGCGAACATAATTGTGCAATTACACCTCTTTGCTCCTTTTTTAGAAGCTTTGTCATGCCATTAGAGCTGATTATCTTTCCTGGTTTCCCTGCAATACCCCTTAATTCAACTTCCTTTCCTTCCACAGAAAATTTCATGAAAAGTTCTTGAAAATTAAAAGCTATTGTACCCAAGGATTGTAGCCATTGGACTCCTAGTACAACATCAGCACCTCCCATTGGAATGGAAAGCATTGGGCTAGTCAATACATATTCTCCCATGGATAGCTTGATATTATGGCACTTTCCAGAGCAATTTATTGTTCCTCCATTTGCAATCATCACTTGACACTCTGGTGCTGGATATAGGAAGCAATTCAATTCTTTTGCTACCCTACAATGAATAAAATTGTGGGTGCTTCCTGAATCAATCAACACTATTACCTTTTTCTTCTTGATTTGTCCTTCTATCTTGATGGTTTGAGGAGTGGTAATTCCCGCCAATGCATTACAAGATATGGTCGGATTTATTTGTTCTTCATCTAGGCTTTGTTCCTGGAATATATCCTCTTCTTTTGACCTTTCTTGCTCCTTTTCTTCTTCCTCTTCACAATCTATGTAGAATAATTTCTTCTCAGCACACTTATGACCTTTTGTGTATTTGCTATCACAATTGTAACAAAGCCCTTTTGCTCTTTTTTCTTCCAATTGTTGTGGTGTCAACCTTGTAGGTTGTGGAAGACTAGGGGCAACAACACTTCCGTCTTTATAGTTGTGAGTGGTATGCTTCCTAGTTGCCATAATTTTGCTTTCCATTTTTCTTGCTAACCTGAATGCCTTCTCTAATGAATCAGGTTCCCAAAGGCGAACATCATGTTGGATATTATCCTTTAAAGACCCTATGAACACATCAATCCTATGCTCCTCTGGAATATCTTTTACCCTTATGTTCAATTTTTGGAACTCCTCAATGTGCTCCATTATTGAACCCTTTTGTTTGAGACTTATCAATTGGCTAAAAAAAGTGTTGCTTTTTGTATCCTCATAATGTGCTATCAATTCTTCCGTAAAAATTGCCCAAGTGATAAATTGTTTACGAGAACAAAGCCATTGATACCATACAAACTGATTTGGTTCCAAATATACAGTTGCCATACGTACCTTTTGTGTGTTTTGCACATTATTGAGATCGAAGAATTGCTCCATCTGTAATATCCATGTGGCGGGATCCTTGCCATCAAACTTCCTCATATCGATTTTTGGAATATGGTGATTCTTCGATCCAACATTAGCATCTATGGAATCATGATTAACATTTCTTTTGTTCTCATCATGAGTTTCCTTTACTACCTTTTCACCATTAGTAAGTATTTCTTGTAGAAAATTTGTCAAATCTGTCTTCAAATCTGCCATGCCTGTCTTCAAATTTGTGTTCAAATCTATCTTCAAATTGTCCATCTTAGCTTCCATGCCATTTATCTTAGCTTCCACGCCATTTATCTTAGCATCTGTTAGCTTTTGTGAGCGTGACATTTGTTGCACTTGTTCTTGTAATTTTGATATATCATGTAGCATTTCTTCCTCTTCTTCATGAGTCATGCTAGAGCTTTCAGGTTCCTTACTAGGTGTTTGCATTTTCTTTCCTCGGGGCATCAGTTACCGATAATAATGCTCTACTATGCCCTTTGAATTCCTTCAAAATAAATTTTCAAACCAAGCTTAAGCAAAAATTTAAAAAATCTACACACCTTTTTTCACTTTAAAGAAGCCTGATATTGAATCTGATGTATCTCTGTAATTTCGGATCATCCAGTTCTGAAATTGCTACCTGTAGTAGCTTTCTGCGTCCTCTTTCCAATGCCACAAGTCTGAGCCAAATTGGATTCTCCAAGGAAGAGTTATGTGAAATCTCCCACAGTGACTTGCTTTTAGACTGGTTCAGTAGAGCGAACTTGTACGACGTGCCACGAGTCACTGTTTCAACCTTTGAATCTGAAACACACACACAAGAAACTACAGTCCGTCCTCTTTCTGTACCTTTTTACGAAATTTCAATCCGATCCTCAGAGAGAAAGTTATGACGATTTTCCCCAGGTCACCTGTTTTGAATGTAATTCAGGAGTCTGCAAAAAGACCAACTTCCTCAGATCATATCTCCGAAAATATCGCGCAAAAAGCTCTGAAATTCGGACCCAAGGTTCAGTGCCAATTCTTCTCAAATGGGTTTTTTTTGCGACTTCTGAAACGTCACAGAAAAAAAGTTATAGCGAAAATGCCACGATGACCTGTTTGGAGCAGCGAAACCCTAGAATCCAAAGCTCTGATACCAAATGTTATGAAACCAGCTCAAGAAAAGATAGAAAAGATAGATCCACGCCTTAGAATTCAGCCTCTTCGAGGGGGCAACCTCCTTTACATTACATAAATGAACAATTCTTGGATGATACAAATGACAAAACCTCCTTTCTATATATAGGAGTCTAAGGAGTCACAATATAATCCAGCCGACCTAACAATAATAATATAAAGCCACAAAAATAACAATAGAGGGATTCTATGGGGCACAGAAATAACAATAAGGGGGTAATAGGGGCACAACTATATAAATAAGGGGTATAAACTATAATAGTAATGGGGTAATCACTAGTATTATAGGGACCCAACAAACCCAATATTTGAAATTTCAATTAAGAGTTGACAATATTACTCCAACTTAATGTTATGGTTTCCTTGCATTTAAATCATTCAAAATAGGTAATAACATTCAATTTGAATGAAACAATTTAACATTAATCCCACATAATTCATTTGGAAAAAAATTTGAAGTGTTAATGTTAAAGACTATTGTAGATTTCAGGTATTAATGATGAAAATCATAAAGAGTAAATAAGGATGAAAAGGAAGCATTGAACCATTCACCATTTGTATATTGACAAAGTATTTTGAAAAAGGAAGTGGTAGGGATTGACTTGAGAAGTCATTGGAAATGGCATGACGGAGGGCATACCAAGAAAATATAATTAAGGGTGCATGATGAATCTATACAATTTCAATAGCCTTAATCACAAACTTATGGGTGGAATACACAATACAATTAAGATCTTGTACTAGTGTGTAGGCTAGCAAGAGCAAGAATATCTAACCAAGCAAGGGTGGATAATCGATGAGGTGTTACATAGAAAGCTTCAATAGAGGAAGGCATAACTTGACAATGTGGTGGATTATGTGTGCTATTTATGGAAAGGTAACTATCTTTGATAAGTGAAATGAATATATGTGAATACCTAGTGAACCAAGGGAATTATATTTATGGAATATCATGTGCTAGCCTAAATGGATGATAGCATGGTCTTAGATTAGTTAGTCATTGTTCAAGTATGTTTGGCTTGGGGGAGGCGATAATTTTTTTTCCATGGTTGGATGGTGATGACACAAACTTATGGGTGGAAGACACAATACAATTAAGATATTGTACTAGTGTGTAGGCTATCAAGAGCAAGAATATCTTACCAAGCAAGGGTTGATGATCGATGAGGTCTTACATAGCAAGCTTCAATGGTGGAAACCGTAACTTGGCAATGTGGTGGATTATGTGTGCTATTTATGGAAAGGTAATTATTTTGATAAGTGAATTGAATATATGTGAATACCTAGTGAACTAAGGGAATTATATTTATGGAATATCATGTGCTTACCTAAATGGATGATATCATGGTCTCACATTAGTTAGTCATTGTTTAAGTATGTTTGGCTTGGGAGAGGCGATAAAAGGTTTTCCATGGTTGGATGGTGATGACACAACATTGCCCATGGTGAAATGAACACTCTAACATTTCACAAGCATAAGGTTCTTATCTTGGGTTTGATAAGAACATGTTGGTTAGGCATAGTTGAAGAGATACAAGTGGATGAGGATCATGCCCAATTTACAAGGTAATGCTAAGATCATGTCATTATTTGGCTTCTTGAGTGGTAGGGCTCACTTAAGCAAAATGAAAAGTCTAACCTCATGACAAATGCTACCAAATTCATGTTTGAGTGTGGAAATTGTTGAATTCTTTTGTCACCACCAACACCCCTTTCATTAGAAGAGTCAATAGGGTTATTTTGAAATGATGTTAATAAGGGAAGAGGGAGAGAATGTAAGGATCTGACTCGATGTGACATTGAAAATGGCATGATTGATGGTGCATCAAACAAACATGACTAAGGGTGCATGGTGAATCCATATGATTTTGGTATCCATAGAGATTGACTCATGGGTGGTAATTCCAAGGCAATTAGAATGATATACTAGAGTGTAGGCTAGGAGGAACAAGGTGTTAGAATCTTGACTAAACTAAGAGGGGGTGAATTAGTTTAGTGCATTCATGGACATCAAATTTATGTTTTTTCTTTTTAACATTTAATTGAACTATTAAATGAGCGACATTCTTCCATACAAAAGGAATATTTTAACACATAAACAACATTCCATGGCAACACAAAATCTTCACATAAAAGAAAAAAATATGGACACCGGATATATGTGGAAACCCATAAAGGGAGAAAATTACGAATTTGTTGTTGTTGTGATGTAAAGGAAATCCCCTACTTCCTCTATTACATCATTTTTTAGAGTTTCTGACCTCTCTGCTATTTTGCAAGCTACTACTTGTTGGGAGCTACAACGGACTCCTTTTTTTACATTAATTTTCTGTAGGCTACAACCTATAGGAGGCTCCTACCTCTATTTGTTCTACAATCTACAACTTTCTTGGAAGCTCCCACTTCCACTTCAACAAGCTCCAACCTATTATTTTTCAGGGTATAACCTAAAAGGAGACTACAATCCCCTGATACATAAAAAATACAGTTTGTTTGTTTACCCCGTCTTTAGTTCTACATACCTCCATCTTTGTTTCTGCATTTTATCCTCCTCAAATATGATTCACATCTTCTCTTCTACCTCTGTCTCTTTGTGTTAGGTAACTCACGAGAAAGCTCTTACAACAACTCAACTCTTCCACATACTCTCTAACATTTCATCCTTCCAAAATCACATATTTTATAAACAAACTTTGTTGGCTATTAGTAATCCACCCAAGAATATGAAATGAACAACCCTTCCTCTTTGCATTCCAAGGCCATCTCTTCATTTCCAAACTCATTCAACTTTTGAATATTAAAAATAAATAAGATAAATTTTGAAATATTCAATTAATGCATTAATATAAGCCATTTTAATGATTACAGAGACAAATTCCTCTTGCATCAGAACATTATAATCACCTCTAATCATCCTTTAATCATCTTTACACATAAATTTTCCATTTACTTGCATCACAACTTCTTCATGCCACTTTTATTTTGCTATCAAGTTAATCACACCTCTTTTGCATTCACATTGCAATATACCTCTTATTGTTCTACAACATACATCAACAATCTCTACAACATACCTTAGCATCAAGAAATCATAATGACAATAGAATCACAACATCATACCATATACAATCACAAAAAGAATCCTCTAACAACATCATTCTTTGCCTCGCAACATAACAATGTATGAAAAACATACTCGACTCTCTTCAACCTCAAAAACTTTTGCATCACTTGACTGGAAACTCATCTAGATCATACAAACTTATCTATGTGGCTTATCACAGGCTCTGACATGCAACATACTCAAGAACCCTTTGCAACATATCTTACATCTCCTTTGTCATCAATGACAACTATAACATCAGGAGGAGACCCAGAGTTAGCTAAATATATCTATGATAATTGGGTAGATAAGAACACACATGAAGTTATAGTTCACAATATTTTAGACATAGAAAAACATAGCATTGGAAAAGACTAACACTAACATCCCCCTTAAGTGAAACATAGGAAATAAACATAAATAAATATTGAGTCCCAACAACAAGGCCTAATAATGTACTTGGGTAAAAACTCTCATAAGTGAATAAAAAGAGAAAATCCCACAGGAAAAAATTCCTCTATGAAAGAGAGAGATGATAGTGCTCAGAAAAATGTGGATGTTGAAATTGTAGATCCCAAAAACATCCATTGAATGGTAATAATAGAAGCTCATTCCAATTAGGAAGTACTAAAATTTTTTGGTAAATAGAGAAAAAAAAAACTCAATGAACTTGGTTGATCTATGAAGTTGAAGATGTTGCAGAGGCAAAAGAAAGGGAAACTTTGACAACCACCTTATGAATGCTTCAACAAAAATAGGTGCTAGTAAAAAAAATTATAGCAAATGCTTCTAATAATAGAAACCACCATCAATCAACAAATGAACAATGAGCTTTGTAGACATTGAAAGATCCAAACAGGAAGTATGGAAAATGCATAAACTTAGTTGAAGGAAAAAAAAATATTGTAGCACAAATCCCCCCCTTAATTTTTTCTTACTATAAAAGATTATCAAAACATGGTAAAATTCAACACTCATGAATACCTCTAAACATTTCCACCATTAACATTGATTAAACACAAATAAGCGAATAATTTCAAGGAATTCAACAACAAGATAGCATGGTCCTTTTGATCAATGTACAAGACAACAAATCAATAACAATAATATTTGTGATTGTAAAAATTCCCCCCCTTAAACACAACTAAGGGAGACAACAAACAAAAGGAACATTGTTCAAATGCGAATATGACGATACACAATGATATAGTATATGAATAGACGTGTTCAAATGATTCCACAACTATCCATCAATCCATCCATAATCAAAGTTAATGGTCAGTATCGGTCCATGTTCAACCTTTTACATTGTTTATGCAATGATCTAAATGCATAATTATTGTGTTTCCATTCTTGGATAAACTCATCTGTTTTGTCTGAGGATGTTGATGTGGCTCATATTTTTTTTCTGCAAACTCAAATCCTAGTAGGGGAAATTTTTGGGCCTATATTTGCAGACGGCCTAATTTTCCATGCTTTTTCCAAAAAAATATTCACCAATTTCCACTTTTTATAAAAAAAAATGATTCGCCCAAATTTTATAGGATAAAATTAATTTATCTTAAAAATCGCCAAAAAATTATAGAGACTATATATAATCATTATAAATTTGTATAATTTTATAAAAACATCCCTAAACATTTTATAGTTTTTGTATTACGAACTAGTAAGATTCACCAAGATTTCTAAACTTTAACATAAATTATCATCCTTAAATTTTTCCCTGAATCCTAGTGTAGTAACAATATCACCTACAATGATATAATCAACTATTTCATCAAATTTTTGCATCACAGTCAGAAGGGGGGTTCTCTTCTATAAATTCTGATCTAGGTGGATATTGGTGTCCATCCGCATATTCCACTTGGACCCCCACCATTGTTTCTTTCGGTTTTTCAGTTTCCTTAATTGTATCACGGTTTACTATTTTTGGCAATTTTCAGTTCCTAAAATTCTAAAGTCGTTTTAAGACCCTAAATGATGTTTTTTGAAAAATAGACAAACATGAGTCATTGTCTAATGTTTGTAGCCGGAAGTTGTAGTCCTCTGATATATATTTCTAATGAGGTATTGTGCACGACAAACAGAGATCACATGCCAAAGTTATGACTCCGGGAAGTTGATGTACCAATTTACCCAAATGGGGCCCATAGTTTTGGCGCTTCATCTCCTAGGGTTAGGTTTTTGGATGTTTATGGTTTTCCATTATTTCTCAATAATAAATAAGCCTTCAAGCCTCATTGTAACACAATTTAGAGGCATGTAGCCACCACATCTCTTCTTAGAGATAAGCTACCATCACCTAAGCTAGTTTATTTCCATTATGTTTGTAAGCATATTTCAGTTCTTTGATATTAATGAAATGAAGTGTTATTTCTGTTGCATCTCAGTATTTGTGGTTATATCTTTATTTTGTTTCATTCCTTTTTAAACTCGGATCAGTGGTATCAGAGCGGTCTACTCTTTCTCTACTTTTTTTTCTTTGCATGTCCCCAACGAGGTTGAGGTATAAGGAGTTAGGGCTTGAACTGGTTGAACCTTTGCAAGACCAGCCTCACAAACCCCAACGACCTCCCATGGCGGAAGGAAAGAAAGATGAGGGAGTAGGAGATCCTTTCAAAATATTGCTCGAAGAATCCCTCAAGCGATAGAGGAACGTGATGATGGACAATTTTTCCCAAATCCTTTGGTGGCTACCCATAGGCGACGCATATTCTTCGGCAGCCACTATGGGAGCATCACTCCTTTTAAGGTTCAAGTTAACTTTTACATCCCAAAATTTTAAGGTCAAATAGATGTGGATGCCGTAGATAAATGGTTAAATCTACTAGAATGATATTCCTCGGTTCATGACTTTTCCAACCAGGAAAAGATTACTTTTGCACTCCTCAAAGTCGCCCCCCACATCAAGGACTGGTGGGAAACCTACTGTGAGAAGAGAGATGAGAGTGAACCCTCGCTATTATCATTCATACCCCCTTGGAATTCTTTCTGAGATGCATCAAGGAGCAGTATTACCCTATCGGGAGCTATGAGGATAAATACATAAAGTGGACCACGCTGCAACAGAGAAGGGACCAAGATGTGCCAGAGTTCATAAATATTTTTCATACCCTTCACATGAAGTTGGGTATCAAGAATTATGAACGTAATTCAGTACTCAAATTCCATGGTTGTCTACCTAAGTACATCCATGATGAGATGGAATTCATGGACATCTCCATGCTCGACGTTGCCTATCGATATGCTGTCAAGATTGAGTATAAATTTAAACAGAAGAAGCAAGACTTTGGATCTATGAATCCGAAGCAAGGGAAAAGCACCCCCAAGCTGCAGAACAAAGGACAAAGCCAAGGAAGGGTGACCCAGGACAGCCAGTCGAAGCCACAAGCAAATAAAAACATCACAAAGATAGAAAATGACACAAGGAAATGATGTGAGTTCCATAAGAGCCCCACTCACAACACAAGTGAGTGTCAGGCCAAGTAGTCACTAGTGGCTGAGCTGAAGGCTTCTGAATCAGATGCATGTTCCAACTCTCAGTTAGAACCTGACAAGGGGAATGACAAAGAGAAGTATATTATTTATGAGAAGCCCAATGCCACCATTTCCACCACCAAGATCCAGAAGAATGAGACCGAATATCCAGAGGAGGGGGAGTGCCTATTCCACTCCTAGATGTGGGTAGAGGGTTCTTTGTTGCAATTCATTATTGATAGGGGGAGCCAAAAGAACCTCATTTCAGCATAGGTCATGAAGCATTTGGGCCTACCGACCACATCACACCCACAACCATACACCATCGGGTGGCTTCACCAAGGGAGAGATCTTCGTATCAGCGATAAGTGCCTGCTTCCCTAAAGAATCAAGCCCTTCGCATATGAGGTACTGTGTGATGTTGCTCCTCTTGAATTTTTTGATATATTATTAGGACAACCATACTTGTGGAAGCAACATGTTGTGTATGATTCTAGGCCCTGAACTGTTATTATTACTTTGGGAAATAAGTTATACATAATATCGGAGGTAACGCCGCCAACCACCATCTCTTTGATCACTGCAAAGCAATGCAGTAATATCATTTCCCATACTCGAAAAATTGTTTTCCTTATGATTCGCCCTCAGGGAAATAATAAAATTCTGGCCACGGCCTCCAAACAGGGATCCTCTGCATGGCAACAGTAGATGGACAAGGTCGTGGAGGAGTATAAGTACATCTTCAGCTCACCCATAGGGGTACCTCTACACTGGCAGGTCAAGCACTCCATTGATCTAACCCCACATGCATCGTTGCCCAATGGACTAATCTATCGATGGTATTTTCTGGAGAATGATGAAAGCAAAAGGCAGATTCAGGAGTTGTTGCAGAAAGGACACATTAGGCCAAGTTCATCATCCTGTGGGATCTCGATCATGTTGGTAAAAAAGAAGGATGAGACCTGGAGAATATGTATTGACTATCAGGTATTGAACAAGATCACTGTCTAGAATAGGTATTCAATCTCACATATTGATGACCTTATGGACTAGTTCAAGGGAGCCAAATATTTCAGCAAGATTAACTTGAATTCTGGGTATCAATCAAACCCTCTGATGTGTGGAAGACTACCTTCAAATCCAAGGTGGTCCTTTTCGAATGGTTGGTCATGCCTTTCAAGTTGACGAATTCTCCCGCAACCTTCATGAGGTTGATGGACCACATCTTACGACCCTTCACCAACTCATTCGTGGTGGTTTATTTGGATGACATCTTGATCTTCAGCAAAAGTTGGGAAGAGCACCTCCACCATACTCGATAGGTCCTCCAAACTCTACGACAACACAAGTTGTGTGCCAATTTGGAGAAATTCACTTTTAGTATGACCCAAGTTCAATATCCGAGGTACATCATTGATGAGTGGGGTGTGCATGTGGACCCAGCCAAGATACAAGTCGTTCGAGATTGGCCAACTCTAACCAATCTTACGAACTGCATCTTTTTGGGTTTTGCCAATGTCTACCGAAGGTTTGTGTTGGGGTTCTCTCATATCACTTGGCCTTTGAGTCAATTCACCAAGGGCGAAGTGAAAGCAAAATTATTTTGGTCTAAATCCCAACAAAAGGCATTTTTCGAGTTGAAGCATCACGTCTGTTCTGCACCTGTGCTCACATTACCAGACCTGCAGAAACCATTTGAGATTGAGATAGATGCGTCTGACTATGCTATTGGTGCATTTCTTACTCAGCAAGGGCATCCAGTGGCATATCATAGTGAGACACTTTCATACATAGTCTGAAAGTATCCCACTTATGACAAAGAGATGTATTCCATGGTGCAGGTCTGCCGAAAATGGAAGCATTAGATTCCGGGGAAGGAAACAGTCATCCACACAGACCATCGACCCCTGTAGTTCATACAGACACAAGGGAAGTTGCAGAATGATCACCATAAAAATGGTCCACATACTTGCAACTATTCCATTTCAACATTAAGTACAAGAAGGGCAACACCGATAATGTTGTAGACTGCCTCAGCCAACTGCTAGACATTGCACTGACCATTGTGCTCGACTCTTGTGGGCACGAGACTTCGGGGTGGCCACATCTTTACGAGAGAAATCCAAAATTCGGCAACACATACCAAACACTCCTGGAAGGCAAGAAAGTTCCAAATCTTCACCTCCAGGATACAATGTTATGTCACCTAGGTCACCTTTGTGTTCCTTCAAGTGAGTGTGCCAAGATGATTTTGGAGGTGCACTATAGTTGGGTTGCTAGACACTTCAGAATAGAGAAAACAATGGAAGTGTTGCAAAAGTATTTTTATTGGTCAAACCTTTGACAGGATGTTGGGAAGTACATCAGATCCTGCACTTCCTACGCCATTTTCAAACAGACCATCAAGAAGCAAGGCATATATACTCCTCTACCTACTCCTAGTTGACCTTGGTAATCTGTCTCCATGGATTACATGTCACGCCTCCCTTCTACTAAGCATGGCAATGACTGTGTTTTCATGGTCATCGATAGATTCTCTAAGATGGCCATTCTTACAGCCTGTAAGAAGAGTATCACAACAAAAGCCACTGCTAATCTCTTCTTTGAATGAGTATGGGTACACTTTGAGATCCCACAGTCCATTATCTTAGATCGGAATAGCAGGGTCTTAAGTACATTTTGGTCAAGTCTCTAGTCGATGTTGGATACCAAGCTCACTAATTCCATGGCTTTCCACCCCCAAACTGATGGTTAAACAGAGGTTGTCAACAGGATGATTGTACACATTCTACGCATGTACAACTCAAAGCATCCACGTACATTGGATGAAAGCCTCCCCTATGTCTATCACAGCTACAACAGATCTCTCCATAACTCAACTGGCTGCAACCCCTTTCACATGGTGTTGGGATTCCAACCATTATGTCCCATTAACGTGACCATACCATTTGCAACTACTAAGGAAGCTTCGGCCCATGTCCAGTCCAAAGATAATAGGGTTAATAGATTCATTGAGCACATCCAACACACCTTATATAAGGTCAATGACATATTGGGCATATCTAATATGAAGTACAAGAAACATCATGATCAACATCGGGTGCCACACAAGTTATATGTGGCCAACAAATTTTGGTTACATTTGCAGAAGGAGAGCCTCGCTAGACCCCACTGTAATATTTGCTCGCTCAAGGCTGTAGGGGACTATGATTTCGAGCTCAACATTATACCATTCCTTGGCCTGCACCCAGTGTTCAATGTGGATTGCCTTTGACCATATTTTCCACCATTACTAGACACATTAGACATTGCAGAACAACTCACACCAACAGAGTTAAACCCAGACAACATGGAACAAGCCACAACTGATCAGATCATGGACACACAGATTAAGAATACTTGCCAATAGTAGATCCAACTATATCTGGTTTTAAAAGCTACCCAACTCCTGCACTAAGGAAAGTGGCTCACTAGGGACCAAGTTCAATAGAAATTTCCCCATCTCATGGAGGCACTCAACACAATGGGGACCATTTCTTCTTAAGGGGTGAGGACTGATCCAGGTGGATATTGGTGGAAACCCACCTATTCCACTTGGACCCCCACCATTGTTTCTATCATTTTTTCAGTTTCCTTAATTGTAGCACAGTTTACTATTTTTTGTAGTTTTTCGGGTCGTGAATGTTCGAAGCCATTTTGAGGCCCTAAATGATGTTTTTTTGGAAAATGGGAAAACATGACTTAGTTACTAATAAATACAGCCAAAATTTGTAGTCCTCGGATAGATATTTCTAACAAGGTATTGTGTGCATCAAACAAAGATCGTATACCAAAGTTACGACCCCGGGAAATTGATGTGCCAATTTACCCAAACTAGGCCCATAGTTTTGGCACTTCATCTCCTAGGGTTAGGTTTTTGGATGTTTATGGTTTTCCATTGTTTCTCAATAATAAATAGGCCTTCGAGCCTCATTATAAGATAGTTCAGAGGCATGTAGCCACCACATCTCTTCTCAGAGATAAGCTACCATCACCCGAGCTAGTTTATTTCCATTTTGTTTGTAAGCATATTTCAGTTCTTTGATATTAATTTTAGGTTTTAACCCGTACAGAAATTACCTGCATACGAATTCTAAAACACAAAAAATAAACAATGCAAGATCATAACACATAAAACACATATACACAGATATTTTCCCCTGGATCCCAAAACCGAGACTACCAGCTTGATTTTTTATTATGTTCCTTTCAATGTTACAAGACATATATATACATGTCGAAGCATCCAATACCATGGACCGAAAACCATCGCATGCAAAACCATGTGCGAAAACCATGCTCAAAACCATAGGTAGGTCAGCCCACCTAATATAGGGTCAAAAAAAAAAATTCCCTGGGGAACTACCCTGGACCTCGTAGAGAGGGGCTAACCACCTCCCTCAAACCCCTCGTACAGGGGGGGATACCGCCCCCCCATTTAACTAGGGGAGCTAGTCATGGAAAGAATATAACACAACCCAACATTCTCCCACTTGTTGTTTTCTTTCCACAAGAGAGCTTAGTCATTTATCCAGCCCTACAATGCCCATTTTTTCTCTACAACAAGAGAACTTCTTAGAGCTTACATATTTTTTCAATGCATCTACAATATTCTTCAAAGTGGCCACCTTTACCAGCAACACCTTTTTGTCTTCTATCATATCCCTCACAAAGTGATACTAAACATCAATGTGCTTTGTCTTTGAATGATAAGCATGGTTCTTTGCCAAGAAAATTGCACTTTGGCTATCACAGTCTATCCTTATAGTTGTTGGATTATGGGGGCCTGACCCAGGTTTAGAGTTATTTAGCCAAACAAATCCCTACAATACTGGCCCTTTTGGCATCAACCCGCGGAGCGCAGACTAAAGTCTCACCCGAAGCAGTATGGGGGGATGTTGGAACCAATTTTCTGCACCCTTGAGATGTCTGTGATGTCGGTTTAGTCCAACTAGACCTGCTTTCGTGCTCTGTTCTGACCTTCAATACCTTCGCGACCTATTACAATCGCCTATCACACAGACCTAACCAAGGGCAGAAATCCTTTCGCACTACTAGGGCAGCGATCTACGCTATTTCCCGAACTATGCTAAGTGTCTTACTTATCTTCTTAACAGATCTTAGTTAACTTCGCGTAAACAGATATTATATCTTGCATTCACTTACAGTCATACATATTTGCGCATCATATAAACAATAGAAGTGCAGTTCATAACCAATATATCTGATGCATAAAATAGGAAATAAATACACAGAAATGATAGAAAATTCTATTTATTATTGCTTCCAAATTATTACAGACTTCGACTCACCCTGTGCACTCAGCTGTAGGGGTCTGTGCACTTAGTTGCAGACTGCTAGGCCTCTATGCACTCATATGTAGAGCCTCTTCCTATGCTATGACCCAAAACTAGACTTTACACTTCAGATCTATCTCGCATACATCATATTGATTCTTTTTCTATGCTATCAAACTACTTAGAGATTTACTCTATTTATACAATCCCATGGTCCGCGGACCATGGGTAGATCTCTACAGCTGACATTACATTAACAAAGTTAGGGCGGACAACCCTATGACTCTTTTATAACTATGCGCTTTGCACGCACAAAATGCGGAGTCTTTACATTGGAATTACAAACTTTGACCAAAATCTAGGCTCTAAGCCCCAAAACTGCCCTTGGGGGATTCCATGCCCAACAGGCCCCCAACACAAACATCGTGACTCGCCCTCAAGTCACTCTGTAGGTGTGGATATCTTTGTGTGAAGACCTCCCAACTCTGCTTGGATCACTGCAAGTTCAGCAATGCACTGAGCGGCTACCTACTGGACTTCCTCTATGTGTTGTTCAATGACCGCTGTGGTTGAATTGATGCCTTGAATCCTCTCCTGAGTTACTTGTAGCTACGTGAACTTTTCTTCAATGGAGGTTGTAATGGTATAAGCCTCGTCAATCCACGACTGTAGGCGCGCTTTCAAAACTGCCTCTTTATGCTGAGGGACATCTACCTGCTCCTTGAGCGCCTTAGCCTGTTGCATCCTCACGAACCTCTGTGTAAGGGCAACTGTCTGTGTGGTCCCTTTTACTTTGTCGTATCTCTGCTGCAGCTTGGGCACCTCTGTCTCTAGGCACTCTATGTTGGGGTCCTCTTGCAGGGTGGTGAGGACCTCGAACGACTGCTCGAACAACTTCATGCAGTCTGTCATTGCACTGTTAACTGTCACCATTGTTGTTGTGATTGCGGTGATGCATTGTTCCTTAACCTTCAGTGGAGTTGAAGGTTGTGCCTTCAACTGCAGTTCTGTTATCTAAAGGTTCAGCTCCAGTTGAACCCTGGCCATTTTAGCTCTGGCATCGTGCACCCCTCCTGCTAACTTTCGAACATGCATCTCCATCGGTTCCTTTGCTTGGATGGCCAACTCCGGGACCATTTGGCAGGCTTCCTCCACCACCTGCACTATCTGTCTGTTCTGCACCATGGCCTCGTTGCGCTGCAAGCTCAACTGCTCAATGTTGATGCGCTGCTCGCTCATTACCTGTAGCGCGTGACTCTCCCTGGCCTATAGTTTTGTAGTGACTCCATCTTGTAAAATATAGAGCGTCTCTTGAGGGAGCATAACCATGTTTAACCAAATCCCTTTCAAGCTGCTGACCATAGGCCTGTCAACCTCATTTTCTGTAACAAGTACTCCATCTGGCAGCATTACTGTGTTGGTCATCCTGGTGCGTAGCATTTCCTCGGTAGCTGAAGTGCCAACTGCGAGGTCAGTTGACACTGTGCCAAACTGCGGAGTGCGCACCTGCAACTCCTGTATCTGTGTCCGTAGAGCCCCCAATACCATCTGGTGTTGCTCCTCAAACTACAAGAGGGCCTCCGTGTGACATCCCGCACCGTTGCGCCAATATCGTGCAAGTCTCCTTCAATAAGAGTGATAGGGTCGAACGCAGTCTTTGAGGTCTTCATCTTATTTTGTGGCCCTACCTGCTCTTTTGGGCGCAGACGTTTTAGCTGGGTGGACGTTGTTTGCAGATCCGTGCCACCTTGTTCTGCGTTTGTTTCTGGCTCGGGAAAAGGCGACTTCTGTCCTTCACGCTCTTCTTCTGTTGTCTTTTGCTTTTCCTCAGCCAACTTCGCAGCATTGCACACCGCCTGGGCCTTAGCCGTAGCTTCTTCCTTCCTGCACTTTTCCGCTAGCTGCACCATCCACAGTTTCTCTCTTCCTTCTTTCGCTGCATGACGGACTTTTCTGCTTCCACTGCAGAGCCAGCTAGAGCTCGCCACTCTGCAGACTATTGTAGACCATGGGCGATAACTGCAACTTGCGATTAATCCCCATTCTGATATTCATCTCCATGAGCACCCAAAAGATCTTTCTCTCCCTTGTCCTTTATGCATCCCGGGTTGCCCACAGCGAAGCATACTTCGCTGCCTCCAGAAGGTCCTTCGCCATCGTCAGGAACTAGCTATCTTCAGGCAATTCCCATGCCACCAGTACTATTAACAACAGAAGCCATGCATAATGAAATGCTTTTCCCTGTTCTTGTGCCTCGCGGCAGTTCTCAAGGAACTCACCGCATAGATATTTTTCCCAGTTAAACTGGACCACTTCTAGTGCAACCACTGGCGTAGGCACCTCATCTACGTGGCACTTCCGCATCACCTTCCCTACCAATATTTGTGTTGCGACCTTAACTGCAGGGTTGTTGATGCTGGAAATGGTGTACCCTCACTTCTTCTTCTCTAGTTTAAACTTCTTTTTCATGGCTTCCGCGATGGCCAAATCGTCACTCTTTCCTTCTGAAATATTCATTGGGTGCTCCCTTGTGCAAGGGAGCCGTGTAATCCTGTGAATCAAATGGTCTGTGATGGGGATGGGCTCTTCCAGCCACAAGCACCCATTAGGCACCACACAGAGCAACTGCCTGATGACAAAAATGGTCACTAGGCCGCGATGGCAATGCAGCACCCAGAGCAGGTTTAGTAATCCTGCCTTCTCTACACTTCTCAGCCATTTGTGCAGCTCCAACTCTATTATTCCAGATGATGTGTCTTTCTTCTGTCACATTAGTTGTGCGGTCACGAGATGCAGGGACTTCTCGTGGTCCGCGAGGTCCCAATCTTCAAATTTTAGCATGGGCACCCGTCCCAAGTGTGCTCCTTCAAACACAATATCATTTGGGAGCAGCGGAGTTTGCAGAGAGCTCTTGCTCTCATCTATATCTTTGGGCACCTTTGCTTTACCCTTTCGCGGAGGAACATATGTAGGCAACCTGGTGATAGGGTCTGCACCCTGCGTTTCGACTTCCATCTCTACATCCTCCTCTTCCACCAGGATTTCTTCAAATTCTTCCTCCTCATCAGCCTCCAAATTGATGGCCTCCCCTTTTCCTCCATGGTGAGCTTAGTCCTCAACAGATTTCTAGGCGAGACGTGCATCGCTACCATGGCCTACTTGTCTTTCTTGGGTCTTGGCATGTGCAGTGATTTAGGGATCTCAGGGACTATCCCAACGCTCTAAGGGGATTCTACTTCTGTAGTTTCCTACACTACTTCCTCGGCTGTCATTGCTCTGGTATCCATGACTTCATCAGGTGCTTCCATATTGTAATTCCACAGTTCTCTCAATGTCTCCGGTAATTGCTCAAGTAACGAATTCGCCTTTAGAATATCGAACAAGTCTCGGTTCATGCATATCTAAGCGCGCAACAACTCAGTTCTCAAATTGCCAAGTGTTGTTTGCTAGGCAGTCATTAGTAATTTATAGCACCTTTTGAATTTGAATTTGACTGTTCCCCCCACATCCGATCTATTAATGCTAGATTGGTAGCAAATTTTCAAGAATCTAGCCCATAAAGTTCGCCTTAAATGTGTGTTGCCCACTCCATTTGGTCTCAAACCAAGAATCACATCGTGAATAGTGACTTTAACGGTCACTTTCCATCTGACCTACGCAGCATTGCGGCTACCCTCACGTTGTCGTGAACCCTGTGACACTTCGCTACAGCGTGCAGTCCTAACATCGTGCAGTTCCCATGCATAGTAGTTTATAGTCCCGCGCCTCCTTTCAGCTGCTTGGAGTGTTAAGACTGTGCTTCTGTCGGCTAGTTAGATGGTCGGGCCACCTGTGTATGGCTTCAAATGACTGTCATTCACCCTTATTGGGAAGGGTTCTCCATTTAGCTTTACCAATTGTACCGTGCCACTATCTGTAATCTCCTTAATAACATACAACCCTAGCCAACGAATTCTGAGCTTCCCTAGAAATTTATCAAACTTACTATCATACAAAAACACCAAATCATTCACCTTAAAGGTGCACAACTTAATATGTCGATTGTGCCATGCCTTTTCGCGCTGCTTTTGGACCTGCTGATGAAATCCAGCCAAAAATCTCTCTTCTTTGAGCTCCTCCAGCTACACGAGCCTCTCTTCCAGAGCTCCACGATCCGTCATACCTATGAGCATTGCTATGCGCAGACTAGGCACAATGTATTCTATAGGCATTACAGCTTCCACAGGTGTCTGTCCCATCAATTTCTTACATGTCGTTCGATAAGCCCATAATACTGCAGATATGTGTAGGTCCCAATCACTTCGCTGTGCATTGCATACCTTGGTCATTGCGGTTTCCAGTACATTGTTGAATGCTTTTGCACGTAGAATCCTCTGCACTATTGCTCTTACTATATAATATTTTCCCAACATTAAGAGCCATTTGAACATTATCCCCCCCAACACATGCTTCTTGACCAAGTATTGTAGCACGTAGTACATGTGCATCCGCGGAGGTTGGGGTTCTTCTCCATAGGCCTGCATCCACTTGGCCAAATGCATGCGTGGATCATCCTATCGATTGTACTTGTCTGTTAGTCGCATCCTAGGCTTCCCAAATCATACTCTCATCATTTTCCTACATTCGCACCAATCGTCAAAGCTTCCTTTGTGCGTACCCCACCATTTCGCGGGCATAGCACGCAGTACCGAATCCAAGGCCTAGAAGCATTGCTTTTCTGACACCTCTCTTTCAAATTTATCCAAGAAGGTATCAACCTCACTTAAACCATCATAAGTAGGCAAATCTCTCACTTTTCTCGACATGCAGGGCAGCGACCTGGTCATCATATTGCAACTCAGCGTAGTTACTTCATGTAACCTATTCTGCCATTGCTCTATTTCTTCATCAGAATCTGAAGTATAGGAGCTCTCGCGCTCCCATGAAATCCACCCATCCGCGATGGGATTTACCTAGTCTTGGTCTCGTGCTGTTATATTATAGATGCAGTCTAAATCATCATCACTCTCATAGTCGCGAACCAGTTTCGTATAGCGCAATCCTTCAGCAACGTCCAAGGGTACAATTACGCGTAGTGACTCCTTATCAAAAATCATTTTCCGCCTCTTAAGATTAATTACCCCATTCATATCAGTAGCCCAATCAATTCCCAAGAGCACAAGGTAGGTATTTCTATGATCAACAATCTCTATCACTTCAAAATCTTCTAGCGCGCTTGCTCCCTCAATATCCACAGTTATTCCCTGCAATTGCCCCATGGGTATTATTTTCTACTGGTTCACCATTCTTAGCTGAATTGGAGACCATTGCAGCGCGGGTCTTCCCATTCGCTCCAATGTCTATTTTGGCATAACATTCACATCTGATCCCAAATCTAGGATGACTTGATCCATCTCATATTCTATGATCTGTGCGGTTAGCCTCATTTCTCGTCCCGTCCTTGTTTTATGTTTTCTGATCTTTCAGACTATGCAGAGTTCTCCCGGCGCAGTCCCAACGCATCTGTTGATGAGTTCCTATAACCCTTTCATAGCCTTACCGTCGCACAGTAACTTCATACATGTTTCAAAGAAATTTGTCAACATGATGGGTCCATTTCTAGCTCTGGTTTATCTTTGCTTCCTGAAGTGGAGGCATCAGCGAAGCTCTTCTTAGCTTCCATGAAGGGTTCTCGAGCACGCTCCAAATCAAACTCAACTTCTTTCGTCGGAGCTTTGCAAACCCAAGTACTATCTTTTGGTTGTTTTCCTTTGTCATCTCCCGTCGCGACTCCACTTCGGATTAGTGCAATCATGATGGGTGCGTTGGATTAGTGCAATCATGGGCATAGTATCCTGGCCCTCTGCAATTGTAGTAAATTAACTGTCCGTGACCTCTTCTAGGTCCTCCTCCGCCTCAGCCCCGTCCACGCCCCTGAAATCATGTCCGTGCCATCCCTGCATTCTGGTCAAGGGGTCGCGTTTCGGCTTGAACTTTGTAGGTGGGAGTTCTATCCATCATCAAATCATAACTTCTACAAGTACGCTCATCATGTCCCACTGACCTACAAAAGTTGTAGAACAACTATTGCGAATTTTGTGTATACTTTTGTAACAAGTGACAATTGTCTGTGGCATGTTTTCCTGCTATTTGACAGATTGCACACCACAAAGCAGGCGCCGCGCTAGGTCCTGCTTGAGCTTCCAGCCTTAAATGCATCGGTCCTCCTCCTGCGAGGTAATTTGTTAAAACCGGGCAGTGGTCTTTGTCATGACCTTGACTCTTACATTTCATGCACCATACTTCTCTGTACACTTCTGGTTGAACCGTCATATCTTGTTTCTGACTCTGCATCTCAAGGCACAGATTCTTCAGCTATGCGTGGATCTACTAAACTCCTAGGTTAGGATCCTGCATCAAGGTCTCATGTAACCTCATAGCGATCTCTAAGGCCTCTGCCTGAGTTTCTATCTTCTTCTATGATAGCGCACTCCTTAAATGTGGTAGTAGCGAAGCTACAAACCACTCGCAATATTGTCCATCTGTCATATTCATATTAGCTTCACGAATTGTACATTTCAGCCTCTGATCTAGCTCCCAAGGAGTCTTGCCTGGTAGCATCGTGATCTCCTTGAATCCTACAATCAACTGCACTTCAGATTTTGGCTTGCTAAATTCTCTATTCAACGTTGTTTGGATATCCGTGACTCTCGCATTCGGGTTATCGTTGGAGTACTTAATACACCAGGTCAACACGTGATCTTGCAGAGCGCTAACCAACGTTTCTCTCTTTATATGGTCATCTGTAACTCCTTGCGCTTCCCATACAACCCTTACAATGAACCAGAATTGGTCCGGATCCTCATTTGCCAAACCTTTGAACATAGGCAACTTCATTTTGCTTTCCATATTGAATCGTGGTGGTGGTGGAGTTGGTACAGGTGAAGATGGAGTTGACGATGGTGAAGCTGGTGGTGGTGTGGGTGGAGGTGGTATTCGCGGAATTCTTTGTATTATCGGTTGAATAGAACTTCGCGGAGAGACCATTGCGAGCTCTTCCTCGTCCCCTTGTGGAGTTGAAATCAAGGGAATATTTTCTAGATCACTATTTCCTTCATTCTTGTAAACTTTTCCACTACGCGTAGCCCCGAACATCAAGGTAACTGCATAACCTACTTTTCACACAACAACATTTTAATCCAAGTATTCAAATATTTTATGTACTTACCTTGCGGTCCTTTGAGAAAGCGTCTCTCTGCCTCGCTGTAGCTAACTGAGGTGTCAACCGCGAACTCAGTAACAAATCCTCCTATAATACGATCGAGCCAATGATCAACGACGTGCATGATCTTATCCTCCGATGCTTCCAACCTTCGCACTAGCTCTGGGGTCCACACAATAGGACCATCAAGTTTCCACCTTCCTTGGCTATCTTCTAGCTTCGCGATCCACTCATATAGCTCAGTAGGGAAGGACGCGAAAAAGATTTTGTGGATCTCTATGTATAGGTAGCTATCTAGCCACTCTTCTTTTGACAGTCGCGGGTTTCCATTCTCCTGCGCTGCGAACTCGTCAATTCTTCTATCCAACCAGCCTTCGATTTCTTTCTTAGTTGGATTCTAATGATATGACATCACACATCTCTATGCAGATTCTAGTCCCTCCAATGCAACCATTTGTTGGCTTATGGGGGCTTGACCTTGGTTCAGATTTATTTAGCCAAACAAATCTCTACACTATTGGCCCTTTCGGCATCAGCCCACGGAGCGTGGACTGAAGTATCACCCGGAGCAGCATGGGGGATGCTGGAACCAAGTTTCCACACCCTTGAGATGTCTGTGATGTCATTTTAGTCCAACTAGACCTGCCTTCGCACAGGTTTCTTCACACTCCGTTCTAACCTTCAATACCTTCGCAATCTATTACAATCGCCTTTTACGCAGCCCTAACCAGGGGTTGAAGTCCTTTCGCTTTGCTAGGGCAACAATCTGCGCTATTTCCCGAACTACGCTAGGTGTCTTACTTATCTTCTTAACAAATCTTAGTTAACTTCACGTAAACAAATATTCTATCTTGCATTCACTTAACAATTACAGTTATACATATTCGCGCATCATATAAACAATAGAAGTGCAATTCATAACCAATATATCTGATGCATAAAAGAGGAAATAAATACACATAAATGATAGAAACTTCTCTTTATTATTTCTTCCAAATGATCATAGACTTCGACCCGCCCTTCACACTCAGCTGCAGGGGTCGCACTCAGCTGCGGACTACTAGGCCTCTAGCACTCAGCTACAAAGCCTCTTCCTACGCTACAACCCAAAACTAGACTTTACACATCAGATCTATCTTGCATACATCATATTGATTCTTTTTCTATGCTATCAAACTACTTAGAGCTTCGCTCTATTTATACAATACCATGGTCCGATCTCTACAGCCGACATTACATTAACAAAGTTAGGATGGACAACCCTATGACTCTTTTACAACTATGCGCTCCGCACCCACAAAATGCAAAGTCTTTACATTGGAATTACAAACTTTGACCAAAATCTGGGCTCTAAGCCCCAAAACTGCCCTAGGGGGATCCCGCGCCCAATAATAGTTCCCTGTACTAACCCCATACTTGAACACAATCTCTGCAACCAAATTGCTTCCTTGCTTGCATGAGTGGTTGCCATTTATTCTGCCTCTATAGTTGATAGTGCCACTACAGATTGTTTCTTACTCATCCAACTAACTACACCTCCAAATAGGTTAAACACATACCTACTTGTAGATCTTCTCTGATCCAAATCTCCAACCTAGTCTGCATCAACAAAGCCACGAATATCGAACACTCTGTCCAATCCTGGTCTTCCTTGGTAACACAAACCATAATCACTAGTGCCACGCAAATACCTGAAAACCTGCTTCACTGTTGTCCAGTGCTCCTTCCCTGGTTTTGACATAAACCTGCTCAATACTCCCACTGCATGTGCAATGTCTGTTCTATTACGGACCATCACATACATCAAGATACTGACTGCACTTTCATATGGAACAAGGGACATGTCCTCTTCCTCTTCTTGTGTCTTGGGACACTGTTCAGCAAATAACTTCACACCTACAGGAATAGGAACCTTCGTCGGTTTACTATCCTGCGTATTAAACCTTTGCAATATTTTCTCAACATACTTCCTCTGGTTTAACCAAAGCTTCCTCTTTGCCCGATCTCTTTTAATTTCTATGCCCAAAATATAGTTTGCAACACCAAGATCTTTCATGTACAATTTGGATGACAGTTGGTCTTCAAATCCTGGATAATTTTTTGTCATTTCCAACCAGCAACATATCATCCACATACAAGACCAGATAAATAACATGGTCACCAATTAATTTAAAATACACACAGTGATATGCTTTTCTTCTGGTGAAGCCAAGTCCCCGTGTAAATGTATCAAATTTCTGATACCACATCCTTGGTGACTGTTTTAACCCATACAAAGACTTCTTTAACTTGCATACTAGGTCTTTCTTACCCTTCACTGCAAAGCCTTCAAGTTGCTTCATGTAGATCTCATCTTCCAAATCCCCGTGAAGAAATGTTGTCTTCACATCCATCTGTTCTACCTCAAAATCAAAAGCAGCAGCAACAGATAAAAGTAATCTAATAGAAGCTACCTTGACAATAGGAGAAAAAATATCACCAAAATCAATTCCTGGCACCTGGGAATAACCTTTTGCTACCAACTGAGCTTTGTATTTCTCCAACTTTCATTATGCATTTGTCTTCTTCTTGAACACCCATTTACTTCCAATGGGTTTCCTTCCAGCCGGCAACTCCACCAGATCACAAGCCTCATTTTTGTGCAAAGATGCCATTTCATCAACCATGGCCTCTTTCCAGGGTTTGTCATCCTTTGAATCTCTTTCTTCCTTCAAAGTTTTGGGATCATCATCAATAATAGATAAAGAAAAATTTGAATAGAAAGCAGATGGACTATACCTTTCTGGCTGCCTTCTTTCTCGAACTGATCTTCTCACAACCGAAGTTTGTGGATGTTCATCTTCTGATTCCTCTTCTGTTGTAGAGTCTGATTCTTCCTCTTTTAGCTCAAACTCTATCTTCTCAGGTTCCTTTGGCTGGAATTCATGTTTAATAACATCTTTCACCTCTTTGAACACCACGCCTTAGCTGTACACAGCCTTCCTTGTCACCGAGTTCCAAAGTTTATAACCCTTTAAACCATCCTTATACCCAATAAAGATGCACTTTTCATATTTACTATCCAACTTTGTTATTTTTTCCTTTGGAACATGTACATATGCATCACATCCAAATACCCTTATATGTGAAAGAGAGGGTTTCTTACCAGTCCATACCTCTTGTGGAGTCTTATCCTCCAACACTGATGAAGGTGATTTGTTGACCAGGTAACATGCAGTCTCCACTGCCTCTACCCAAAATTCTTGTCCTAACCCGGCACCACTGAGCATGCTTCTTGCCCTTTCCATCAATGTCTTGTTCATTCTTTCTGCAACTCCATTTTGCTCAGGTGTGTATGGAGTAGTATTATGCCGTGCTATACCACACTTCTTACATAATTCTTCAAATTCCTTCTTGCAAAACTCTCCACCATTATCTGTCCTCAACACCTTATCTTCTTCTTTGTCTGGTTTTCCACTAGGGCCTTAAATTCTTTAAACCTTTCAAAGACTTCAGATTTCTTCTTAAGGAAATATATCCATGTATTCCTTGAGAAGTCATCTATAAATGATACATAATACACAGACTTACCCAGTGATGGAACCTTCATAGGTCCAAACACATCACTGTGCACAAGCTCTAATATTTGTTTCACCCTCTTACCACTAGAGGTGAAACCCACCCGATTCTGCTTCCCATATACACAATTTTGACAAAAATCAAAATCCAAAGAGCTTTTAGTCATACCTTCTACCATACCTTTACCATGAAGTATTTGAAGACCCTTCTCTCCAATATGTCCAAGCCTTTGATTCCATAGCATGGTATTTTCTCCAGAGACCACTAGATTTTCTGCCCCACTTTTAGGAACCACAGAACTGTTGCACCCATCAACAACAGTGCTACCTTACAGCTTGTACAGAGTTCCAAACCAAACTCCCCGAATCAATACCAGTGCTCCCCAAACCATCTTGCAAGTATCCTTCTCGAACACTGTTTTTACGCCTGCATCATCCAACTTGCTTACAAAAATCAGATTTCTGGCCAATGCAGGAATATGCAAAACACCTGGAAGTGTTCTAATCCTTCCACTTGCAAATTCAACTTAAATTTTCCGCGACCAACGATTTTAGCCTTCTTGTCATCACCCAAGAAGACATCACCACCATCATATTTCTCATATTCGCAGAACCACTCTCTATGGGGATTGAAGTGAAAGGATGCACTTAAGTCAATCAACCATGCTTCATGATCTACATGTGTACTTGAAGAAGACATGTACACATCCCCACCTTCATCTGAGGTGGTTT
The DNA here is from genome assembly GCA_031772625.1 of Pinus tabuliformis. NCBI lineage: Eukaryota > Viridiplantae > Streptophyta > Pinopsida > Pinales > Pinaceae > Pinus > Pinus tabuliformis. Next base: position 1,226,817,800 of record CM062805.1, on the reverse strand, counting down.
TTGCCTTTGCAGAAGGAGCACCATCGTATCCCTGTCCTTTGTCATGAGCTTTAGATTTATAGTCCCTTTTGTAGTTCCCTTCCTTTCCGCATTTCTAGCACACCTTTACAGGTTTTCCTAGAGATTTAGATCTCCCATCGATGACTTATTTTTGTTTCTGTTCTGGGACCGTCCTCGTATAGACAAGGCATCACAATTCCGGATCTCCATATTTTTCCGTCTAATCTCCTCCATCAGCAAGGATGAGACTATTTCATCAAACTGCAAGGCAGTTGCATTGCTACCTAATGCAATAACCAGACTATCCCATGAATCTGGTAGAGAACACAACAAATTGATGCACTTATCTTCATCTGAAATTTTAATATCAACGGATAATAATTGACTTACCACAGTATTAAATGCGTTCAAATGCTTTGTCACCGAGTCTCCATCTTTCATCCTCAAGTTATAAAGATTTTCCCGTAGGAACAGTTTATTCACCAGAGACTTAGATTTGTACAAAGTCCTTAACTTGTCCCACAAAGCCTTAGTCGTAGCTTCCCCTGATACATTCAACAATACTAAATCTGAGACAGACAATTGTATTGTGCTCTTTTCCCTCTGATCCAACTTCTTCCATTCTTCATCGGATACTCCTGTTGGTTTAGTACCTGGATCTACTGTGATCCACTGATCTTTATCTACCAAAAGATCCTCCATCTTGAGTTTCCATAACTCAAAACTCTAACCATTAAATTTCTCGATCTCTATCTTTCCACTACTCTCCATCTTCTTTCACCACTAGAACTGATCCCGCAGATCTCCCACTGAACAGGGTCTACCACAGGCCCAAGCGAAACCCCTCAGCAACAAAGGTGTCCCCTTGAAGCCAAAACTTCTCCGATACCAAATCTAGATTTTAACCCCATACAGAAATTACTTGCATACAAATTTTGAAACACAAAAAATAAACATTGCGGGAGCATAACACATAAAACGCATATACACAGAGATTTTCCCCTGGATCCCAAAACCATGACTACCAGCTTGGTTTTTCATTATGTTCCTTTCAATGTTACAATGCATATATATACATGTCAAAGCATCCAATACCATGGACTGAAAACCATCGTGCCCAAAACCATGTGCGAAAACCATGCACAAAACCATAGGTAGGTCCGCCCACCTAATATAGGGTCCAAAAAAAAATTCCCCGGGGCGCTGCTCCGGACCCCGTAGAGGGGGACTAATTGCCCCTAATTGCCTAATCAGTGCAATGAAGGGGGGCCTCCGTCCCCCCTCTAACCCCTTGGTTTAACTAGGGGAGCTTGTCATGGAAACAATATAACACAATCCAACATTAATGAAATGGAGTGTTATTTCTGTTGCATCTCTATATTTGTGGTTATATCTGTATTTTGTTGCATTCTTGTTTAAGTTCGGATCAAATGTATAGAAATCTGACTATAATAAATGACACCTTCCCATATACAATAGGATCAGATGTAAGCAATGACATAACATCAATAGCATATCCAACACCTTCTCTACCTATTTTCACTTCAAGCACAATAGGAATATAAATTCCCTATTAATTTATCGAAAATCCTCCTTCAATATATCCCATTTTTCTTAGCAACCGATACCTAATACCGATCGTATGTTTTTTAAATTTGGGTGACACAAAAGCATGTGATCATGCACAATCATCAACATCAACTTTTGACAAACAAAATCATGAAGGGTAGAAGAATTAATAGGTGATCCTATAAACTCAACAAAAATAGTCTCCTTCACAGGATTCTATAGGAAACTGGCTCCTATTCAAAGTTTTGATTGTACTCCTAGAAACCCTAAATAATATCATTTTTATCATTCAATTGCTTTAACAATGTATTTTTATCTTCTTTCAAGGCTTGATATTAATCAAATAATTGATTGTGACATGCTTGAAGAGGGGTGGCTTCTTTATGAATCATTTCCATTAATGATTTTAAATAGGAAACCTCTCTAATATATTTGGAATTTTCTCCTCCAACTTGTAAATTTCCTTCTTTAAGATAACATTTTCTATATGGGAGAGATCCTTTATTTCTTCCTCCATATCATCAAGAAGATCAACCTTAGTTTGAAATTTTTTTACGAGATTCTACAAAAAAATTCCCATTCGTGTCCCCAAATTATCAACCTTGTTGATTTTCTTAGCCATAGCAATATCAAACTAATTCTTGAGTTTTTCATGCTCTATTTTCCAAACAACAATGACATACTACAAATTAAGAACCTCATTACAAATTTGATCCACTATCTTTTCCTCATATAATTTATGCAGTCGTTTACCAATTGTGATAAATTGTTCAAAAGCTCCAAGTTGGAAAATAAACCCAAAAGAGGAGTAATTAGTAGTTGACTTATGAGACAATACACCTAGGTAATATAAAGATCACATCTAACACATAGGTTTCATTCTTTCTACAAGAAACCCAGAGAATAAAATCCAAGTAGTTTCTACCAAATATAGGTAATTGTTAAAAAAGCACAAGGATTTGCAGTTTAGGACATTGATTCATGTTTCCTCAGGTAGAACAAGAGAAATTGGATTCCAAATAATACAACCAATAGCCACATCTAATGTTTTCATATCAATAACTCTCATATATATTAGATTATTGTTTACCATGAAATAGTATAAAAAAATAATTGCAAAAGATTCCAAGGAACATTTTCTCTAAACACTTTTAAGGATTTTCCGTTAAACATTATAAAAATCTTATGAGAAAGGCCACTCACAGCCTGAATTAACCAAAAATTATTTGAGTGTGGAGGTAGGAAATAGATAAAGAAAAAATTCTACCAACGCCTTATCAAATCCCTTCCTAATAGATATGACACCAAGGTTGAACATATTTTCTACAAATGACGAGGAAGTAAGAGGGAATGAAATATTGTGAATTAGGGTGTGGGGAATCATAAAGCACTTAGAGGTGTAATGGTGATAGAAAAAATTTAGATCTGATCGATATTCAGAAGACCACAATTGGTTTCCAGACTTGAGCATCAAATGGGTAGGTGTTTATACTCTAAAGGACTAAAATCAACCCAAAATAGGTAATAATCTCTCATTATAATCCTCCTCAACTTTACATTTTGGTGAACTTTTTAGCTTCCTAAAGATGAAAGAATAAAGATAGATCATCTCTAATAAGGAATCATTTCATATTTGATTGAAATTTCTAAGACTTGAGAACACGCACAAATCTCACAAGAGAGATCTTTCCCATTTGTGCCCCAAAATAAAGCATCTTAATCTACTACTCTTCTCTTCCAGAAGGACAGAAGAAAATCCCAAATGAAATATTTGACCAATATATTGTACTCCTATTTTTTTGGCAGGGAGTAGTTATGAAAGATTCGAGTCCAACTTCTTGTCACAAACACAGGTGTGGTACAAAATACATTATCTCTTCGATGTATTACTGTTGAAGCTAGTTTCAAGCCACAAACCAGAGAGATATGTGAGAAGAAGAGAATATGCTTAGCGAGAATATGATATCCATGCTAGTTTCCATATCCTCCTTTCAATTCTACAATGACTTTGATCTTCTCTAAACTATAGGTGATGAAATGTGCAAACTTCCATCCAACTACTCCATAGTATAAGACTGCACAAAGATTCAAAATAGACTATATTTTTACACTAGATCAATCATGCAACTGATGAAACAGAAAATTGTATAGATCAAGAGAGCCATGATAAAAGTAAATGCCACAATACCACAAATCAGATATAGATTTGATCATTTGTACATGTATTCATCATCAAATACCTACCCTTTTATGAGATAACATGTTTGAGCATCAACATCATGCTTCCCCAAGCATGATGTCTTCCCATATAGGCCTCAAATATTGTCATCACCTTTCCATTTCAAAACAATTCACAAACAGAAATCTAGAACAGAGAGGGGCATAATCTATGGTAAAAAAAAACATAAAAAAGAAAGGAAAGAACTAGGGATAGAAACCAGAGAAGTATGTATTTAGATATATTAGAAAAATGAAATATGATTGATTCATAGTATGAGGAGGAAAACATAGTAGATAAGGAGATCCCACAAGAGCTATAATTGGGCCTCAAAGTAGGCTAAAACCAAGGGAAAAAAACCATTATCCAATTGTTACAGATTTGTTGAATCTATACTCTGTATCAATTGATCCCAACATTTCAGCAATCAAACTACATATTCTCTAATAATCCATTATTCTCCTCATAGATCTAGGAATTCAAGTAATATTTCTTCCATGCTTGTATTAAATGCCAAAATCAACTCAAAAAACTTTCTTACTTAAACGGGGAAGGAATTTCCAACTATAATACGATGTAAGAGTATCTTAAATTACTCATATTGTATGAAATATAAACAAATAATTCCTTCATATATAGCATTGAAGGAAGCCTAGAGTTACCTAAGGATAGTTATGACAACTAGGCAGAGAATAACCTATGTGAGCTTACAACTCACAATTGTTGGCACAGTGAAAATGTAGCATTAGAAAAGACCAACACTAACAATGGGTGATATATTCTTTTCAACCAAAGACTAGAGATAACGGTGGAAAATAGCATTTTCATGCCTTTATAGTCCCTATAAGGAATTTTCACCTCATAATCTATCACAATTGATCCCATTTTCCAATGTAGCAATTTCAAATATGGTCTCTTCCTTTCACATAATGTGGTGATGAAATATGATGAAGAACATGAATAATGCCATAATTTCATGTGCAATTAATGTGTGTGCCACATCAATTAAGATTTTGATAGAGATTGTGTTATATAAATTGGGTTTGTAAGAAATTCAAATGTGAGAAAAATAAATAGCAAGAATGTAATGTCCTCGACCTCCACTTGGGCAACATTATGTCACTTCAATCGAAATTATGTCCAACATTTATCAACTATTTTGCCGAATCTTATTTATTCACATAATTTATTGGAAATCTGTATTTACATAATTATAACTCATATAATGCATAATCGTCAATTATCGCACAACAGAATAATAACATACATTTGTATAGGAAAGACCCATATTTTATCATATGTAATTCGTAATTGTGCTCGAAAGCATAATTATCAGAACAATAACAACTAATTACATAACCCAGAAGCTAGGGTTTATGGCCATTCACACATAAATTCTACAGACATAATAGGCAATAGAAATAAGAGAACATTAACAACCATTAAGCATGAACCTAGGAACTAGGGTTTAATAGTAAAAACAGTAATTAAACACAACAAGTGATACTCAGCCACTGCAAAAAATACTCGAATCAGGGATTATAACCAAAAACATACTTTTACATAAAAACACACAAAAGGATAACATAGAACATGGTACTTATCTATATTAACGAACCAACTAGTTGTCAACTCTCCACGTTCCACCCAACCATAGACCTCATGGTTCATAAACTCAACCACCAAGTCACCCTCGAGCTGGGGTGATAAATCCAAAGGAAAAAGTAACTGAAACATCCACACATCCATGGCCAAGGTGCCAACCCAACATTTGTGTTGATTCAGGGCTCCAGACACCCTCTATGCCATAAAGCAACATCAAGTTCCCACTAGAAATCCATGGTTGCCAAGCCATAAACAGGGTCAACAAAAAATTGTAGCACTAAGTTCTTAGAGCCATCACTGGTGCTCACATCATTAACATGATGCATGCATACGACAGGGTAAACTTAATAATGATGTCACATCCAGTCCATAGTCCAACCCCAGGACTCACTGACCATTAGTCAGTCTAAAAGTCCACTCCAGGACTCACTGACTAATCACCCTCCATCCATCCCTGGCTGAATGAATGAATTTGTAGGCCAATATAACTATTTATAAATGCATGGCCCTAAATAGCCAAGTGGCACTCATTGGAGCCTCGTGGGCCCCAAGCTGCACTTTTCATCGAAAGAACACAACCGTTTTTTTTTTTTGGAGTTGTTCCCCCTATACTCTTTCTGTGAAGTGGGCTCTGCAGCTAGCCTTATTTTAGTATTACTATAATATTGTATTGCATTAATTACAATTCAGGCTCTAAGTCTTCACAACCTTTATAGGTTTATAAATATCCGAGCATGTTGGCCCCACACTATATTTAGCTTTGTTACATGGGCACGCCATCCTCTTAATATCATTCTAGTTCATGAGCTTAAATTATAATATTTAACTTCATTATGAATGACGGGGGTATTACATTCCTTCCTCCTTTATTTTATGCACTATCCTCAATGCATGATATATACACACAATCTAATTTTGTTGGTACAAAATGACTTGAGCTCCCACTCCATAGCTGCAAGTCAATGTCCCTGTACATGGTTTCATCCTCAATCATCCTCCACACATCCAGTGCTAACAAAACACTATCAAGATCTGGAGGGTCACTCCCCATGCTAACAACCATGCACTTCGAGCACCACTGACATTATTCATGCAATTAACAGTTAATAGGCTCAAATGACGTAATTGTTGTAGAGATTTTCCTATTACCTGATTGCCAAAAAAATTGCAATCTGTTAAAACCCTTTCTAGCTTCTCTTTGCTCTAACTCTTGGCAATTTTTTTAAGTTCAATCATTTGCCTCTCTAAATCCCTACTAAGCTAGTTATTTTCTTCATGGTGGTGATTAGTGAGAGCTTGAACTTCTAGTCCAACTTTATTTAATTGTGTTGACAAATCTATATTATTTCTTATTAGTCATTACAACTTGTCCCACACTTGCTAGTCCTATAATTTCCATACATAAATTACCATAAATAGTATTATGTTACTCTTGTATGTACAGTTGTAATGACTTGTCATAATCTACACACAAGACCAATTAGAAGATCTATTGCATACTTGCTACAACCTGTTATATTATGCAATACATTTGTCACTTACCTGTGACCAGTTCACCAATTATAACATGTGTACATTTTATTCCCCCGTCACCTACTTGTGAGCACTTGGTTCAACCTGATACCTTCCTACACCCAATTCATGCGTTGCAGCCCTGTTTATAATGTGTCACCCATTGGTGGCCAATCTATCAGTAGTGCCTTGTTATTCGTGGTTATAACCCTGTCACATCCCATGAGATCTTGTGGCATTCGGTTAGTACTTACGATTAATCAGCCACCAGACCTGTTAAACTAGTGACAAACATGTTATAATTCCTTCTTTTTTTTATTCATTGTTTACATTTGTTCACTTTTTTTATCACTTTGATTACATTTTTCACCCAAAAGGACTTGAACCTGGGACTCGGGGAAACCAACATCCTCACTCACTAATAATCACCAACTAGATCGCCTCACTGGGCCTTGTAATCCTCCTACAACAAAATATTTGATAAACTAGCATTAATATGTTGCTAACTTGTGAAAAATTTTCAACAACTTGTATTTAACCTTGTTGCAAAACCTATCACCCCTTGGTATAACTGATCATAAATTAGTCATGACCTGTTCAAAGAATTGTTAATCCTATGTAATTCCTGTCACTTATCTATGACCAGCCACAAGTGGTAACTTATTACCAACCTATCACTTCCTATAGGAAATTTTTTATGCCACTTGATTCATGGTTATGATACTTGAATCCATATAACAAACATGCACAATATTTTGTTACAATTTTTCTTGGCTCTTCACTATCCCTGTGACAACTTGGTATAACCTTTTATCAACTTATCACCATCTGTGATAAATTTTTCATCGCCTTGTAAGGAATATGTTGTACCTGGAAAATAATTGTTATTCCCAACTAGGAATCAACCATACCATCTACATTCCTACAACAAAATATGCCTATATTCACCACATAAGGCTCCTACATTCAATTCATGGCAGCCTCGCTATATGTCATTTTTGTATGCAATTTTGTCATATTTTGTCACAATATTGTATACAAAAATTGCTTCACATCCAAGTTATTTCTTTTCCAATGCTAATGTTGTGTCAATGCACAACTATATTATTTCATCGTGGACCATCAAAGAATATTTTGACTAATATATTTTACTAGAACCAATCCTGTGTTCCATGATAGTCCACAAATACTTTATTCTTACACATTCAATTCACAATCGTATATCTCAATATACAAGAATAAAATATGCAAATTAACTGATACTTATCTATAATATTTTATGAGTTGTCTTCATGGGCAACTACTTAACCATTGCCAAATACATATTAAGTACCCAACATGATCTAAGGCACTGCCCTAGTATCCTCCCAACTCATTAGGGAATTTTGAGGTCTAAAATGGGCCTCCTAAGAAAAATGTACAACCAAAATAAAATTTATAAGAACCAATCAGATTCAAGATGATGATGTCAACCATGGGGGATGATTCACCATTTTTGGAGTAAAAGAGTAAAAATATTAAAAAATAATAAAACTATTTTTTCAACTTATCTCCCTAAGGTTTTACTCAAATTTCGAGCGAGAGTGCTCATTGGATGCAAAATTTAATTCCTCATCGAAAGAGTACCCATGTTGCATACTTTTGATGGATCTTGTTACACGAAAAATGAGAAATACATGAAAAACCATGACTACAGTCACGTGTTTCATGTATTTCTCATTTTTTGTGTAGCAGGGTCCATCAAAAGTATGGAACATGGGTACACCTTGGATGAGGAATCAAATTATGTATCCAACGAGTGTTTCCGCTTAAAATTTGAGTAAACCCATAGGGAGATAAGTTGAAATTACAACTTGAAAAAATAGTTTTTCTTTTTTCCCTCTAAAATTTGATGATGTCATCTAATCTTATTTTATTATTTCCACTATTATTTTATAATTTCCTTAGGAGGCCCATTTTAGACCTCAAAAATCCCCTAATAGCCACTTCTCCAGGTCTCTAGGTACCCTTTATACCTTTGAATAATTCTCTTTACCTTCCATGCACACTAGATCATCTTTTGTAGTTGCACTTGTCCTTCTAGGCTCAGGCATCCCCATCATTAACTAACCATTCCTTAGGTGATCCATTTTGCCAAGGCCTTCACGGGAGTCAAGAGCGCAGACCTAAAAGGCTTGTATTTCATATAGTTGTTGTTCTCAGTAGTTGCATGATCAACAACACAAAAGCCATAATTATCTTCCAGACTTATATTGCATTGATATTACAACATAATATTGTTAAACATCACGCAATCGTGAAACGTATTATCATACATCATGAACATAAATTTATATATCATATTCCATTTCATAATTCAAATAACAAGGGGAAGAATTAGAAAAAAAAAACCCTAATCAATGGTTGTTCTACTCAAGTTTATCATCCTTCTATACTTTATATAGCTACATCTCTCATAGTCGTACATGTTTCCATTTCCTAGTTATATTGACAACCATCTATCTAATATTTCCCTATTCCAACTCTCTTGTCACTGTTACAGTTATCATGACCCTGTAACTTTTTGAGATGTTTTGTTCGATATTTCTTGTATGTATTCCATTTATGGGCTCACCATCATTTTTTACTAGTCATTAGTTTTCCATTGACTACTTACTTTCCAATTTCTGATTCATGAGTTGGAAGATATGCCCTCCAAAATTCATAAGAAAACTACCTATTTTCCAATAGTTGTATCTTTCCGTGAGATTTTTCCTCACAAATCTCACTTGATTTCACATTTTGAGTTTTCCAAAATGTTTTTTTCATCAATAGGTTTGTATTGACTACTTGTTTGCATCATTCTGACCTCTAGGCTGCAAGTTATTCCCTATTACATATCACCACCCGCTAATCCATTTTTGGTTCTGTTAGAGTGTTGTCTATTTCTCTCAACTTTTCTCAAAATTCTTTGCACCATATCAAAATTCTAGATGTATAGTTGATACCTGCTCGAAAAAACATTTATTTTGACTAGCTATAAGTCAAAATCTTATTTACAAGCTGAAAATTATGGCCCTCTGAAGTTGTTCCCTATTTCCCATTTCTTTCATATCTGAAATTCAAATTTACATGCTTTATGCACTTGGCCTGTAACTATATTGTCATTGTATCTATATCCATTCAATTCACATATACCACCATTATTCACTGAAGCTCCAAACTTTCCATTAGAGGTTCATATCAACTCATTAACCAGCATTACAATCCCTCTGCAACGCGAATAATCAATAGCACCACATGTGTGCTCACATGTTTAGAATTTAACTCAATAATAAATTTTGTTGTGCATCGTCGTAGCTCCATATTGAATTAAACCCCTTTTCCATGATATCACTTTGGGTGATATACACTTCCAAAGACATCTAAAAAGAAAAAAATAAAAATAAATAAATATATATATATATATATGAATTTTAGAAATCAACCATGAAATGCTTTCCTTTCACCTAAGCTAGTAGACCGACATTATCATACGAACCACCTGTATTGAGATCATCTCCATGAAAAAAAAAGAACAGAAAAAGAAAATAAGCCATATAGTTGCGAATGAAGCATATTGTGACAAAGTCATAGTTGGATCTTGTCATGATGAATTGTATTTAGAGTCTGTCATGATAAGAGTTGTAGTGTGGAACCTACCAGGGCAAGAGCCTATAACATGTAGTCTAAATCTTTATTGAAGCATGGAATCTGCAAACATAAATCCATATCATGTAGAAATTTTGAATAATAAACACATATTCAACAAAGATTATCCCGATTATACACTATTGCAGAATACATGCATAATGCATAACCTCCTCTACGTTGATCATCAATTTAGTAGCATCAAAAACAATGAAACATCAATCGCATGCACACATTAACACAGTATGTAACCTGGGGAAAGCTTACAGCTGAAAACCCCACACTATCTGTATATTAATGATTGATAACATGTAACATTACATAGTACAATACTCCTCACAAGTACTCAGTACTATCTCAACCTGTTACACACAAAACTAGCTCAGATTTGATCTCCAAATCTCCCCCGCTGCTTTGCCTGACTCCACTGCACAATCCTGCAAGAGAATGAATGAGAATCGCTGATCCAAACTCCTATTTACCTTGTGAAAATCACCCACACTGTAAATCACGTGAGCACAAGCTATATTTCACTTGGTATTGGCCCACACTACGCAGAGATCATTGGCATAACTCAATCCCATGCATGTGCACAATCTCATGCACAACTGATAGCAATCTCAACCTCTAACACCTATCTCCACTGAATTGTACATGCACTGAGTTAACTGATGTATTCTTCAGTTGCATTATGAGTTCATAATTAGTGAATTAATTAATAACTAATTCACACAACTCATCACTTAGTCTATTGATCAATTAGACTAAATACAACTAGTTCATATAAGTCAAACTGAACACAACTCCATTAACTGCTCATCCAACTCCACAGAACTCAACCACATGAGTTCTAACTGATGTCCTGCATGCAATAGCTCAACTAACACATAAAGAAAGCGTATTTCCTTCTGACAGCTGCATGTGCCACATCTGTAGCTCAAACTAAAGTGCTCCAAGAGAATAAGATAAAGTTTATAGTCTAAATATTATTATGAGACAATAATATTTGACTTTTCTATTTTTGACTAGCAGTCTAAAAATAGACTGTGATCACTCCTGCTGTGATCACTCATGCTGTGATCACTCCTGCTATGATCACTCCTGCTGTGATCCAAAAATAGATTTTGCGCCATAATTTGCCTGCGGGCCCACTTAGTGAAGGCGACTCCTTTCCACTAAGCTCCATCATCTTGTTGCATTCTCAACAAGAATTTCTTGTTGCACAATTTTCAACATATCATTCACTGATAATATATATATATAATAACATTGAAATCATGAACGGTTGAGCTTGCGAGTTCTATTTGGATCTGTGCTCACTTCAATTTAAAACACACACACACATATGCTTTAAATTGAAGTGAGCACAGATCCAAATATAACTAGAAAGCTCAATTGTTCATGATTTCAACGTTATTATATATATATATATATATATATATATATATATATATATATATATATATATATATATATATATTATCGGTGAATTATATGGATTTATGTTTGCAGATTCCATGCTTCAACAAAGCTTTAGACTCGATGTTATAGGCTCTTGCCCTGGTAGGTTCCACACTACAACTCTTGTCACGACAGACTATAAATACGACTCATCATGACAAGCTCCAACTATGACTTTGTCACAATATGCTTCATTCGCAACTATATGGCTTAATTTATTTTTCCTTTCTCTGTTTTTTTTTCATGGAGATGGTCTCATTATAGGTGGTTCGTATGATAATGTCAGTCTACTAGCTTAGGTGAAAGGAAAGCATTTCATGGTTGATTTCTAAAATTCATTCCAAAATAGAATTCATTAAATCAACTCTCAGTTAACTTTACTTGTAAGTAAAGGGAAATGATATTACTAAGTTTCATAAATCAAGTGCTACCAATTATTTGCACAAGTAAAGAGACTATTTCTAAACTACATAAATAGAAATAGCTAAATTGCAAAATTCACAACACATGAAACAAAAGAATTCATGATTAATTTTGAAAGAAAACTATCTGTTTTTTTATTTCCTTTCCCTTAAACCATGTTGTTTGGTGCTATTTATGAATTACCACAAGTTTGTTAAGAATTATAGTCAATAGCAACATCTCTAGAAACATTATTGAAGAATTATTTTCTTGGACCAAAGTAACAACCAAAGCTTTGAAAAACATAACGAGGCTATGTGTGCAACTCTTGTACTAGCCACACCTAAATTCACTAAAACCCTCATTTTGGAGTGTGATGCATCATGCCATGGAATTGGTGTAATTTTGATGCAATAAGGAAGGCCCCATTGCATTTGAAAGTGGCTAACTTAAAGGAAATAACATACTCAAACCCATCTTTAAAAAAGAAATGTTGGTCATACTACATGCAGTTAAGAAATGACATCCATACATAATAGGAAAACACTTCAAAGTAAAAATAGATCATGATAGTTTGAATCACTTCTTGCAGCAAACACTATCTTCTAAAGAACAACAAGAATGGGTTACAAAGATGCTTAGTTATGACTTTCAAATTATTTATGAAAAAGGAAAACAAAGTATTGTGGCAAATGCACTCTTAAGGAAGGAAGAAGACATCAAGGGTTTACTATGTGCTAATTCCATTACAAAATTTGATTGGGTGGAAGAAGCAAGGATATAATGTAAGTAAGATGAAATGACAATATTATTCGACAAATACATGAGGACACCAATGTAGTAGAAAGTTTTATGTTGAAGAATCACTTGTTGTGGTATCAAGATCGCTTATACTTATGTAATAATTCTCAAATTAAATAGAAGGTCCTTTTGGAATTACATATTTATCCTATAGGAGGAAATATAGGATTTTTGAAAACATACCATAGCATCAAGAAATATATTTTGGGAAAGATATTAAAGAAAATGTGAAAAAAATTGTGGCTAAATGTGTGGTATGCCAATAGAATAAATGAGAAAAAATCAAGACCTCGAGACTCCTACAAGCATTGGCCATACCAAGCCAGATTTAAGAAGAAGTTTTGATATATTTTATTACGAGTTTACCCAAATCTGAAGGAAAGAATGTCATTATGGTAATGGTAAATTGAATGACAAAATATGCCCATTTTTTCTCTCATCCTCATCATTTTTAGAGCAATGAAAATGGATGAAGCATTCATGGAAACAATCCAAAAGCTACATGGAATATCGAAGATTATCGTAAGTCATAGAGATCCAATTTTCACCTAAAATTTTTGGATTGAATTATTTTCTTGTTTGAGTACTCAAGTGGTTCCATCCTCAAGTTGATGGAAAATTGAGATTCTAAATAAATGTTTAGATGGATAGCTATGTTTCTTTGCATATGATAAAAAAATACAATGAGTCAAGTGGTTACCCTTGGCAGAATGGTGGTAAAACACATCCTTTCATACTTCATCAAAATTGTACCCTTTTATTGCACTTTATGGATATCATCCTCCATCCATAGAATCACCCTTGAAAGGGTCAATATAGGCTCAAGAAATGAAGGACCACATAGGGAACCAAAAATAGGTTCTCAAACTATTGAATGAAAACTTAGTTATAGCACAAAATAGGATGAAACAACAAGAAGATTAACATTGTAGTGAAAAGGAATTTGAAGTGGGGGATTGGAAATTTGTGAGATTGTAACTATATAAATAAACATCCCTAAAACAACAAAAGAAGAAAAATAAATTAGTACCAAGGTATTATAGCCCCTATAAGGTGCTGCAAATGATTGGAAGTATGCCTTACAAATTGGAATTGCTTCCATCTCACATGTACAACCCATCGTCCATGTTTATTTCTTAAAGAAGGTAATCGATGACAAGATCTTAGTCCAAACTAATTTACTAAATATTAATGAAAAATGGGAAATAATAGTATAACTAGAAACAAGGATTAAGTAGTTAAGAAATCAAATATTTATTGAGGGCCTCATCAAATGGAAGAACCTACCATTGGAATAGGCGACGTGGGAAGATGAGTTGTTCATACAGGACACTCATAGTTAGTCAAGTATTGAGGAAAACACTTGTTTGAGGGTGAGGGGAATGTTAATCCCTATATAATCCCCTGATTAACCCTAAAACCCCTTATTATACCCTAGATATTGAATTATACATTTCGATTATTATATGTTAATGTCAATTACAACCTTTGATTGTACCATTTCATTATAATTGTACCCTTTGCCTTTTATATTACACTAAGGAGACCTAGTCATGGGATCACTAAATATAGTATTATACCTTGATTAATTGAAAATTATTGTTTCCCCTTTGAATTGCACTATAATATTGGCTTCTTATCATTTTTAGGGGGAAATGTTCATAACATGAAGGATAATGTCATCTTGTAGGCTCAGGTGAAAGGAAATTAGTTCATTTTGATTTCTAAAATTCCTTCCAAGCATAAGTAATTAAATCAAATCTTAAATAACTCTACTTGAAATTAAAGGGAAATGATATTACTAAGTTTTAATATGAAAGTGTTACCACTAATTTGTAGAAATAAAGAGACTACTATTAAACTACAAATATAGAAATATCTAAATTGCATAATTCATAATGGACTAAATTCAAAAGAAGGTTATCCAATTCTTTAATTCCTTTCCTTTAAACCATGTTTTCTAGTTCTATTGACGAAGTAATAGACAACACATGAATTTAAATGAAGAAAAAATCTCAATGTGAAGTATTCAGGACTATTCTACAAGAACTATAGCAAGGCTACAAGAAACTTTGTAGCGCTACAAGAAACTCCTATAGGAATTCCAAATTAAAAATTAATGAGACAACATGCTTTTCTAAGGTCAAATATTCATAACAAAGCCTAAACCATACATGTGAAAATCATAAGATCCACTCAAGAGAACAAAAACACTATTGAATCTGCCTTCTATTGGAACATGAAAACCTTGCCATACACTGATATACTTGCAATAAAAGGAAGTGCGGAAACATTTTCAACAAAAAGCATGTAAATGATAAGAAATAAAGTACAAATGGGTCCTTGGAGCTCCTATAGGTGGGCATTTCCCAAGGTTATTAGAGCCCTTAAAGAAATCACACTAGTTGGCTAAATAACATAAATGCGGGCTTCATTAAGTTGTTGAAATGAAAGACATGAGTTCAAGACTTAAATTCTATAGAGGGAGAAAATGATAACATAAAACCAAGAAAATTATAAGTTATTCCATTGAATTCTACTTATATAAAGTTTCGGGAATATCCTCCTTGGCAAGAGGGTTGATTTCCCTTAAAAATCTCTAAATTGGGACAAATTTTTTATTGATGTATCCTAGTTATCTAACAAGTTCCTCTAGTAGGTAGAGTTGCATTAAATGCACAAAAGTGGTTGAAGGTTGAGTCCTACTACATGAGGGAAAAATATCCTTGAAATATCTTCCTACTACAAGTTGAGATCATCCTCACAGAATCTGCGAAAAATATCAATTGAGCTAAATAAAAGGGCCAAAATATCCCAAAGGTGGAAAAGTAATTTAAGCAACCCTAGTGTACACCTAATAAATATGAATCTATCAAACTATTTATTAATTCAATGTCAAAAACATGTAAAATCATTAAGGATGGGCCTATATAATATGCATTGTGTGGGCTCATCAATAGCATTACAAGGCAAATCATAAGACATTTGATTTCCATGAGAAAATATTATCATCCCTAAATATGTGCTCAATTTACTTTTTGATGCAAGAGTTACATGATGATAATGGGGTGAACATAAACAAAATGTTGGGAGAAAATTAATTTTATATATATATATATATATATATATACTCATGACACGTGTTGATGAGGCCAATCCACTATCATCATAATTGCAATTTGAACTATGGTCAAACATTCGTCGGTTTCTACAAGCATGTTGACATAGCTACAACTTATAATGCAATTCAACTTAAACATAGTATATAATGAAGCCATTTTAGTGCCTTCATATAGCTAGATTGCTAACCCATTTTTCACAACTAACATTTTGAGAATTATATTCCCTAGAAATTGTTGCAACTTACCATAATCTTTCTTCTCTTCATAATATAGGAGTTTTTTCATGTAAGCTAGTGCAAAATATTTCTATTAGTAAAAGATAACGTTTATATTGATAACATAGATTCTAGAACCTAAAAAGACTAACCTGGGAGTACTATTCTCCAACCAAGTAAAACAAAACTAAACATCATGACTATGAAAGCAAGAGACTAGAGATTAACATCATTTACATCCATGACCTGTAGTTATAACGAAATCCTCCAACATTTAAGATCTAGGACTACTGTATAAAAAAACAATGCTTTCAAGAGGCATCCAGTGAAACAACTTACGACAAAACAATGAGAGAGTAAACCAATCAGTTACATCCATGACTTGCAGTTATAACAAAATCCTCCAACATAAACTTAAGATCTAGGAATATTGTAGAAAAAAACAATGTTTTCAAGAGGCATCGAGTGAAATAATTTCCGACAAAACAATGAGAGAGTAAACCAGTCACCAATCCATTTCACCAATCACCACCTAGTGAAACCAAAATTTCCAGCAGAAACAAACCTTTAGCTAATATGAGAGCATTAACAATCAATTTAAACCACAACTCCGCCCCTTTGCAAAAACAACAAACTCCACTCTAGCATAGATAAAGAGATTAAGTTCAAAGATACCCAAGAGAGTCAGTGAGAAAACCTTCAAAGATCCATGATACAAAAACCTGTGAATGAGGATAGACAAAAAAATTGAACAAACCAAGTCCTCTTTAGTCTGATATAATAACTAGTGAAGGAGAGGTATTAGATGGTGGAGAATGATCCATTAGTGGATCATTGACAACAACAGGAAGATCTTTCATGTCCTCAGAATTAGAGTCTGAAAGTACATATTTCTCAACTCTACGCAGACGTGAGACTATGTCATCTAGGTATAAATGTACATTCCTAAGAAGGTGCTTAATGTCCTCTTGTCCTGCAAAGATTTTATAATTGTCCACTTTCTTGTCTCGGAGAACCAGACAAAAGAGGGAATCCATCTATTGATGCACTGCAATAGAATGTAGAAAGTGCAGTCTCCTTTTTTTAATTTCACAGGGTCAATGATCCATTTGAGGTCATCCAAACCCACCTTAGAATTAGAGAAGTAAATACGATCACCAAATTCCCTAAATTCAAGGTGGAAAATATCCTTTTGGACCTCTAGAGGGACCGAATCAAAATAAGTCGCCACCATATTCCAGCCAAACAAACTTTGACAGTTAGGATTTGAACTTCTTGCTCCACCTCTATGACTTGCCATTCTCTATCAAAGAGGCATGGTTACAAAGAGAGACAAATAGGCCATAGAGACCTGGGTAACAGAAGGGCGAACAAGACAACCGAAAAGATGGAATATAGAGTATTTGACCCTCGACCAGAGAAAAAACATGTCGTCCCCAATACCCACGAAGGGTGACCCTTGGGCAAGAAATAGCAAATAGAAACCTGATTTAAAATGTACCACTCAGAACCAACAAAGTATAGACAATTACCTCCTAAAACCCCACAAGGAATACGTCATATGCACAAAGGCCAACTGAATCAAGTAACGAAGTAAAGATTGAAGTTGTCTACAAACCATAGGCTAAGAAAAGAGGTAAGAAAGACAAGAGGCACGACTTGCCCAAAAGGAAAATATAGGAGTTATTTTTGAGTTATTTGACTTCTACTTAATTCTTAAGTGGCATCTTATCATTTAAAGTTGATTTCAATGTGTAATAGGGAAAGGTTGCGTTCTTAACCTTATAGTAATTCACAAAAAAATTGTCCTTTCCTTCCCGTCATCTCCAAAACATTTTCCTCATAATGTTATCACATAACATCACAAATAGATTCTATTTATATTTTATCATTGTAATAACTAATTACCACTAAATTTTGGTTTTTTAAAATGTTAAGAAATTTTGTCATATAAAAATTAAAAAGCATTCTTAATTTAAATTGTACCATTTCTAATTTAAATATTATTACATCTAGAGATCTCTAGAATTTAGTATGGGGAAGATGCTATAATGTTTATAGTAAGTAACATGTGAGATCAATAAAAATTTAGTATAAAAAAAATGTTCTAATATTCGTAAATAAATATAAACATTTACATGTCCACTCAATAAAAATTCTTTCAAAAATTATAGATAAATCCCATGGGGAGATATGAAAACAATGAGACCAAATTCTAGAGGTCCAATAGGGCAAGTGTTGATAATGATAATGATAATGATAACCGAGCCGAACACCTCGTAGTACTGGGTTTTGTATTATCAGCTTTGTCACTGAATTATTGCAACCACATATTATGACTTAGCAGATTCCTTAGATTCAATTTCTTCAACCATATCATCGACTCTACCCAAGAATTATTGCACGTAGTTCTTCTTAAGTGAAGTCGACTATAACATATGTCTTAATTTGTGATACCCTAAAAATATATATAACTTATAAATTTATCTTACCTATATTGTGTTAATCTTATAGAGAATATAGCATTGTAGGTATTAGATAGAGGAGGGTGTACGTAATGGTGGAAAATGCAAAAGATTAAGTAATTGTGATGAGTATCACTCTGAAAGCACAATAACGATGTTGGCAAAGACCAAGATATGCTCAATGGTAGTTGAAGTGTGGCAAAGACCAAGATATGCTCAATGGTAGTTGAAGAATATTTAAAGTTATCTTTTCATATTTATAATATTAATATTATGTTAATATTTATAATATTAATATTAATATTAGGTTTATTTTTATGGATTGGTTAATTTTTTGAATTTGAATTTATTTTTTAATAATTATTAAATAGATAGTAAAAATTTAATTTTGTAAAATATTATAGAATATTTATAAATTTATAAAAATAGTTATATATTAAAGATTGAGATTTATCTCTAAAGTAATTATGCTTTTTAATTAATTTGATTAATTAAAAATAATTGTCATAGAAACATGTGTGATATGAATATAAGTGACATTTTTGGGGCACGTATTATTGATAAGATATGGGATCGCTCCATGATATTGTAACAAAATCTTTTTAAATATTAAGAATTTCCATAGTAAATCTCCATATTTAAGAATAATAATTTAAAAATAAAGTTATAATTAAGTTAATTTTTATTGTTTTTTAATTCTATCAACTCGATATGTATCCTAAGAGGTAAGTGTTTTGATCTCTATCATGGATCGATGCTTACCCACATTTATCAACCACTTAATTGATATGAATGCAAACATATAAAATCAAGAATTAGATCATAAGCAAAATTTTGAATAACATATTTATTTGAAACACCATTTAAATCCATTTCCATAATTTATATGGAAACATTTATGTGTTACAAGAGAAGGAAGAGGATGTATACAATATTGGGATAAATGAAAGATAACTTTTATATGTAAAATAACGTAACACTCTCTTGCTTGCTTGATGCATGCATTTAGGGTTCACTCTTTTATATATATATATATATATATATATATATAAAATGTTATAATATTATATTAAATTGAACACAGTTTTATAGTATTATAATATTAAAAAATTTCACCAAATTAAAAGGGTAAAGACATATGTAAGGTCCTGATTTGATACATTTATATTTTGCATTTTTATTGAAATAGATGCGTGGATATTAATTTTTAATCATATTTAATTAATTGCATTAGATGTATTGATTTCAATATAAATGTTGATTTCTAATCCTATTTGTTGTTTGCATTAAATGCATTGATTTCTGTGGTATGCACATGGTAATTATTGATGATGTGCATTGATTTATGTGTTACAATAATCATCAACCTAGATCCATATTAAATGAAAATGAACAACAAAGAGCCTAGATCAATATTAAATAGAAATGAACAACAAAGAGAAAGTCTATAGAGAAAGGCATAGGAAATGACAACTGAGGATGCATTTATTTCAATGTAGATATTGATTTCTAATCTTGTTTGATTGTTTGCACTGAATGTGTTGATTTCAGTGTAGATGTTAATTTTTTATCTAATGTAACTAGGTCGATGATATGCATTGCTTTCAAAAAAATTAAACTAATATTGTGTGCATTGATTTATGTGTATGCATAAAGTAATTATTGGCGATGTGCATTGACTTCTTTGTTATAATAATCATCAACTTAGATATATATCTAATATAAATGAACCAGAAAGGTCCTAGTTCCAGCTTAATCATCAACCTAGATCCATCTTAAATAGAAATGAAGAACAAAGAGCAAGCCGAGAAAGAAAAGCATGAAAAAATGACAACTAATAAGTGTCAACAACAAATTTAGAAACAAAGATAGTCACAATAAATGACATTAACAACAAAATCATATGAAAGAAAAAATTGAACAACAAAGAGTATATAAAGAGCACATAGACAAAGATGGGAACAATAAATGACAATTGAAAAGTGTAAGAGAAAATATTACAAGGAAATGCACAACAACAAGAAAAGACAAAGGAAATGACAACTCAAGAGCATGAAGAACAGACGAATTGAAAATTTGAACAACAAAGGATATACCGACAAAGAAAACAATATTCAGCCAACTCAAACATAGTACAAAATGCATAAGAAAATTCTTCAAAAAATTAAATTTAAAAGATATCTGCGCCCAAGCTCAACCTATAATTCTTGCTTATATGAATATCGCACATTGAAAATTTTGTGATAGGATTTATCGATTAGCTCAAGTTTAAATGTGTCATGTGTATGAGGAGTCATATGTTGGTATTCAATTATTTAGTACAAATGTAAGTCCAATATGAATGAGATGTAGAAGAGAAGGAACTCATCTTATTAATCTTAGACATATTTTTACAATGGTTAAATTAATTATATGTTTTATATTTTTTTGTGGTCATAGATGACTGAACCAGCCTAAATTCATCTAAACTCTGGATCTATCAAATACTAAGAGGGATCAAATTTCTCAAGGTGCAAACATTTCCTCAATTTTTGCACTCAAAAATAAGTTTTCACCTCAAGATTTTTTATTCCTCTTGGCACTTGATAAATCGAGAATTATTATTATTATTATTATTATCCAATTTTAAGGTCACAGCAAAGCTAGACACTAAATGGGTGTATGAGATCCCCTTGCCTGTGGGACAAGGGACCCACCTCCACATAGTGATTTCACTGCTAAGTCTACAAAGGCATACATACTCTACCTCCCTCTGGTTTTGAACTTGTAGCCTCTTAGGAGGAAACACATACTCTTAACCATTAGGCCCACTCAAGTTGTATTAAGATGGATCTAGGTTGGTTAAAAAACCTTAACTTTATCACATAAATTTATAGATCTAATATAATACCTAAAAATAAATCATTTTTACAACAAAAAAAATATTTATTAATCAATAGAGAAATCTTTTCTAAATTTCTACAATGCCAACTACTATGTGCAACCACAAACCAACCAAACCCTATTGAATTCATTGACCTATACCCAAAAAGAACCATATTAAATACCAATCTTATATAATCAGGGTTTAAAAATAAAGATATAAATTAGTTAAAAATGGTAAAAAAAGAAAAGAAAAAAACAGTAAAAGTTAGACTTATATTGAATTTACTCTCCTTCCAAAGAAATCAAAAAATAAATAAATATATATATATATATATATATAAATAAAATAATTGATCACATAAATATATGTCGAAGTGGAATGTAGCTAGAGTTTTAAAAAATATCTATTGTAAATGGGTGAACTGGGTTAAATACAAATAGAGTTACACAAAATCATTACCAATTTTTTATATTATTATTATTATTATTATAAAGGTTAAATAATAAGAAGAAATGAAAATTAGCATATATCTATTTTAATTTTAGATCTAGTAAACATGGAGGGATTCAATCTCTGGAGATTGTAAAAAAAATTAATACATAATTTGAGGAAAGATATGCATATTGAAATATTCTTTTAGTGATTGTTATACTAGTTTTTAATAATATTATTTATATTTATATCAATTTCACATCTTTATATAGAAATATTTTAATTTTTTATTTCATTAAAATATTGATAATACATATAGTTACATACAAATATGCTCTCTCTCTCTCTCTCTCTCTCTCTCTCTCTCTCTCTATATATATATATATATATATATAATTTTTCTATGTTTATTGATTACATTTAAATATGAAATTCTAAATTATAATGATTAGAAATATGAATTATTATTTTAATTTATAATTTGTAATTGTTATTATATTTTATATATATATCACATTTTTATAGAGGAGTGTTTTTGTTTCTAATTATATGTTTATTAATTAAAATTATTAAGCTTTCAATTCTATAATTTCTTTTAATTATTAATAATTGTTATTTGGATGGTAGAGATTTAATCTCCATGGAATATTTTAGATTATTTGTAGTAATGGTCATAGATCAAAGGTTAAGATTTGTCCCGAAAGTAGTTATGCCCTTTCTTATCTTTCTTTGTTACATTAATTATTTTAAAAATATCATATGAACATGAGTTTTGGTTTTTTTGGGTATATGTTATTAATAAGTCATGGTATTGGTGAATGGTATTATAACAAAGTCTATTTAATCTTGTGATAAAGTAGGGTGAATATCAATGTTTACAAACTTTGTTACATATTTTCATAATTTATATATATTTAACTCATTAATTCTAATGAGTGTTTTGATGCCTGTTAATATTTATTAGTCATTTAATTTATATGGCTATGCTAATTTATATAAAATACACATTAAACTGCAATTATATAAAATACACATTTTAATCCAAATAAGTTAAATATTTGTAAGTGTATATATCCTAACGAAACAATTTGGTAACACCTCTTAAAACATGTGTGTTAACCTAATTGATTCAACTTTCTTCTTATTAGTTCATTGGTAAGGTGGCACTATAACAATCCATTTTCCTTTTGATCACTATTGGTTTGGTGTTGACCAATATAAATTGTAATGGTTAATTTAGTTTAGGTTAGATTGCAATCATGTTTTTCATGTATTTCTCATTTTTCGTGTAGCAGGGTCCATCAAAACTATGCAACATGGGTACCCCTTGGATGAGGAATTAAATTTTTCATCCAATGAGTACTCTTGCTCGAAATTTGGGTAAAACCTTAGGGAGATAAGTTGAAAATACGAGTTGAAAAAGTAGTTTTATTATTTTTTAAACTTTTTACTTTTTTACTCCAAAAATGGTGAATCATCCCTCATGGTTGACATCATCATCTTGAATCCTATTGGTTCTTATAATGTTTATTTTAGTTGTACATTTTTCTTAGGAGGCTCATTTTAGACCTCAAAATTTCTCCAATGAGTTTGGTCAAGAAGCTTGCTTCTAAGGCATGAACTGATCCCTTAGGTCATGATCACTGAGAGACTAGTTTGGTTGGGGACATCGATTCTGAGTTCTCTCCCTTGGACCATTTGACTGAGAGACTATATATTCAAGCATTGACATAGGGATTCCTCCCTTGGGTCATGGACTTAGAAACCTTGTTTATGGTCAGGGGGATGGACCTTGTGTACTCTCTTGGGTCATTGTGTGTGACTGAGAAACCATTGTATATGGTTGAAGATTTTGGCCTCATTGATTAATCCCATTGGTCAATTAGGCATTGATCTTGATTCCATAGGGTTTTGGCTTATGGGATGTGTTGGGTGATATGTATATTTCTTTATGATGAGACTTGTACATCTGATCTCTCTCTTGGGTTGTGGTTGAGAGACCTATGGATTGGTCATGGAGATTGATCTTGAAAGAGGGAGAGACTTGTACATCTGATCTCTCCCTTGTTGCTCAGAGACCTATGGATTGGTTGGGGAGATTGACATTGAGAGAGAAAATAAAAATTGCCTCCCTAGCTAAGAGGGAGTGTTCAAAATTGGTAGCTATGATTTGTATTTGCATTGGCAAAACAAAGGATAAAAATCATATTTTACAAGTTGACCAAGTCAGCCTCTCTTGGTCAAGTTGGCCCCACTCTTTGAATGGGTTTGACCCTGAGGTCAAAACCCTCCTCCAAACACATGTATAAATACAAGCTCGTTGACCTCACTTTGGCATCTCATTTATCACATCACATTGATATGAAACAAGGAGTCATCCACACATGCAAAGGAGAAAAGAAGAATTTTTGTTCTCCATTGACCAACCTTCTCATCTTCTATTTGACCAGTGTTGACTTGGAATCATTTGCTTTTGTTTGACCAAGATTTTGACTATTTGTGGAGACCAAAAGTTGGAGTGGTTTGTTGACCTTCTTTGACTGAAAGTTCGCTCATGTTTCTAAGTCGTTGATTGTAGGTTAGCTTTGAGATTTGACCAAGAATTTGTAGTGGTTCATTGGTTGAGGTTTTGACCAAATTTCAGCACTTATATTCAATTTCCTTAGGCCAAAATTCAACCCTTTTGGTGTTGACTTGACTTTGACCAAAATTGACTATATTATCTCTCCTTTGACGGGTTTGACTTGGAATATTGAGGTCAAAAAAACTGGAATATTCTTATGTACAATATGATGAATTGAATACTCTCTCATAAGGAAAGATTATTAGGTTTTCCCCTATTGGGTTTTGCCCTAGCTACTAGCCTAAATTTTGGCATCTCTTGTCTCTTGTCTTACTGTCTATTGTGATCTCTATTGCTATATTGAAGAAAGTGAATGATCGAAATTTTTCATGTATAACTGCTTAATGATTGGAATGCTATAAGAAGCCTAATTGTATCATTGGAAGTAGTTATCAGTTTGAAAATATGTACTAGTCTTGATTGCACTAGGAAATCAACAAAGTGTCCCCATGTGGGATTTGAAACCGGGTGAAGGGGATAACATCCCATTGTGTCAACCACTTGATCTTCCCACGAGGAGACTCCAATAATTACTAATTTTTGCAACTCCGATAATTATTAATTGTTGTAATTTCCTCTCTAATTGTTGAAACTCCAACTTATCATGGACATCTAATTCATGTCAATCACACACTTGAGCACTTAATCATCCATGTACTTAACAATGTTTTGGAGATTAAACAAATTTGTCTCCCTTAAGAATACAACAATTTCATATAAAATACTATTCTCTTATTTTGCATTTATTTTATTCTAATTTCTTATGTCTTTCATGAATGCGTATTTTACCAGCTTATTGGAGGTTCTTTTAGAGTTGGATATATGTAGATGTGCTTAATAGAAGAGGGCATATGGATTTCCAAATCATTAATGTGTCATTTCTTCACTTACAAGCTAACATGAGACTTCAAATTCATCGACATCCATTAAAACAAAACCCTAATATCTTTACATAACTCTATGTGCTTCTTGATAACCATACCAAACTCACCAAAGTCCTTAATGCTCCAAATATTTTTCCTCAAACTTAATTTATGTTAGTTTTGTAGCATTTGATATGTGTTATAGTCTTAACTTTGGTCAAAGAGGCTAAGAAACACAAGAGCTCCAAAATCTAGAAAAAAAATTCCATCCAACTACTCTATTTGGACAACACGTATGTCTTCCCTTCTAGATTAGCATGGTCTGAAGACATAAGCAGAACAAGTTTTAGTTGTACCTACAGACCCACAGAAACTAGATAATAACAAAAAGGAGATGGTCAAGGAAAATCGGTTGATCCTTGATGGCGTTCATGATCATATAGTCTCACACTTAGCGGCCAAGAATACGACCAAAGAAATATGGGATGTAGTTGCCACGTTTCTCAAGAATCCTTTCGAGAATCGGAAGATGTTCTTGAAGGATAAATTAACTCTAAGCAGGATGAGTAAGGGTGAAGGAGTTACTCCTTATCTTACCCAGATTCAGGATGTTCGTAATGAGCTTGTCGTAGTTGGAGAATGACCTCAAGAGGGTGAGTTGGTGTGTACAACTCTCAATGGGTTCACACCGGAGTGGGCCACTTTCGTCCAAGGTATCACTGTACGAGATCATCTATAAGGTTGGCATCGGTTGTGGGAATATTTTACACAACAGGAAATAAGGCTCACTCTAGTGAAAAGAAATATCATTGGTAGCAGTAGTAAATGAACTAAGGATGTGCAGAAAGAGGATTATAGAAATTTTGAGGTAAAAAATGGGCCTCAAAACAAAAATGTACAACCAAAATCAAATTTATAAGAATTGATAAGATTCAATATTATGATGTCAACCATGGGGGATGATTCACCAATTTTGGAGTAAAAAAGTAAAAAGATTGAAATAAAAAATAAACTATTTTCCAACTCGTATTTTCAACTTATCTCCCCACGATTTTACTCAAATTTGGAGGAGGAGCACTCGTTGGATAAAAATTTTAATTCTTCATTCAAGGAGTACCCATGTTGCATACTTATGATGGACCCTGTTGCATGAAAAATGAGAAATACATGAAACGTGATTGCAATCACAATTTTCCATGTATCTCACATTTTTCATGTAGCAGGGTCCATAGGAAGTATGCAACATGGGTACTCCTTGGATGAGGAATTGAATTATTCATCAAACAAGTGCTCACACTCGAAATTTGAGTAAAACCATAGGGAGATAAGTGGAAAATACAAGTTGAAAAAACAGTCTTTTCTTCTTTCCCTCTAGAATTTGATGATGTAATCTAATGTTATTTTATTATTTCCACTATTATTTTATAATATTCCTTAGGATGCCCATTTTAGACCTCAAAATTTCTCTAAAGGAGAATGTATCCCTTACTTCAAAGGTGAAGGAAAAGAAAGGTTCCAGTCAGGGACAAGGTGATGAAAACTTGACTATATTGAGAGGGGGAGTGAATCAAATTAGTATATCCTTGGACATTAAAATTATTTTATTAAACTCATTAACTAAAACATTACATGAGCAGCTTAAAAAATAATGACAAGTAGATTGAATATGTGAACAACCAGTGATAAGCAGACCAAAACATCACATGAACACATATTGACACCAAATTTATGTGGAAACCCATAACGAGAGAAAACCACAATTTTATTATTGTTGTGATGAAAAGGCAAGATCATACTCCTTATTACATATGATTTTATGTAGGCTCCAACATACAGGAGGTTGCTACCTCAATTTTCTACAAGTTGCAACTGCAAGGAAGCTCCAACTCCCATATAATTTATGTAGGCCACAACCGACATGAGGCTCCTACCTCAACAGGATCCAACCTGATGTTTATGAAGCCACTACTTGAAAGGAGACTACCATCCCCTGATGTAGACAAGAAATAACAAAGTGTTAGTTTACCTTGTCATAAATTATGCATATATCCATCTTCATTTCTCAATCTTCATCCTTTTAAATCTACTTCACATAAGATTCATATGTGCTAGGTAACTAATTCATAATAGTCCAATCAGCTCTCACACATTCTCCCATTCTCTAACCCTCCCATGCCTTCCAAAATCACATGTTTTATAAAGATAATATGTTGATTGTTTGTATCCCACATAGGAATATAAAGTGAATGGGCTTGAATCTTTGCCTTCCACTCATTTGTTTCCAAATTCTTCATATCTTGAATATTATATCACAAAAAAATAATCCCTCCAATATTAATTTTAGCCACATGTAATGATTAAATGCATCAACTTAATTCCAACATCAAATAAAAATATTTATCATTAACGCGTCACAATAATCCTTGCAACATAATTTCCTTTTCCTTGGAGTCTTACCTTTGCACCACAACAATTCAGCTCAATCAACAATTTCACATCACAACAAATTCTTCAATATATCAATCTTTGCAACATTATCAAAACATTTCAATGTATCACAACTCCTTCTCCTTCTTTTGCTCCTTTGCATTGTTGATCTTGTTCATTAGTGTATACATTTCCTTGTTGTTTCTCCTTTACCTATTGTTTCTCCTTCATTGTTCCTTGTTATTGCTCCTTTACCTTTAATATTTTGTTGCTTTGTTGCCTCTTCACTGCATGTTTGCCTTCTTTTCCTTGTTGTTGCTCATGCATACCTTGTTTCTCATTTTCTTGTTGTTCCTTGTGTTGTTCCTTTGATTGCTGCTCATTTTCCATCAATGACATTATTGCAACAATCTCCCCCTTTAGCATTGATGGCAACACATTTGTCCTCCTCTTTTTATTTTGAGAAGTGTCTTCCTCCCTCTGATTACCTCCCCCTTTGACATCAATGGCAAGTGGGTTACAAATGTCTTGTAGCCTATAAAAGAGTCCTCAATATAGTTGTCATCATTGCATTAATGCTTTCTAACCTGCAATGTATTTTTCTACATGATTGAATAAATGCTACTCCAAATGGCTTATTAGGGCTCCTTCATATTGAATGAATGTTGCTCTATATGAGATATAAACATTGTTAGAGCAGTGAAAAATATTGTTATGAGAACAATATGAAAGCAAGAATAATGTTGAGAGAACACTTTGTAAGGAAAACATGCTATGCATGAGAAATGCATTATATTGAGCATTGCCTGACGTTAAAAAAATGCAGCATATTTAATACCAAATGATAGTATTAAAGTCATTTTAAAGAAACATGGCTCATGTATGATGATTTAAACCAATAATTCAAATTTTCTTCCAGAGCCTTGAGTACCAACAATAAGGCATCAACAAAGGCTTCAACACCCCTGAACAATCTTCTTGAATGTGTGTTTGAGATGCTGGCTTGTAGCAACTTCAAAAGCTCGAGTCCCCAAGACAATAGATCTATATTCAAGAGAGTTTTTAACAACATCCTTAATTCGAGCAATTACAATTGTACATCAGTGATGATTCCTAATATTTTCCACAAAAATGTACTTTACTTCCCCCGGACATGTTTATATACAATCCCAACCCATTCAAGATCATTAGGAGTGGGATCATCAACAAAATTGACAACCTGCCTACCATGTTAAAACCAAATAACCATTATTGGTCCAACAAAACAATGTCCAACAGGAAGTGTGGTTGGACCCATTACTTCCCCTTAATATCCCATAGGGTAATGGACACCAGATATAGCATGATATCATGAGTTCATATTTCATGTTGTTGGCTTTGCATAATTCATACATTTTGGATACCAATACAAATTGTTGAATACCATAAATTTAACTAGTGCTAGCACACAAAACTATGTTTTAATACTTAGGGAAGTTCCTCAATCTTGACAGCATCCAACATGAAAACATAGAAAAGATCTACAACTTGTCTTTGTCCTCTAAAAAGGGTGTCATACTCTCCTTAAGACCATTCCTCTTATGGATATCAGCCACAAGTTGCCCATATTGGGAACCATATTCCAATGAATCAGATCCATCATATCCCAGTGGTCAAACACATATTGAGGGAAAGTCTCAACGGAAGTTGCAACATGAAGGGTACTTGATAATCCAAATGATTCAACAACAGGTAGATCTACCTTGATGTTGTATAGTGGAGTTCCTAGCCTCTGCACTTCTTCAAAAACATGGCCTCTCTTCTAGTTCAGCACACCATAAATACCACCAAGGGAATTCACAGGAGCCTAAATCTCAACAAGATATACTGGTTCAAGAAGTTTTGGTTTGGTAGTAAGATGAGATGCATACATAACCCTTCTGGTCATTGGGATAATCTGGCCACCTCCTCTATGGATTGCATCAGTGTGCAAAACCACGTCACAAACCTCAAAGCAAATACCACACATGTTTTCTTCTACGAGAGCACCTTCCTTAGAATTGGAATGCAACAACCACAGAATCTTTAATTTCATTCAAGTATTGAACTCCCTTACACATATCCACCACCACTACTAGGATTGAGTAGCCACACTGAAGCAATCAAGAAGGCAACATTGTTGAGGATTCTCCTTCCAAGGATTTCACCAGATTTGAACAATAATTGATTATACCTGTAATAGTCAATTTGTAACTCAGATTTACATCGAAGAAAAATTGTTAGATGAAACACACAAAATGGCGCAGATAGACTTTGAGCTCTCTTGGTCCACAAACGCGTCCATAAAAATTAAAAAAATATCTTTCAAGTTCGATACAATTTGAAAATTCTTTATTAAATGCATTGTAATTTATCAAGGTGAAATTTGAATATTAACACAGGCTTTGAAAATTTATCCCAATTAGGGCACAAAACCCTAATTGTCATTGAATCCTTTTTCTCGTTGCTCTATAATAAATATATAATGATGTCCACACATTTGAGCGCTCTCTAGTGTATGAATCATTTTAACGCACCACATACTTTCCCTGACAGTTTCTTCTGTTTTTCATGATTGTCTGTGTTTCCAGTATTTCCCAGTGAATTATCATTTGCATCTTGAAGGCTCCTCTCCTCTTCCTCAGTAACATAAACAACCACCAATGGCGTAATGGAAATTAAAATGCATAACCGTGAGTCAAGGTGGGGAACAGGGCCCTCAACAAGATCTCTTTCCCTTTGCACAAGCCAAAGAGATGTGGTCCAGAGACCTAAAAATGTCTCTTGCCAGCTGGTACCATACGCTAGTCCATAATTGTGCCCAAATGCTGATGTCTGAGATCCTGCATCAATCAGTGTTCTGATTTCCTGGTGTTGGCGAGGTTGATATTCTAAACTCCTTTGAATATAACTAGTCAATTGAGTAAGTAATTCACTAGTTATCTTTAAATTTGATGATGAGGAATGAGCTTGTAGCATTTGTGAGCGTTGATATAGTGAACTCCATTGTTCAAGCATATTCTCATATACAAGACGGAGAAAGGTTGACGTTCTTTTTTGTTGTGTAAGTTTTCTAACCATATCAACAACCACCACAATATTTGTCCTCTGTAAGTTTTCACGATGTTCATGCCTTTTTCTATTACTGTCATCTTCCACTTCTATTTTTATGTCATGTTTCCCCATATAATAATTCACCAAGCAGCATAATACGCCAAATATTAACCTAGCACCATATTACACCAATGTATTCCATGTCCCTTGGGTGATGGAAACCTTGGAGGGTTCATATCAGGTTCCCAAATGATATTTATTATTTGATTATTTTATCATATGCTAATAATTTAAATCAGTCTCCTCCAAAGGTTCTATTCACATCAATAGGAAGCAACATCCAAAACAACACACAGATTCTATATCCATGTCAGCAAAAGAGTATCAATATCGTAATAGAATATCAACGCCACACAACAATATAATGCATACAATACAAATTTTGACGCCAATATGCCACAATCGCATAGACATTACAATGTGCATCCTCGTATCACTTAAAATCCTGAATCATTGCATCATTTTTCATACAAATCTCACTGCTTATAATGACCTATGTTACAGATGCCCAAAATACTTCTCTACAACTCCAATATTTTCATCACCTAGTTTGCTTTGTTTACTATTCAATCAATGAGTCTGGGCATTTCCAGTGGAAGATTCATCCATCCCACTTACATCAGATGATAATTGATTGTTAAGTACTTCCATGACATTTCCTGAAGGACGTTTGTGCTCATTTGTCTCAGGAGAAGTTTGGCATAAGCATTCAGGCCATGGATTTGTATAAAATGACTCAGGATGAACCCTCTTGTGTGGACCACCAAATGGTCTTCTGCATAATCATCCTTACTGAAGCTTCAAAATTTTGAGAATGAGACCTCTCACGGTCTATAAATATAGGTGCTAATGCTTTTCTGTCAAGTTGAATAGTGAACCGAAAACCATGGTACAGATGATGTCCCATTAGGTTATTGGAAAATTTACTTGGCCCATCATATGTTGTCATGAATATATTTGATAGAAGGTTGACCATGTAATCCACTGCTAGACCTAGCAATCCTCTTCCATCTGCAGTCATTGCTACCAAATCCTCTGCAAAGGCCATAGTGCTCCTATTCTCAAGGCTATGGAATAGAGTACGCAAGGGTTTCATGAAGTGCTCGCCACCAAAAATTTCACCAACAGCCATATATATACGAGTCGAGTTACCAAATCCCATAACATGAAGGATAAGTCAAACCTCTTCTAGAGTTAAAGGACACTTCCCAATAATTATCCTTTCATTATACACAAGCCTCTTCTCTGAAAAATTTTGTTCCTTGTACTTCTTTAAAATAATTTTCTCCTCTGGAGTAAAGATATCCAAGCAATTAAAATTCAAAGTTCAATGATATCAATGACCTATATGTTCCTTGTACTTATTTAACGCATTATACCAATGACCTGTAGCACATTATACCAATGACTTGTATGTTCCCAGTACTTATTTAAAATAATATGCTCCTCTGGAGTAAATATATCCAAGAAATTCAAATTCAAAGTTCAAAGATATTGCCATATTTTGTAAACACATTATTCAAAGTTGTTCCAACACTCTGAATATTGAATGTGTCAAATAATTTGCCAACTCTGCACAATGTATAAATGGTTGTATAACCTCTCCTTCAACGCAATTATAAACCCTTCCCAATAATAAAAGTATTGTGTCAATAGCCATAACACAACAACCAATCCCCAATGCATATATGTGCCGACAATGCTCTCAAATAGTGATACCACTATTGTCGAAAACATGAATAACTTAAAGAAATATTAATGTTGCTCAAATACCGTTTTACCATAAGCTCGCCAACGCCAATGTTGAGATGATGAAGCCTAGGCTACACCAATGAATAAACTCGCCTTCCCAGCCGAGAGAGAAGCTTGATAATTGCTGCCCTCTCCACCTGGGGTGATTTGTAAGGTTGCAACTGATCAGTGTCAATATAATAAAGAACACAACATAATATAATGCCAAAGCCATTGGTCTGTGTAGCAATGATGTTGCTATCATGTTCTATAAAAGCTTGTTAGATGCATATGCCGCAATATATGTATAACGCTCTATATGATATATCCCATAATTAAAAAAGTTGTAATGCTCATATATAATCTCGATAATGAATATATATAACCCAAGGAAAATCACGCATCATGTGTTGCAATATGCCAACCAAAATAACGCATTGTCACACCATAATACATAAAGACAACATTGCACCATATATTAATTAATGCTCACTACAAATAACATCCATGTCATCTCTTTGAGGTATTTGTTTCCATTTGAAAGGTGTATTGTATAACGTTTCCTCTCCATTTCAGTTCCGCTACTTGTAACTCCTCTTGAGTCTCCTCTTCCTGATCGACCCTTATCTCCACAAAATCAGTACATTCCTTTTATCGAGTCTACATACCCATTACACGCACTTGGAGCGGAGCTGAAGTCTAGAGCAAGGGTGAATAATGTAGTTCAATAGGGGAATTTTGAGGTCTAAAATGGGTCTCCTAAGGAAATTATAAAATAATAGTGGAAATAATAAAACAATATTAGATTACATTATCAAATTTTAGATGAAGAAAAGAAAAAACTACTTTTTCAACTTATCTCCCAATTGGTTTACTAAAATTTTGAGCGGGAACACTCGTTGGGTGCATAATTTGATTCCTCATCCAAGGAGTACATATGTTTCATAATTTCGATGGACCCTGCTACACGAAAAATGAGAAATACATGAAAAAACATGATTGCAATCACATTTTCCATGTATTTCTCATTTTTCATTTAGCAGGGTCTATCGAAAGTTTGCAACATGGGTACTCCTTGGATGAGGAATTAAATTTTTCATTCACCAAGTACTCCCGCTTTAAATTTGAGTAAAACCGTAGGGAGATAATTTGAAAATACAAGTTGAAAAAGTTGTTTTATTATTTTATTATTTTTTAATATTTTTACTTTTTTACCCCAAAAATGGTGAATCATCTCCCATGGTTGACATTATCATCTTGAATCCTATTGGTTCTTATAAAGTTTATTTTGGTTGTACATTTTTCTTAGGAGAACCATTTTAGACCTCAAAAGATCTCTAATGCTTATCCCAATTTCTGGCCAAATAACCCATACATAGTGCCAAACTCCTCCATTATGTTCATAATTGCTTGCTTGTACTAGAAATGCGAGGAAGGAATGAAAGGGGTGATGGTGGTGTATTAACTTCCTATCCCTTACCAGTCGTGATCATGAGAAGAAGGGGGTTCCTGTGAATTTCCAATCTCTCGACTAGTCTACCCTTGTCAACGATGGTGTACTATATTTTTCTCTTTATTTACCATATTATAATGTGCCCTTCCAAGTGCAATCAATCTATTGCCCGAAGGTGGAATACTGAATGCACCTTTTAGTGTGGTGCTTTGAATAGGTGTTTTGCATGGTGCTTTGCAAGCCATCTCCAATTCAATATCTGCAGTCTCATCCTTTAGCAGTATACATTTGCGCAACAATATCTTTAGGCTAGATTTCATAGCATTTGCGATGATTTTATGATGCATATTGTAATAGTCTTCATAGTGTATGATTCAATTTCCTTGAGGGAGAGAATTTATAGGACTAACAATCATGTTTTGGTAGATATCTACTAGGTCTATTGCTCCAAAGGGCCCATGACAAATGGCCCAACAAACTATGTGATTCTTTGTTGCCAATTTTTCACAAACTTGATTCGAACTTTCATTAAAAATACATGTGGATCCCTACGATGGCTCTCTCTGAATCCCTACTAATTCCATGCTACCTCCTGAGATTTTCATGTTGTAAGTAGATTATACATTTCTTGCACAAGATCTTTGAACGAATATTTGTGTCCTTTTCTTCCTTTAGTGACATTTTAATTTAATTTTATTTTGTTGAATAAATTGTGCAGGTGGTGTTGATATTTCCTCTTTGGCTTTGGATTTCTTCATATATGTCATCCTATTCTTCTAAATATGTTGTTCATATACTTGTAGAGACTCCAAATTATGTAATAGATTCTCATAATATTGTTGGCGCTGCTCTCCCCCTGGGATACTGTTGTTCTTTTATTACTTACTGGATGTTTTCTTTGCTGCTTAGGGTAACTCCCCCTGAAACCATGATGACTTCATTATGTCATTGATGTAACAAGTTGTTCCTTTCTCTTCCTCTTCCATACTTTTGTAGATTGTTTTCCCTTGTTTGTGTTTCTTTCATAGTTTTCTCTTCTTGAAGTTGCTTCCATCTTCTATCTAGTGCTCTTTAGAATATATGGCAACTTACAATCCTTGGCTTTGTGGCCAAGATTATTACACACAAAACATCTTGTGTGGCCAAGAAATAGAGAAAATGATGTGTTTCTTTTTGCATTCATGTTTTTCTTCATATATGCTTTGCATTCAAACGCTTTATGTCCAAATTCATGACACATGTAAAAATAACCATAGAAAGAGTTTATGCACTTGGTTGTCGATGTTCTCCTTTGTTTGCTTGTTGGATAGTACCTTCTTGTTTGGTGCATGTTTTGTTGAATAGTCTTGAATCTTCTTGTTCTTACAATCTGCTGCCACATGTCCATGTTCATGGCAAGAAAAACATGTGATGGTTTTCCCAGGAGCAAAGAATCTCCTTTGAGATCTTTCGAACTTTTTCAACTCATTTTCAGGAGAGAATGATCTTCTTGCAGTGAACCATTTCTTCATCTCATTCATTGGCTTTTGATATTGCTATTTGTTTTTGTTTTCTTTACAAAACATGTTGTTGTTAGACTCTTCTTCTGTAGGTCCTTTTAGAGCTGCTTCATTATCATCTTTAATGGTTTCCTTTGTTGAGTTCTTCATGGATGTAAGGTCATTTTCTAGTTGCTTACAAAACCTATTATTTTCTTCTAACTTACTTGTATCTAAATCAACCTCAGATTATAATATTTTACATTATAGGTCTCTCTCCTTGATTACTAATCATCACCTCTTCTAGTCTCCTTGCTTCTTCAAGTTGTGTCTTCAGGCTGACAATTTCCTCCTTCTACTCATGCTCTTTCTCATCACATATTTGCACCAGTTTCTTCAAATCTTTGTTTTCATTCTTCAATATTTCTATACTAGCCAATGATAAGTCAAGCCTAGCTTGATTTTCATATGTTTTTCCTTAATGAGATTCAGGCACATTCACACAGGTAGAGGTTTCGTTTAACTTAACACTTCCTTTTGACAGGTTTTTTCTCCTTCCTCTTTCTCTTTTTTTTCTCTACATTTTTGTTGCTAACCTCTTCATACATGAGTTGCAATCTATCCGAGATTTCTTTTTCAGAAGTTAAATCTATTATTGTATCAAGATCCTTATTATGAATATTGTTATACATGACACATTTTGCTTTAGCATTCCACTGTTGTTCTTGCAAAGAGGGAGAATATTTGCAGTAACCATCACATACAAGTTTCCATACACTAGACCCATAAGCTATTAGTTCAGATTTTACCTTATCTCTCCATTCATGAAAGTTTGTTGTACTCAACACACGTACACTTTGATAGTCCATGACTCAACCAGATCTACCTTCAAGTTTTTAGACTCATACAGAACGAACTAGATCTAATACCAATTGATGAAAACTTGACTAAACTAAGAGGGGGGTTGAATCCGTTTAGTATATTCATGGACAATAACTTATTTTATTAAAATCATTAACTAAAACATTACATGAGTAGCTTAACAAATAATGACCAGCAGATTGAATATGTGAACAACTAGTAACAAGCAGACCAAAACATCACATGCACACATAATAAAAGCACATATTGACACCAGATTTATGTGGAAACCCATAACGGGAGAAAGCCACAATTTTATTATTGTTGTGATGCAAAGGCAAGCTCCTACTCCATATTACATTTGATTTTTTATAGGCTCCAACCTACAAGAGGTTGCTACCTCATTTTTCTGCAAGCTTCAACTACAAGGAAGCTCTGACTCCCATATGTTTTTTATAGGCTACAACCCATAGGAGGCTCCTACCTCAATAGGCTCCAACTTGATGTTTATCAAACCACTACTTGAAAGGAGGCTACCATCCCCTTATGCAAACAAGAAATAACAAAGTGTTGGTTTACCTGGTCATAAATCCTGCATATCTCAATCTTCATTTATGCAGCTTCTTCTCTTCAAATCTACTTCACATAAGCTTCATATGTCAGGTAACTAATTCATAATATTCCAATCATCTCTCACACATTCTCCCGTTCTCTAACCCTCCAATGCCTTCCAAAATCACATATTTTATAAATATAGTTTGTTGGTTGTTTGTATCCCACATAGGAATATGAAGTGAATAGGCTTGACTATTTGCCTTCCAGTCATCTGTTTCAAAATTCTTCATATCTTGAATATTAGAGCACAAAAATTAATAATCCATCCAATATTAATTTCAGCCACATGTAATGATTAAATGCATCAACCTAATGCCAACATCAAATAACAATATTTATCATTAATACATCACAACAATATTTGCAACATCTTTGCCTTTGTCTTGGAGTCTTGTCTTTGCATCACAATAATTCAACTCAATCAACAATTTCACATCACAACAATTTCTTCAATATATCAGTCTCTGCAACATTATCAAAACATTTCAATGTATCACAACTCCTCCTCCTTCTGCTCCTTTACATTGTTGATCTTGTTCATTATTGTATACATTGCCTTGTTGTTTCTCTTTTACCCGTTGTTGCTCCTTGATTGTTCCTTGTTGTTGCTCCTT
The DNA here is from genome assembly GCA_031772625.1 of Pinus tabuliformis. Taxonomy (NCBI): domain Eukaryota; kingdom Viridiplantae; phylum Streptophyta; class Pinopsida; order Pinales; family Pinaceae; genus Pinus; species Pinus tabuliformis. The sequence continues at coordinate 1,226,779,666 of CM062805.1, read as the reverse complement.
TGCCTTTCATCTCGTGCTGCTTTGTTTCCCCTTCACTCCACTTTTTCCTCCTTTGCCTTGATGTTTCTCTTGCATACCTTGTTGCTCCTTTGCTTGTTTCTCATTGTCCATCAATGACAATATTGCCAACACAAGGCTCACAGGGAGGAGGAAAGAAGAAAAAGGATTTGTCGAATATCAAGTGCTTTAGGTGTGGTGAATTTGGTCACTACAGTACCCAGTGTACGAAGAGAAAGAAGGAGAAGGAGAAGCAGGAGAAGGCAACAGCTTCGACAAAGATATACAATTTTTCTTTTAGGTTGGAGGATGAATTCACACCATATGCAGTATACCTCTAGGAGAGAGGTGGGGAGACATAGAGCTCTAGTTCCTAGAGTTATAGAGATTTGGGAAGGCTCCAAGGAAGACTGCATCAAACATGTGTTTCTTGGATCATTACCCTTGCTACAAGGGCCCACAGTGTTTAGTAGCAGATGGATCAGTGTGAGATGGCACAAAAAAATCTTGAGGGACAATTGCAGTCAAATGTTGAGGGGCACAGAGTAGTTGCAGCACAAATAGTTACTTAGTGGGCAGTGCAAAGGCTAGTAGTAGTCATTGACTCATGAGACAAATGCAGAGCCAATCCAGAGACATAGTTGATTAAGATTTTTTCTCAGTGGTAGAGCAGCAACATGATATTAGTTGCAACGCAATGCAAAGTTGGCACAGTACAGGGTGTACAGTGTAGTGACAATAGCAGCGCAGATGCAGGATGGTTAAGCTCCGAGAGGAAAATGAATCAGAGTTTCATAGTGACTTGATGGCCAGTGACAGATTGTCATAGTTTTCAAACATCAACAGCGTGCATGGGAGGATGTTTTGAGATAAAGAGAACACCTTCCTCGCTAATAGGGAGTGTTAGTTTTGCAGCATTGGACAAGTGTTCTAGTCTTGACTTTGGTCAAAGAGGCTAAGAAACATAAGAGCTCCATAACCCAGAAAAAGTTTCAAGAGAAAACACCTAGGAATGGCTCAATAAATTAATTAATCAATAATTAAATATTTCCTAAGTCTAACTTAGGAAAAGTGATTAATTAACAGGAATTAATTGAGAAAGGTGAGATTTCTCTAGAAACTCACATGGATCGACTTAGATATGATCTTAGTTGTTGATGGGGATCTGATCATGGTTTTTGGTTTGCCAACAATCTAGAGAAGGTCGATGGGGTTGGAGATAGATGAACTCAAGAGGTCAATTTCATTGACAGATCGAGCATCTAGCTGTTGAGAAGAGAGTTAGAGTCAGAGGGGAAGCAAAGACAAAGAGGGAGCAAAGACAATGATTTTGGAGGAAGATTTCCAGTTCCGAAGAGGCAACAACAAGTTCTAGAGATATTCCACAGAGAAGTTATGTGGGAACTGCATAGGTGCTTCAGTGAGTAGTTCGATTTAGTTGAGAGGGAGGTTGATTCAATGTCCAAAGGCGGGGATAGTTTTCTAGAGGGTCGAAGAGTCACTTCCAATAGTAGAGACAGGCAAGGCAGCTTGATTAAAGGCTAACATAAGCCACGTGTGAGAGGAAACAAAGTTACTGTGCAAAGGGCCTATGCAATGGTTTGGATAGCCATATTTTCTAAGGCAAGCAGTGTCGGGATTACTTGTGGAGAGAGAATTTTCTCTCTAATATATTTGCCATATATTTGTTGATTGGATAGCCAGTTGGGCATCCATAGATTATACTCAGATTATTTCACTACTGCATAATAATAAAACCCTCATCTGTTGCACCAGTTTTTCCACATTGGGTTTTTCTGGGGACAATTGTCCAAAAATAATTGTGCCAATTTTATTGTGTGTCCTGACATTTTCTCAGTTTCTAGTATTTTATCCTCTGCAATGTTTTTAGGGTGAAAATTACAGTCGTGATTTTATTCATTTTTTTTCATAGCAAATAAACTGCACTTAATTTTTAATTATTTAGAAGAATAATTTCAAGTTGTTGCAATAGATCAAAAATTTCACATGGTACCAGAGCAAGTTCGAGTCAAATCAGTGGCTAAGTGACGAGGGGAAATTTTGCAACTTCAGAAGCAATGTTTGAGTAGAATTTTTGGGTCTACAGAGAGGGATAGCCAGGTAGTGAAAATTGTTGAGAAGAGGTCAATTTTCAATTGCAGGTGGCAGAAAATTTTGACTTTGTCTAGTAGCAATTCCAATAGGCAGTGGTGAAGTCGGGAAGCAATTTCGGTGAGAAAAACAGAGAATTCGTTGAGAAGATCTGGGCACAGTTGGTTTGTAGCAGTTATTGCAATAGAAAATAAGAACTGGGTGTAAGAGTAAAGCACACACAGAAGGATTTATCTCACAGGGTTTCTGAATTCAGTTTTCTTGAGAAAATCTGTGATTTCCAGTGTAGGTGACCACAGTAGCTAAAAGCACTGCACATTCTAGGAGAGAGTGTGAGTAGCAAAGCAACAGCCAAATAGCAGAGGGAGGAGATTCTTGTTTATTTCCTAGTTGTGAGTTTTGCAGAAAATGGCCTCAATAGGACTTTGAGATCAAGATAGGCTAGATGGAACATCCAACCACTGTATCTGGAAAGCCAAAATGTATTTCCTGCTAGATGAGCATGGTTTGAAGATATACGCAGAATGAGTTATAGTCGTACCTCCAGATCTGCAATAGCTAGAGAATTACAGAAAGGAGATGGCCAAGGCAAAGCGGTTGATCCTTGACGGTGTTCACGATCATATAGTTTTTCACACTTAGCAGCCAAGAATATGGCCGAATAAATGTGGTAGCAGTTACAACGCTTTTCCAGAATCCTTCCGAGAATCAGAAGATGTTCTTGAAGGAGAAATTAACTCTGAGCAGGATGAATAATGGTGAAGGAGTAACTCCTTATCTCACCAGAATTTAGGATGTCCACGATGAATGTGTCACAGTTGTAGAAGCACCTCAAGAGAGTGATCTAGTACGTGCAACTCTCAATGATTTGACACAATGGTTAGCCACTTTTGTCCAAGGTATCATGTAGTGTCCCACCTTGGCAAGGTTAGTTTTGTGACATTTAGAGAGGGTGATTTTGATGTAATGAAATAAGATTATGCATGACATACTTATGTACATGCTTATTTGCAATAGAGTTATTTTGAGTCACCTAGTTGCTACGTGCTTATGATAATATCTATGGTTGTGTGTATAAGAATTGATTTTGGTTAAGAGCATATTATCGATGTTTTCTTTTTTGGTATCCTAGTTTGGACATATGTGTATGACATGGATGGTGATTCAATATTTAGACACATAGATCTATAAATGATCATGGTTATGTGGAACATATGGTTAATTATGATTAATGGATGATATATGATTTGTATGATTATATATGCATAATCTTGTACTAAGCAGGATGTGGCAGGGGACCTGGTTATTTGTAAACCAGGATGCTCAAATTATAAATGACTGTGGAAGTCATGATACATGATTTGTATTATTATATATGCTTAATCTTGTATTGAGAAAGATGTGTCAGGGGACATGGTTATTTGTAAACAAGGATGCTCAAATTATAAATGACTGTGGAAGTCATGATACATGATTTTTATGATTATATATGCTTAATCTTGTATTGAGCAGGATGTGACAGGGGACGTGGTTATTTGCAAACAAGGATGTTCAAATTATAAATGGTTGTGAAAGTCATTTCTCCAGAACCAAAATGACTGTGGAAGTCATGCACAATCTTTGGTAAAATGTGAATAAGTTAATTATGAAATTCATTTGATTCTTTTGATCTATGAGATTGTGATGTGTGTAGGTCTTGGAACAAGGCCTTACCAACGAACCATCAGATGGGTATGAGCTCACAATCAGTACCTTAAGGTGAAGCGCGGAGTTTCAAAGTATATTAGATGATAAGCCATGGAAATTAGGGTGTGGATTCCTAAATCCATGAAAGATAAAGACGTGGAGTCTTGGATCTATAATAAAAGGATTAGGGCGTGGAGTCCTAAATCCATGAAAGATAAAGATGTGGAGTCTTGGATCTATAATAAAAGGATTGGGACGCGGAGTCCTAAATATTTAAAAGATCAAGGTGTGGAATCTTGGATCCTTGGAGTAGATCAGGGCGCGGAGTCCTCAATCTACTAAGGCACGAAGATGTATGCAATAGGGATGTGGAATCCCTATTCTCCAAAAGAAAAATACCACTCATGGGAAGCTTAGGGATGAATTTCCTTAATAAAATCTCATTTTTGACAATTCTGGAGTGACTTTCTAAAAATAGAAAGTCATGTCTAGCATCTCAAGTATGACTTTCCAAAAATAGTAATTTTCCTTAAGTGAATGGGTAATCAAGTATAGTTGAAGGAAAATCACTTAACTTATCATTACTCAATTCTAATAGTTCAATCTTGACTTAATCCTCAATATTATTAATATTAATATTATTATTATTATCCTTTATGAGACTATGATATTATTATTAAAAGAGAATTACAAGTCACTTTCATCTCCTCAATCACTTCACACCTCTCTCCTTGATGAATCTCACGACTCTATATAAATCTCTCTCTTTTAATAATACATTACACTCTCTTTTATGCACTCATCAAAGAATGGCATATTTCTCTTACACTCATTAAAGACATGTTATAAAAGATTCCTCTTACGCTCTCCTTAATGCATATGTTACACTCTCTTTAACTAAAGCGTGCATATCTCTCCTTAATGGCATGAGTTACACTCCTCTAAATGGAATACAAAGCATGCATATTACTCCTCCTTTATGGCATTAATTTATTGTTCCTCCTATATATGTGTCTCGTGTATTCTTACTTGGGGGAGGTGTATTGTGATACCAAGAGTTGGGGAGAATATCTATATATTATGAGAGGGAAAGACTTGGAGAGTAGCCCATTTCTTTCGAAATGAATTTGAAATTCCTAAAATAAATTAATAAAGTAGCTCTACCTGGTGGAGCTAACCACGAGTGGTATTGGGAGGAAGTGGAATTTATCTTCCTCATCTTGCCTTGGATATCTCTCTACTGTTACATTTTGGTACTTTTTGTGAGCTCTTATAGCTCGAGGGTTCTAGGAGGAGAAGTTATCCATGGATATGGTTGGGCGGAAAATTGGATGGTTCACAATAAGTCGGTAAGGATATTGAAGTTGGAGCATACTCTCATCTTTGGAGTTGTATATATACATTATCAAGTATACTCATAAACATTCTTGAAATTTTAGTTCATTATTGTAAAAATTTCAATTTATGAGAATTTTCTACTTGTGAATGTTTATGTTATGATTTAACCAATAATGAATGGTAGTTATAGCTGAGAATGTGCATGCAGGGGGATTAAAACAAGAATGTGTTGCCAATGTTTTCAAGTTTAGTTTATAATGAATCTTTGTTCATAGCAGGTCATATATATTATCCAAATTCAATATTATATGTTTGATATCATGGTTTTTGCTCACTGTGAATTGGGTTGTTAGCTAAAACTTAGTTGTACATAAAATGTTGCACACAAAATGTTTGAAGAAATTCTGCAATAATTGTAGTTCATTTCATATAAGTATTTTTTTGTACAATGTTGTTGCAAACTAATTGACAGAAAGTTTTACATGCTGAAGCATTCAAGTTACCATGAGTTTGATGAAAATATAATATTAGCATAAATTTGAGTTTTCTTTATCCATGTACAACTGTAGATGAAGTTTGTATTCTTAGTGTTTAACAAAAGTTTTAAATGAGATAGTAGTTTTTGTTGTCTTAAATAATCACATCCCTAGGAGTTTTGGATGCAATTCAGCCCAACATCACAGGGTATATGTGCTTTATGGACCTGTAACTCCCCATTTTATTCCAAAAAAATACTTTTCTGAATCCAGATCGTAAATTTGGGTGATTTTGCAGATTACTGCTACAAACTTTGTGTGTCTATTGTCGAGTTTTTGGTGAAGGATTAAAATGATTTAGTTTTTGTTTTAATATGCCAATATTTTAAGTTTTAGTTTATGATTTTTATGACTTAAATAGATTGAGGAAAAATCTTATATTCATGTTGCTAATGGTTGTCAAAATTGTCTTAAGAGATGATGGTCGCCAAGTGTTTGACAAAATGCCTCAATAGTTGAATATTGTGTGCTTGCACATTGTTTGTCAAAATGCCTCAATGATTGTGGATTTTATGCACATAAATTCTTAGAGTAAATGTCTCATTGACTATATCTTTTATGTACCAAAAACTTATGAATAGATTAGTCAATAGATGTAGCTTCTTAGGTCTGCTACTTTTTTGTATAAATTTGAAAATGAATTTAAGAAGTTGTTGAAGTGTGAATAGAAGATAGGACAATTGTTATTTTTATTCTCTGAAAACATCATGAAAAAAATAGGTTGTTGTTGGAAACAATTTTATAGTAACCAATTTTGTAGGATTTAATTACTGGTGCAAGTGAGCATAATAAGTTGTCCAAGTTGCATGTATTCATGGGTGTAGTCTTATACTTGAGTAGTTGTAGAAAACAACTAATTGTGCCTAATTTTGGCAAGTCCATTGTTCTACTTGGCACTTTTTGAAGAATAATATGTTTCTGAATTTGTAACAGTAACTACTCTTGTTGTAACATTCAGTATACGAGTCTCATGATTGAAGCAATGTCATTCTGCAAATAATTGTTTTTCCTTAATACTTGGGAATGAGGATTTTTAGATAATGAATTTGGAAACATTTTGATTCAATATCTTTTGTGATTCCATTTTTATATTGCATAAACATATCATTATATTTTCTGATGAAGAGAGACGTATTCCTTCTTCGGTTACCTTGTTACAGGTAAATTAATAAGCATGCCCTTATATGTGATTTTTGTAATAGAAGCAAGATATTTTAGGTTCTTGTGGCATACTTTGTGGTTATGATGTAAAGAATTAATAAGTGGAACCTATTTAGCATAATTAACGAGGGTCAAATAGGTTGATTAAACTTAATACTCACACATGGCATTATGACGGAATTTATTTCTAGTCTTACTTAGAACTCACATATAAGTATGAAAAGAGCACATGATATGTTCTTATAAACATGAGGAGAAATGTGTTTTGGAATTGTTTTTAAGGGAAATTTATCGCTGACTTCTTATGTTATATTCTTAAATTGAAATAGGTGAAAGAATATGATCTTGACGATAACCAGGTTAGTCATATTTGATTATTTAAAAAAAAAATTGAGTGATAGTGATCAATGTAACCTTTACTTCTCTACACTCTTGATGGTTGGTAAGCTGGGACCTTACATATCACTAAACGATATCAGCTACCAGGTTAGGATCGGTTGTGGGCATATTTTATGCGAGAGGAAATGAGACTTGCTCTAGTGAAGAGTAATATTAGTGGCAATAGCAGTGAAGGACCGAAAGGTGTACAAGAAGAGGAGAGCATAACAATTACATCAAAGGGGAAGGCATGGAAAGGTCCTCATCAAGTACAAGGCTCAGATGGAGGAGAACAGAAGAAAAAAGATTTGTCGAAAATCGAGTACTTCAAGTCTAGTGAGTTTGGTCACTACAATACCCAATGTCCGAAGAGAAAGAAGGACAAGAAGGAGAATCAAGAGAAGGTAGTGGCTTTGGCGGAGATAGACAATTTGTCTTCTAGGTTGGAGGATAAATTCACATTATTTGCAGTTGTACCTACAAGAGAGAGGTGGGGAGACATAGAGCTCTAGTTCCCAGAGTTGCAGAGATTTGGGTAGGGTCTAAGGAAGACTGCATCAGATAGGTGTTTCTTCTTGGATCATTACCCTTGCTACAGGGGCCCACAATATTTAGTAGCAAATCGATTAGTGTTAGATGGCGTGGATAAGTCTTGAGGGACAGTTGCAACACTAGTTGCAGTCAGATGCTGAGGGGTGCAAAGCAGTTGCAACATAAACAAATACTCAGTGGACAATGCAGAGGCTAGTAACAATCAGTGACTCAGGAGACAGATGCAAAACCAATCTAGAGACACAGTGGATTCAAAGTTGTTCTTAGTGTGTCTCTAGATTCAGAGTTGTTCTTATTTGCAGTTGTTGCAATAACAACAACAACATGAGATCAGTTGCAGCGCAGTGTAAAGCTGGTGGTAGTACAAGGTGTACAATGCAATGTCAGCAGCACCACAGAAGCAGGATGGTTGAGCTCATAGTGGTAGATGAATAAGAGTTGCGCAGTGGCTTGACGGGTAATGGTAGATTGTCACAGTTGTCAAACATCGGCAACATGTATGGGATGATGTTATGAGATAGAGAGAACACCTTCCCCACTAAGAGGGAATGTTAGTTTTGTAGCATCAGACATGTGCTAGTCTCGACTTTCATCATAGAGGCTAAGAAACACAAGAGCTCCAAAACCCAGAAAAAACTTCGGGAGAAAACACTTGTAAATGGCTCAATTAAGTTAATTAATCAATAATTAAATATTCTCTAAGTCTAACTTAGGAAAAGTTATTAATTAATAGGAATTAATTGAGAAAGGTGAGATTTCTCTAGAAAGTCACCTGGATCGACTTAGAGATGATCTTCCCTATTGATGGGGATCTAATCATGGTCGTTCGTTGGCCAACGAGAGATTATCGATGGGGTTGGAGATAGACACACTCGAGATGTCGATTTCCTTGGCAGATCGAGCATCCAGCAGTTCAGCAGAGAGTTCAAGTCAGAGGGGAAGCAAAGACAAAGAGGGAGCAGAGACAATGAGTCCAGAGGAAGATTCCCATTTCTGGAGAGGCATCTTCAAGTGCCAAAGTTATTCCATAGAGAAGCTACACAGGGACTACGCAGGTGCTTCAGTGAGCAGTTCAATTTAGCTGAAAGGGAGATCGATTTAGCTTTTACAGGTCGGGATAATTTTCCAGAGGGTCGTAGAGTCACTTCTAGCGGCAGAGACAAGCAATCCAACTTTATAAAAGGTTGAGATAAGCCATATGTGCGAGAGGCAACATGGTGACTGTGCATAGGACCTGCGCAAGGGTTTGGACGACCATATTTTCTTGGGCAACAATGTCGGGATTGCTTGTGGAGAGAGAATTTTCTCTCTAATATTTTTGCCAAATATTTGTTGATTGGATAGTTGGGCATCCATAAATTGTACTCGGATTATTTCATTACTCATAATAATAAAATCGTCATCTACTACATTGATATTCCCACATTGGGTTTTCCCAACGGCAATTTCCAAAACTAACTATGTCAATTTTATTGTGTGTTCTAGCATTTTCTCAATTTCCAACATTTTATTTTCCGCAACGTTTTTTTGGTGAAAAATGCAGTTGTGATTTTATTCATTATTTGTCGTAGCAAATACACAGCATTTAATTTTTAATGAGTTAGAAGAATAATTTTCAGTTGCTACAATAGATAAAAAAAATTCACAATTTATAGCCCAAAATATGATTTTCTATTTGTTAAAGCACTTTTGTATAGTCCTCACTGAGCATGACCCTAGCTCTATATATCCTTGAATAAATCAATCTTCATCCAATCGAATTGTAAGAGAGGGATTCCTCTACTTGCAACTTGATGTCGGTAGCCCAACACAATCAATGTTTCGCCCATTTGAGTCTCATATAGAGTTTGAAGGCAAGTTGCAACTCACTTTCAAGAACCATTCAGAGACACTATGTGAATTTGATCTAGGGGTATAAAAACCAAATCGAAAAGCATAAATGAGTTTGGCAAGCTCCAATATGTATGATTGTACAAAGTCTATGTGACCATGCTATCCACAATTACTCAAGCAAGGGTTTTGAAAAATCCACCCCCTTCTGCAAAATTTGCATTTGTATTACTAAGTCAAATTCTAGCTCTAATGGCTCAAATAGATCAAGTTTCAACCAATGAGTCCTAGGAGAGGGTTGTCTCTAATAGATCAAGTTTCAACCAATGAGTCCTAGGAGAGGGTTGTCTCTAGCTATAACCTAGTTCCATGAGTCTAATGGAATTGATGGTTCACCCATCTAAGACACGGTTTGAATTTTATGGCCAGTTGCAACTCACTTCCTAGAGTAATTCTTGGACACATGGTGCATTTGGTCCAAGGGTATCAAAACCAAATCGAGCGACATAAATGAGTTCCATAAGCTCCAGCAAGTGTGTTTGTCCAAGGGCCATGTGACCACAGTACCCACAATCTCTAAAGCTAGGTTTTTGCAAAATCTATTCCCTTGTGAAAATGTTGTATTAGTCTTTACTAAAAAAAACCATAGCTTTGCAGATCCTCAAATAGATCAATATTCATCCTATGGAGTCCCAGCAAGGGGTGCCCCTAGTTGTAGCCTAATGCTAGGAGTCCAATAGAATAGATTGTTCACCCATCTGAGTCCCAATTTTAATTATATGGCTAATTGCAACTCACTTTCAGTAGCCATTCGAGGACACATTATGTATTTGGTTTTGAGGGTATAAAAACCAAACGAGCAGAAAAAATAAGTTTTGTAAGCTCCACCTTGTGTGTTTGGCCAAGGATCATGTGACCACAGTATCCACAATGACTCAAGCCAAAGTTTTGCAAAATCCACTTGTGCAAAATTTGCATTGATCTGTATTGAGTGAAACCTAGCTAGGGACAACACATTCCTAGGACTCCATAGGTTGAAAATTGGTTTATTTGAGGATCTTTGGAGCTAGGGTTTCAATTAACCTGATTGATAATTGAAATGTTAAATGTTTCATATCCATTGTATGGAGCTCCCCATCCCTAATAACTGAAGCAAAACAGTTTTTATGTTTGTTTGCGATGCTATGTTACCAGAAAAGAGAATGAGAAACAGAAATGGAACAGGAAAAGGGACTGTAAGGTTTCCAGTGATAAAAGGCCTGAACCCACAACCTTTCCTGTACATATCATGCTCATAAGGTTGATTCATGTTGTATTAATGTAGTGTCAAGACAAGAGCAGCTAATAAAATGGGAATGGGGATGGGAATGGGAAAGAGAACAGAACAAGAAATAGGAACAGCAACAAAAACAGGAAATAAATGGAAATGGAAAACGGGTCTTTCAGTCAGGATTGTGGTAACATAGGATTCCAATAACATAGCTGCAACTGTCCCTATCTAAATTAACATTCTCGTTGAAGAATCGACAAATGTCAGTGATTCTAGATGACTTAAACAGCTAACTTCAAAGGAGAAGGGAAGATACTAATAATCCAAAAAGAGTTGATCAGGGAACCATCTTATAGCAATGTAAAAGGTATAAACCAAAAAAAAAAAAAAAAAAAAATCCTAAAAATGCCATTAATTTCCCACTTAAAAATAAACAATAATAGAAGAATGTAAGTCTAACTTAGAATTTCAGTAACAATGCTGTAATATTCCCAATTTAAATTGACATTTGCATATCCAAAGGAGAACAGATACTAGTCATCCAAAAAACAATTAGTGAATCATTCAACAAATGTATAGCAATATTCAAAAAGAAAGAAGAAAATAAATCCATAAAAATAGTCATTAATTTCCCTCTTAAAATAAGCAATAAACAATAACGGAAGAATGTAGGCTGTCTTTTAGGTAAAGAATTTATTTTTTGAAGATGACAAGAGACCCCAGTAAGTCTCCACGACACAAACGAACATATATTGAATAGCATCTCAACATAGTGTATTTAGCTTAAAATCATCTCATTCAAACATTCTAATGTAAGAATGCAAAGACTATACATCAACCATTTAGAATTAAATTATGATAAAAAGGTCAAACAAATCAAAAACACCAAATATCATAGACAACGAGCTAGCCTGGGTTATAAATATCATGTCAAATGGCATTTCCCAGCCTAACTCCCAACAGTCGAACAAAAATGTTGCAAACTGAGTACCACTTTGTAAACATATAAAATGAACTGAGGACCGCTATATTGATACAAGCCACATGATAATTCACTGTGCTCATAGATTCTTTTGAGCTATCTTTTCGGTCAAACAGTATTAATGTCATTTAGAAACCCCTAGAATTTGTACAAATTAGAGTTGAAAATGTTCATCGCCTGTTAACATATTCACAGCAGCGTGAAGCCCCATCACTTTTTACCACATTGTTTATTGATTTGATTTTCATTGATGAAATTATAAAGGTCCTTGTGTGACCCTCTCCTATAACTGAATGTAATACAGAGATTCACGAGCAGAGATTCTCTTCCTCTCATCTAAAGCTCATACGCTGGAAATTTAGCCTCCAAAGGTCTAACCATATCAAACCACAAATATGAAGTTCCCGCAAGTCCTTCAAACAAGGAGTAAGGATGATCTCCTCCATGCATTTGTCCAGAAGAAATCAGCGCATATGCTTTGTCTAGTAGGAAGCTTCCAAATGCCTTTGCTCGGTAGAGATATTTCCTTTCTCCCGTTAACCGGTAGAGAGCTAGAAATACGTAAGCATTTCCACTGATACCATGGCAGATACCCACTCTTCGTAGCAGTCCACGATTCCATACTATCTCCCCAGCATCCACCGCAGCTTCCTTGAAGTCTTCATCTTCAGGAAACATCTAATTTTTGGAGAAAATAATACATTAGTCAAGGACTGCCACGACACTATATTTTAGCTGTATATACCAGATTCCTAGCATGAAGATGCAGCAATAACCAGAAAAATATATATCAAACAGCATCTAGTTGCTATATGATAAATTCTCACAAACCTGAGCAGCCTTGCACAGAGTAAGAGCAACACCAGGAGCACCATGGCACCAATGCACTAACCTATCTGTAGTGCTCCCCTCACTTGATGGGTAATTACTACTGGGAAATCGGTTTTTCATCATGTAACGAAGAGTGCCTTTCACATCCTCCTTAGCTTGTTTGCTCAGTTGAAACTGCATTAAGACATGTACGATTCCTGCCAAACCATGGGCTGCACCCCAGTATTTCTTTCCATGCCATTCATACATTAAAGGGCAATCCTCGTGGGATAAGATTTTCCCTGCTCTGAGCACATCCTCCACTATATGACCCTGTAAAACATGGCTCAGTTTAATAATGATACGCTTCTCTAATACGAAGAATCCCATGATTTCCCAAAGCACCCTTTTTGATGAGTGGGGTGACGAAAGAAAATTTAACTTTTTGAAAATACTTCCAAACATGAATAGAAGGCAGAATTTTATTTACAAAAGAGATGAAAATACTAAATAGCAACAAATTTCCTGTGAACTTGCACACCATTTAAAAATTCACTTTAATCAACCAAGAAACGAGCTAGTAATCATCCAAGAAACAAAATAGGATAATATATCTAAGTTGATAAAAAAAATAACGTAAAAATTATGGAGTATTTAGCAACAAAACAGAAAAAATGCATAATGGATTGGGATTAGTTGAGGAAAATGGCACGATGTGAGGGCTTTGCAATGTTTTCATACTTCACTAGGTTCTTGCTGGATAGGAAAGCCTCAGGTGTACAGAGATGTGACAAGCCTCATCAGACATGACTAATTATCGTATTTAAATATTTAATTGGAAAACGAGAATGATCTAATGGAAATTGTCAAATTAAGCAGATACTAATGGAAAAAGTTCATAGCTTCCAAACTTTCTACAACATAAAGATACAATATCAAATAATTGTATGACTGCTTGTGAAATTATTGAGATTAGGAAAATGTCATTATATAGTAAAACTAGAAATCAAAAAGCCGGAAACTATCAAAAGGGCCTAAAATATGCAGCGCCCTACTGAGTATTGTAGGGTTTCAAGTCACAGCTCAGAATTCAGCAAGCAGAAACAAAATTCTGATATAGCTTACAAAGAAGAGTGTTAAGTAAATGAGTTTATTCAAAAAGTACTTCCGATTCCCAAAAGCATTTAGAATCAACTAGCTGACTTGGTCTAGGAATTATAAAAACAGATATTTCAGCATTTATTTCTAGAAACCAGTCTCAATAATCACAACCTTTGAATTTGTCCTAATTATATGACTCAAATCCTATCTCAAGCACTAAAACATCAAAAATAGAGGCCATAAGAAAAAATACAAAACTAAGGAAAGGCATGGACTTCCTCGAAGAGTACAGCATAGTATTCAAATATTCTTTTAGCAAAGACTATTGTCATGCCAAGTGTCTCATATGGGATGTGAACGTATTCTACTTCAATTTGTTGTCCAAGCACTTGAAATGGTTAGGGAATTTTGCAAATGCTAAGATGAAATCATTAACTTGTTAGGTCAGCTATGTATAAATTGTTGTCGTTGTAACTAGAGTTGGTCTTCATAATGTCATAAAATCTTTTATAATGTAAAATTATTGATGTATTTATTATATTTACATTTATTATATATATTATATTTTGGTCAAAGCATGTTCTTCATGCTTATAGAGTCAAAAAGAATTTATTACAAGTCAAAAGAAAATGCATTTGAGTCATGTCCCATTTAGACATTTGTAAAAAAATTAAATTTGATTTGTCCTCTAGTCATAAGCCCACCAAATGAACAAGTCGACCCAATCCTCCAAGAGCCACCTATTTGACCTCTTGGAGAGATAAATATAGAAGACAGTTCAATCCACTTGAAGGACATTCACACATCATCGCAAAAAGTACTTACTGCACTTAATAAAAGAAGAAGAATACTGAGTTAAAGGAAAGAGAAGAGGCAAGTTTACACAAGGAAAATCTTGAATGTGTGGAGGATGAATTCTGTGAGTGAGGCCGAGATCTCTGAGGCAGTTGTAGACATATTTTTGGCCCCCTTTGTTGCGGGTCCGTATTACAGAAGCTTGACCAAATCTGAAGCAGTTTGACCTGTATTGACTTTGACCTTGGAGGTGACTTGGAGGAGGGCTGGACTTTGTGACCTGGTGGCAGTTTGGTCTTGGTCTTGGTCTTGGATATCTCATTTTGATTTGATCTATAAGAGAAGGATTGTCGGGTTTTCCCCCTTGAGGGATTTTGCCCTGGCTTGGAGCCTAATTTTGGTGTCTCTAGTCTCTTTGTTTCCTTGAAAGACTAAACATTTGTATAATTGCTAGATGAAGAACACATAAGAAGTAATAAGAAGAAATTTAATATTCACAATTAATTATCAAGAAGAGGAATCAAGGTTTAAACTCTATGCACTTGATTTCTCAACATGGTGTTAGAGCTAAGGAAGATCTAAGAAGCAAGAAAGTCTTATCTCTCTTTCATTGAGGTCTATTTCATCTTATGACACCTGTAGCAGTGATCAGAGAGCTTGATCTGAAGTTTTGTGGCTTCATCTAGTTTTGAGGCATAAGTCTGAATCCTTAGGCAACTTGAACGAGGTTTTGTGGCATTGGCCGAAGTCTGTAACACATAGCTAAATCTCTATCGTGGCTTGATCAAGGTTTGTGACTCCTATCTGAACTCTGTGGTGCTAAGTTACCGGATCCGGCCCTCTGGGGTACAGGATCCACGGATCCACGGATCTGATCCGGATTCGGATCCGGATCCGCGTAAATACACCCAAGAACCGGCACGTGGCGTATTAATGTTTGTTAGAAACGGATGTTGAAATCTGGAAACGGATCCCGTGTCACTTTTCCAGATTTCTAAGTTTTTTGCCATGTTTTTTTTACTTTGTAGACATTCGTGGTGTCTGCGGGAATCGAAAAGTCATTGTACATTTCCAAGGGTTTCGAACGCCGGACCTTGGCTTCAAGTTAAACGATCTCCGGAATTTTTAAACGTGCAGAGTTTCGAGCACGCGAAGCATGACATTACAGGCAGATATTGATCTTTCTACTGTAAAGTAAAATCCAACCAACACACCATTTTATCACAGCCCTTGATCTGCAGTCAACTGCGCTAGTTGCGGTGTTATGACCCATGACCCGAGCTTTTACGAGCTATTAGACCTATATTTTGACTTATAGATTGGGATTTTAACATATAATTTTTTGCTAATTTTTATTAATTAATTTAAAATTTAAAACGATATATAAAATTTATACAAATTTCAAATATATATATATAATTGTAAGTTTAGTTTTGTCTTAATAAACTTAAAATATAGGTATGTATTTTTTAAATTATATTGCTTTTTATTTATAATTTAGTTTTGACTTATAGATTGGAATTTGAGCATATATTTTTTATTTTAAAATATTTTTTTTTTGCTAATTTTTATTAATTAATTTAAAATTTAAAATGATATATAAAATTTATACAAATTTAAATATACATATTGATATATAGATATAGTTTTAAATTTAGTTTTGTCTTAATAATCTTAAAATATAGGTGTGTGGGCATAAACTAATGATGGTGTTTTATGAATGCAAACTTAAAAAACAACAATTTGTTAATTTAAAGAGATAATTAAAGATGAACTTGAATATATGGTAAAAGCACAAAATGAATGACAATGATTTAGCTTTAATATATATATAAAAATGTATGATTTTGTGTCTATTATTAATTTTATTATATTTTTAATATTATTATATTTTTTGTACTTGCCGTATCCTTGCCGTATCCGGATCCTGGATTTTCAAAAAACTAGCGAATCCGGATCCGGATCCGTATCCGTATCCGAATCCTGGTAACTTAGCTGTGGTGACTTGACCGAATTCTAAGGTACATATCCGAGCTCTGTGGTGGGTTAACCCAAGTCTGTTGCATAGATCCGAGTCTGTGGTCTATATCTGAGATCGAGACAGTGGTTCGAGATCTGTAGCATTTGTCTAAGGTATGTCAAGGAGGTCTGAAACCTTTACATCATAACAAGATCTATTCATTGGTTGAAATCCGAGCTCAAGGAAGGGTACATTCGAGTCTTCTTTCTTGTGGTATGGTGAGAGGATCAGCCTCTCCTTGTAAGAACCTAGTAAGAAGCATTCATTTGCTTATGGAGAAGACTATTTATTCAATTGGAGCTCATCAACACAAATACGAAATAGAAATCAACGCTACTCAACATAAAAGACTAAAATACTCGCTCTTGAAGAAGACAAGGCTACAAGGAAATTTGGGAGGCAAATTAGACATAAGGGTTTGAGACGAAAAGGTATGGTGGTGGAAAAAACAACAAAATCTGAAAGCAATATATCTTTGTGGAATACGAATTATCCGAGACTATATACTTCTGAGGAATGCAAAAAAAAAAAATTGAGGAACACTTTCTGTGATGATGTGACATCTTAGTACAAAAACATGGCATCCTGTGACCTAACCTATTAACAGATTCAAGGCATCTATGATGACACCAAGAAAAACAAGGTCCAAACCAATGTTGTGAACATCGGCATCAGGACAAAATCGGAAAGGGTCTGGAAAACCAAAAAATCATAAAAATTGGGAAAATATCAGTGAAAATCGACAAAAATCAGCAAAATTAAGATACCATAAAAATATTTTTTTAAATCAACAAACATTGGCTAGGCCAGAAAATCGTGATTTCGAGATAAAATCTGGATGTTATCAAGATTCGCAACAATGGTCCAAACTATACTAGGCATCTGAAATTTTCCAAGTAGACAAGACTAGATGGACAAATGATGAATTTAAGGCATACGAAGAAAGTCAAGGAACAAGATTTATCTGTGACATATCTCTCAAAAGGTTGAGCTTCTCTGTGGTATATCTCTGTGCAAAAAGAACCGAAAATTCTATGATCAATTCTATGCTATAGGACTGAAACTCTGGAAGAGACCGAAACTTTGTAAATAGAAGCCACGACTTTGTGGTAAAAGAGTCAATTTATCAATATCTAAAAATAATGTCAAATCCTAAAGATCTATATTAAGAAAACAATGTTATACCTCCTTGTAAGAAGGATTATGATCCTAGTCATATGAAATCCAAAGATATATAATGTTTGTAGCCACAGCAAGCCCATCTCAGTAGAAAAATCCATAATACTGAAACTCCTTTCCTATACATAAAAGAATGATGAACTACACCATGAAGCCAACCTATCTAATATCAAAGGGGTCTGAAGAATATACATAGGTTGATCTTCCTCTATAAACAATGAATGTGTGAATTTTGTGAGAGAAGAGGCAAGTGAAAATTCCTAATCCTCAAGGAACCCCTACTGCAGCAAATCTGAATCTACTTCACCTACTTGATTTTAATTACATTCATCAAGTTATTCTTCTGAACACTGAAGCAAATTACTTCTGCAGCCTACACTACTTAAATTTGATTTACATGAAACAAGAAACTGAGCAAAGAACAAGATACATAAGACACAGTTATTTTTGGACAAAATAGTCCCCGGAAAAACCCAATGTGGGAAAACCGGTGCAGCAGCTCTGAGGGTTTATTATTATGCAGGAGAAAATTTTGAATACAAATCTAGGATGCTCAATTAGCAATCCTTTACAGAGAAAGTACTGGACAAAACATTGGTGAAATAATCTCACCCTATCATTGGAGAAACAGTGACTAATCCTCAACTCTAGGAGGCTCTGTGTCACCCTCTGATGGTCTCTGTGTCAAACTGCGTCACCCTGGATAGCTTTTGCGTCACCCCTGTTGGGTATTATGCTGCCTCTCTGCTCTGGATCTTCTATTGGCTGAGAATTCGACTTTCTTGCCTCCAATCTCACACCCTGGCTCTCGACGATTGCAAATCGAATTCCCTCTACGTCAGCACTGCCTAGGCCAGCGTCAGCCCTCCTTTGGACATCTTTTTGTCCTTTCTTTGCCTTGTATTCTCAGGAACTTCCTTCTTCCGGATTCTCACTGCCCCTCAACTGCAAGATCTCCCCAATCGATTTCCCTCCTGAGAATTTCTCACCTCAGAAAATCGATTTCCTCAATCTCTCTATGTGTCTCCAAATGAACCCCAAGCCTCCATCTTATACTTTTCTCGTTGAGACTTCAATGGCCGAGATTAAGTCTATAATCAACAGCTAAGATTAAAACATGACTTGATCAATATTCTAGATCATTCTCACCCATATTTTGATTAATACCCATTAATATTTTAATTTTCCTAAGTTTAGACTTAGGAACCCCATTAAAAGTATTAATTATTTTAATAAAATATAATCTGGGTGGAATTTCACCAAACGGTTTTTGGGTTCTTTGAACTCGTGTGCCTTAGCCTCTCCACCAATTTTCAAGGCTAGAGAACTTCTGATGCTACCAAAAACTAACACTCCCTCTTAGCGAGGAAAGTGCTCTAGCAACAATGTCCAACTGTAAGTTGCTCTGCTTCTGAAGCACCTCTTTTCTGCACTGTCGTTGCCACTGTATTGTTGCCCATGACACTGCCACTGTCACTGCTGCATCTGTACTACAGCTCCCTCTCAAACGCTGCATCTGCTATGCTACTAGCACTGCCACTGCTAACACTGCATTCGTACTGCAACTCAGTTGCTGAGAGAAGCAACTGAAAAACATCCAAAATTAACTAAACTTAATTGTGTTCAGCATAATACCATGAATGTTGGAATTTGACTGCTCTAGTCTCTGACCCTCTGAATCTTCTGCGCTGCTGCTGACTTTTGCACTGTGCCAACTGCACTGCTACCAACCTTGCTTTGCGTTGATCAGTCTCTGGTCCCAAGCTACTGCATCTGTCCTCCAAACAATCCACTGCATCATCTGACACTAAGTCCATCTCGCTATTGCTGAATCTTGGGCTCCCGTAGCAAGGAATTGATCCAAGAGGTGGACTCCTCAAGGATCCTGCCCACATGTAGTCCTCTCGACTACAACTCAATATCGCCCCATCTCCCTCCTGGAGATGCGTGGGCACTCATGGCATACTCTTCCTCGTCAATCTTCGTAGCTGCAACCTTAGGATCATGCTTCTCATCCTTATCCTTTTGCTTCAAAGGACACTGGGATGCAAAGTGACCCATCTCGCCACATCTAAAACATTTCATCTTCGAAATGTCCTCCTTTCGCTTCTGCTTATGTTGTCCTTTTGATGCTAGAGTTGCATTCTCCTCCTCCTCCTTCGTCTTTGTGTCACTCCATCTGCTACCATTGAGGTTGACCTTCATTAGGTCCCTCCTTAATTCCTCTTGTTGAAGAGTTGCCCACATCTCCTCCCATGAAGATAGTCTTTCCCTACTGTTGACGCAACGAATGTTCGCTATGCCAACAAGGGGAACTAACCCGATTGCATACCCCAATTAGATCTGCTTTCGTTTGGAATGGCTAGTTCCGACGGGTTTTAGAGGATCCGAAAACTGCTATATGTGTTGAAAGATTGCTTCTTGGAGGAAGACTTTAATTAAATCAACAAACAAAACAGCTAACCTATATATATCAAAATCCTATTTGCACTAATTCTCACTACTTATGCTAGTCCTAACTATTCTAGTCTATCCTGCAGGAACATAACAAAAGGAGGTTAAACATCATATATAAATTCCAAGTCTTAATGAATCAATTACTGGTTCACAGATGAACAAAGTTGTATTAAATTTTAATTGCAATCTAATTACTTATACAGGAATACACATTCCTTTCAATACAAATAAAACTTGCAACTGATGTTTAACAAGGTCTCGAATCAGCAATCGCTCATGAATTAACCATGGTAACAAATCATATTTGAATAACCAAGACTAGTCACGAACTGTCTGTTATCAATATGCACAAAACAAATCACATTTATATTTATGCCAATGACAACATCCTGATTCTAAACACATGAAAGGAGAGGCAAATGAATCTGAAAAAGGCTCTTTCTCCACCAAACAATCTTCTTTATTCACAATAAATCAAAAGTTGTTCTGCCGAAAATAAAATAAAATATAAAAAAAAAAGTCCTACTCTCATCTTCGAAGGTAATACTTATGCAAAAGCCACTGACCCTCGGTCTCCCTTGACTTTTCACCTCCCCCCTCTTTTCAATATACAAATTAAAATATACAGGCATCGAATCGATTGGTGAAACGGTTGATACGTGAAGGCCACATCTGCTGGAGCATTTCGTTTCCTGGGGAAATGAATGGATGTCGATTGAAAGGAGGAGGTATGCGTGTCATTTCTTCATGATGAATCCTGAGACCGCATAACCTTCGGAACACACAGGTAACACATGGAAGCATGACCGCCAACGCCTAAAGCCAAATCTTTAAATAAAACATATCCGCATATATAAACTCTTCGGATCCACTCATGCATCTTTTATCTGGAGCCATACTTGATGCTTATACATCCGTTCTTCGACCTCGCTTGCCTTCTCTCGGTCCTCGCCTGCAGAGATAACCAACATCAGCTATACTTATGAAAATATGATAGAAATGCTTAAAAACACAAATCTTGCCTTCATTAAACGTTTATAACATCAGAAGGAACAAGTGTGAAAGAATCAGCCCCTGATTTTTAATTCATGCATTGATTAAGTCCTGCAAGCGTAAACTTGATTTACATTGAAAATCATCGCATAACACAGAACCGGATCCGAAATACGGACTTGAAATATTATAGACGGGAACCCATACCCTATCGGGTCCGCTAATCGCATCGCGCCTTATGTTTAAGCTTTGGGCTCTGCCGATTGCGACTTGCGATTGGCCGGACCCAAAATATATATGTGCCGCGGTTCATAATCCCCTTGGGTCTGCCATATAAGACTTTCCTTTGAAAACCCGGACCGGAACACTTTATCGAAAACACAGGAAAACCCATGGTCGGGCCATAAGGCCGAACTTGAAATATTATGCACCCGGGCGTATAATTATCGTCGGGTCCGCTCATCGCCCCTTCGCATATCGCATGGGCTTCACTTTCGCCGACTGCCGATTGCGATTAGCGATAGGCTCCGGACCCGAAAATATATATGATGCACTTAATAATATCGGCGGGTCCGCCATATCGCGGAACGCCTTGTGTATGGGCCTCGGGTTCCACCGATTGTGATTTGCGATTAGGGAGCGGACCCGAAAAACATATGCGTTGTGGTTAATAACATCGGCGGGTCCACCATATCGCATCGTGCTTTATGTATATGCCATGGACTCCGTCGATTGCGATAAGCGATGGGCTCCGGACCCGAAATAAATGTGTTATGGTTAATAATGCCAGCGAGTCCGCCATTTGCGGAACGTTGAAGCTTGGGCTTTGGGTCTTGGCAAGGTGCGATTGCGATTTGCGATTGGAGGCCTGATCACATCGCATTTATTCATAAGAGGTAGGCCTTGCCCTTGATCAATGCAATATGCGATATGGTATGTAATGAACCGACTAGCGATTGCGATAAGTGATAAAAGCATGCAAAATGTGTGAAGACCGAGGCAAGGCAGAAAAGGTAAGATTTACATGCATGTTGTATAGTATTTCTATTATCAAGGCATTGATATAGAAATAAGGACGCGATGGGAGGATTTGAGGGTTGAAAAGTCCCGATGAATGATATGAATGAAGGGCTGGAAAGGGTTATAGATGAATCATGTGGCAGAGATTTATTAGGGGGCCTTAACCATTAAGAATTGAAGATTTGACTCAGCACAGAGTTGAAACCCCTGGGATAGAAACAGATCATTCGGAGAGGTGAAAGATCAAACTTCTAGGGGACCCATTCAAAATTGCTACTAGGGCAGGTTTTAATAGGGTGGTGGTTGTGGCCACAACACCTACCCAATATACTTTGGACGAAGACTTGCCATTCATCCGAGACTCCATTTAGGGTCATCCTTACCATTACGGTTGACTGAGGAGTAAACCCCACTGCAACAAGTTGGTCTCTGGTGTCCTAAAGACATTGAAGATAGACGTTAACCCCTTCTCCTTTCTGCATCAAAGTCCACTGCAACTTATTCTCTAGGTACATCTTCCACTGTTGAGAAGAGCCTTCATACAGAGACGACAAGGCTTCCCACATCTCTCAGGTTGTATCCTTGCCCTATAAGTGTGAGACCACATGATCTCGAACTCCATCGAGAATGAGCCTCTTTGCCTTCCCCTACTCGGCCTTCATACAAAGACGACAAGGCTTCCCACATCTCTCAGGTTGTATCCTTGCCCTGTAAGTGTGAGACCACATGATCTCGAACTCCATCGAGAATGAGCCTCTTTGCCTTCCCCTACTCGACCTTGTACTTCTTCCTTTGATCGTTGTCAGTAGAAACAACCACAGTACTCTTGACGTAGGCTTTGAGATCATACACCAATAACAGCTAAGATTTTGGTCTTCCATATAACATAGTTGGAGGCTCCGTCCAACCTGTCCTGATCTCTGAGCCCATGCGATGCCTTCTCACCCAACTGTCGAACTGAGTCCTCTAGCCACTGCTAAGCACTGCTCAACACCTGAGGAAATCGAACTTTTTGGCAAAAAGTGCTCTGAGGAGAAAACTCCCCTTTTATGTGTCTTCGCTCTTTTCCAGCAGATTTTTGCCCCGACAGAAACTGTGCCCTTCAAGCACTGTGCTGAGGCTCTGCGTCACTATCTCTACCTCTGCAAACTCTCGAATTGGAAATCGTACCTCTCTGTCGACTCTCTCATAGAGAGATTTCCTCGAAATCTCTGCTTCCCGGCATGGACTACGCAATCCCTTCAAGGGGATTCGAATTGCTGCTAAGTGCAGCTTTTGACCTCACTGCTCAGCATTGGATCTACTCTTCCTATTTCAAAATCAATGCTCTAATACCATGTGAAAATTCCTAATCCTCAAGGAACCCCTACTGTAGCAAATCTGAATCTACTTCACCTACTTGATTTTAATTACATTCATCAAGTTATTCTTCTGAATACTGAAGCAAATTACTTCTGCAGCCTACACTACTTAAATTTGATTTACATGAAACAAGGAAACTAAGCAAAGAACAAGATACATAGGACAGTTATTTTTGGACAAAATAGTCCCCAAAAAAACCCAATGCAAGAAAACCGGTGCAGTAGCTCTGAGGGTTTATTATTATGCAGGAGAAAATTTTGAATACAAATCTAAGATGCTCAACTAGCAATCCTTTACAAAGAAAATTCTGGACAAAAGACTGGTGAAATAATCTCACCCTGTCACTGGAGAAACAGTGACTGATCCTCAGCTCTGGAGGCTCTACGTCACCCTCTGATGATCTCTGCGTCAAACTGCGTCACCCTGGGCAGCTTCTGCGTCACCCCTGCTGGGTATTATGTTGCCTCTCTACTCTGGATCTTTTGCTAGCTGAGAATTCAACTTTCTTGCCTCCAGTCTCACACCCTGGCTCCCGGAAACTGCAAATCGAATTCCCTCTACAAAATTTCAACCTCTCCTCACTGATTGCGGTCAGTACTGCGTAGGCCGGTGTCAGTCCTCCTCTGGACATCTTTTTGTCCTTTCTCTGCCTTGTATTCTCCGGAAAGTCCTTCTCCTGGATTCTCACTGCCCCTCAACTGCAAGATCTCCCCAATCGATTTCCCTCCTGAGAACTTCTCACCTCAGAAAATCGATTTCCTCAATCTCTCAGTGTGTCTCCAAATGAACCACAAGCCTCCATCTTATATTTTTTTCGTTGAGACTCCAACGGTCGAGATTAAGTCTCTAATCAATAGCTAAGATTAAAACATGACTTGATCAGCCTTCTAGATCATTCTCACCCATATTTTGATCCATTAAAAATATTGATTATTTTAATAAAATACAATCCGGGTGGAATTTCACCAAATGGTTTCTGGGTTCTTTAGAACTCATGTGCCTTAGCCTCTCCACCAATTTTCAAGGCTAGAGCACTTCCGCTGCTACCAAAAACTAACAGTTTACACAAGGAAAATCTTGCAAGTGTGGAGGATGAATTTTGTGAATGGGGCTGAGATCTCTGAGGTAGTTGCAGACATATTTTCGGCCCCCTTTGTTGCAGGCCCATGTTACAGAAGACTAACCAGATCTGAAGCAATTTGACCTGTGTTGCCTTTGACTTTGGAGGAGGGTTGGACTTTGTGACCTAGTGGCATTTTGGTCTTGGTCCTGGATATCTCATTTTGATCTGATTCTATAAGAGAAGAATTGTTGGGTTTTGCCCCTTGCGGGGTTTTTCCTTGGCTTGGAGCCTAATTTTGGTGTCTCTTGTCTCATGTTTTCTTGAAAGACTAAACATTTGTATAATTGCTTGATGAAGAACACATGACAAGTAATAAGAAGAGATTTAACACTCACATATAATTATCAAGAAGAGGAATCAAGGATTAAACTCTCTGCAATTGATTTCTCAACATAAATTTTATAGTGAAGTATCCCAAATACACACACATATGACCTTTGATTTCATCTTCCAACAAGTCAAATGGTTGTTTCTATTCACCTATGACTCTTCATTTTCTCCTAGATTAAATATTTACAATAATATTTACGATGCCATAACATCGAGAATTAGGTATTTGACATCATCTCCCCCCAAGAAAAAACAAACCCTCTGAAGAGGTGTCATTAAATCCAAGCATCTTTCTGGAGGTCTCAAACATTTCTCTTCCAAGTGCTTTGATGAAGATGTTGGAAATTTGCTCAATTGTGGAACAATGTGTTAGCTAAATGGTCTTGGCCTCTACATGATGTTCAATCAAATGATACTTCATGTTTAAGTGCTTGGTTCAATCATGGAATCTAGAATTCTTGGCCAACTTGATTGCAAGAGTATTGTCAATCAAAAGTTAGCATTATTTGTTTCCCCTACAAATCATCTAATATCTTCTTGAGAAAAAGCTAGTTGTGTGATCTCCCTAATATAGTTACTAATCCAAGACTCATGAAGTATCCTGAAGTAGACACTCCATTCTCTTTATCCTCATTAGAGCTTGAATCTGTATGTTCAACTAGTTTGAAGTCTCCTACCTTAGAGTACATGAGCCCAAAGTCTTCAGTTCCTTTCAAGTACCTCAGAACCCTCTTTGTAGCACACCAATGTTCTTCACAAGATTTTTGCATGAAACCGAAAAGAATCCCAATTGCAAATGAAATATCTTGTCTAGTAGTAGTAAGATGGATAAGACTCTTTGTTGGAAAATCGGGAGACTTAGAGATTATAGAGATTTTCTTTAACTTGATAATTACTTGTGATGTGTGTTGGCCTTTTATTACTTTATTAGATCTTGTTCATCAAACAATTACCAAAACAATGAAGATCACAACAAGCCAGTACACAAGATATAAGCTCCAAGCCAAGGCAAAACCACCCCAAGGGGAAAACCTCGAAAGAAATGCTTCTCTTCTTATTGAATCTTCGTACAATAATACTTCCAAGACCCAAAGACCAAAGTGCAAAATCCTCCCAAGCACAAAGTCAACCCCCCAGCAAGACCACCTTCAAGGCAGCTTCCAAACTTCGACCTACTACAACTTTACTCCAAAATTTTGGCCCTGCAACTACTCCTCAGAATTTCGGCCCTACAATTTCAGCCTCATGCAATTGCAGCTACACATAAACCCTAACTTGGCATGTGTGAACAAAGAGAGAGAGATTGTCCCAAGAAACTTTGATTCTTCCTTCCTTTCTTCATCCTTCTAGCTCTCCTTCTCCTTCACTATTGCAAATCAAACTTGTGATGTATGAGTATGCCAAATGAGGTTGAGATCCTTGTATTTATAGCCTCCTTGAGGGGTCGAATAGCCCTCCCTTAGGCTGACTTGTCCTTGACTGGGGCTGACTTGGTCTTGGAGAAATAAATGGCTTTTTCTTGACAAAATAAATATTTTTTTTGTTACAATGAGTCCAAATGGGACTATAATACATGACATAATCTCTTCTTTGTCTTAGAAAGGCCTAGAAAGACCTAGAAGCACGAAGAACATGCTTTTGACCTATAGACTTGAGCATGAAACCCATTTTAGAGAATCTAGGGCAAAGTAGTCTTGTGATGATTCTCCGTGATTTGATAACAATTTGTGAAGTCTTTTTACTTTTCTTGTTAGCTTATTCTTCTTCTTCTTATTATTAGTGCATATGTGTGCTTCATCAAACTGCTACCAAAACAAAATAACAAGAACACAAAATTTGGCTCTCTGCCAAGGACAAACCCTCTCCACTCTTGAGAGGAAAACCCTTGATCAGTTTTCTCTTATTAAAGCTTCTTAAATTGCCAAACCCTAAACCCTTGACTAAGATATCCTCCAAGCATCAGTCAAATCCTTCCTCTTTCTGCACTGTCACTTCCGGCACTTCTTCCCGCACTTTGTCTTCTAGGTTAGGAAATCCTAGAATATTAGGGATCCTCTACTTCACTATAAGGAGGACCTTCTTCACTATTCTTGGAGACCTTGTAGACCTTGTTCTACATCCAAATGAGGTCTCTCAATATGATGCCTTCACCTGTTGTCTAATCTGTAAGTGTTTCCTTGTTGCACGTGTGGACAAGAGCCTTAAGACAATCCTCTTATCTTCGTTGATTCTTCCTTTCTTCCTCGCTGGAGAGAGAGGCCTTGTAGGCCTAGTTTACACCCAAAAACTGTGAGATATGATGACTTGTACCTTTCTGTTGTTATAGCCGTAGTCAAACCTTCCTTGACCTCGCACGTGTGGTTGTACCTGCTTCAAAAATGACCTCCTTACCTTCGTTGTTTTGTCTCCTTATCTTCGTTGTCCTCATTATCCTTTTTCTACCTTGTCTTCGTCCTTTTAGCCCTCCTCTTGTATGCGGATTTCAGAGTGAAGTTCCACGTTGAATGAGGAGTGGACAACCTCTATAAATAGAGGTTTGTCCCTCCTCTTTAGGCCGACTTGACTGTCTTTACCCATCGTTTTGCTGCTTGGAGACCACGTTGATGCTAGGAGAGGATTTGACCATGCTTGGAGGTGTTCCCTTGACCTTGTATGATGTCATACATGATGTAACATGCCCTCAAAGGGTCTTATCATAATTACATTTTGACTTTGACTCTCTAGAAGCACTTCAAAATGTGCTTGACCTATTTTCAATGAGCAAGAAACTCATTGACAAATAGTACAACCAAAAGAAAAAATCTCTTTTCTTGAATAAGTATTGTTGTTGCATAGAATGTCTAAGCACCGCGACAACGCTCAGACCGGGGGCTGTCACCCTGATCCCCGATCTCTCCGTTTAAGCCGTCTCCCTAGGCTAAGGGGGGTAGACCCTTTGGGATAAAAGAAGACCAACTGGCAGTCAGTTGGCTTGGGAGACACAGCGAGGGAAACAAGCACTTGATTGATTAAAACTTGATTAGATCTAGTTATGCTTAGTACCGGTGCCTTATGGAGTTTAATGAAAACCAAATAATTAATTAATTGTTGCTGCTTATGAAGTAATTTAATGATTGCTTGAAAATATTTACAAAATATCAAACATGTCACGAGCATTATATAATCCAAGCAATGATTAATTTCACTAGATGCAAAGTATCGTTGTGCAATGCCTTAGCAATTAAACTTCAAAAGATAAAAATTCATTACTCAACTATGAAATTCAAATGCTAACCAGCCCACAAAATGATTCACCACTTTTCAATAGCTAATCTTTAAATAAACATTTAAGCGCAATTAACTATAGAGAAGTGGAACATAAATGAATTTTCAATTTTTAGTTAATTTTTTCAAAAAAAATTATATATTTTTATATTTTTTATAAAATTGTAAGTTTAAAATAAAACAAAACTAAAATCTAAACTATAAAACAAAATTCTAAATAAAAGCCTAAAGATTAACTTTTTATGTTTTAGGGATTTTTTTTTTTAAAGGAAAATGAAAATTGAATATATCTAAATTAAAACTAAAAACTAAGACTAAAAGCTAAGCTAAAAACAAAATGAAAGAACTAACACTTGATCTATAACAAAAATGAAAATTTATTAAATCTAAATCCTAACTAAATGAAACTCAGATTTAAATCTAAAAATCAAATAAAAATCTAAACTAGCCTAAAACTAAAATAATCTAAAGCCAAACCTAAATAAAGAAAAATGTAAATTAACTACGCTAACACTAAATCCTAACTATACAAAACTTAAATAAAATCTAAGCAAAAATCAAACTATAACCAAAATAAAATAAATCAAACCTAAATCTAAACTTGCCAACATCTAAACTTACCATACGTATCACTTAATCCGTCACAAAAAAAGAAATCGAATTTGTTTTGTTTGCTGCTAATACAGGTCTACGGATGAAGAAAGGTTGACGGAGGGAGGCACTGCGAGGGAGCTTTGACGAGGACACAGCGCAGATGAAGCCGTTGGTGTTCACTGGAAAACGCAGCAGAGAGGCAGCATGCAGGTGGGCAGCTCGTATGGCAGACAGAAGGAGAAAAGAGCTGCACGTAAAGAGAAGACAGCAAAGGGTAAAAGAGCAACACGCTGGTTATGGCAGTATTGAAGCTGCGGAGAAAAATAAATAAATAAATAAAATTCCAAGCGTATTGTGTGTGTACAGGTGCAGCGATGGGGAGAAGGGATGCGTGGAATAGATGGAGCCGCAGATTGCAGGTGGGTGGGTGAAGGGACTGCGTGTTTTTTTTTTTTTTTTAAATGCAGATTTCTGGCAGCATTAAAGGATGATGAGCTGCAGGTTTTTAAGGAGGTATGGACAGATAGCAGCGTAAAGATTGAAGAAAACGCAAGCAAAGGGTGGAGTTGACCAATGTGGAAAAAGTCAAAGTCAGGATTAATTCGGCAAGGGTCCAAAAGTTGAAAAACTAGTTAAAGTCTGGAGTTTTTTGAAAAAGTCGGCAAAAAGTCGGGAAAATTTAAAAAACCACAAAATTATTCATTTTATTTTTTATTTTTTTAACATCTAGAGTCAAAGTCATAGTTTAGAGGTGTTTTCAGTGTTTTACTACAATGTCATTCTTTACATGTGAATTCAATCACTAAAAGCATGTTACTCTTGTAGTCTGCATTCTAAGTGCATTTTATCACCAATGTTTTTCAACATTATGCACAAAAAATATGATCATAACAGTGTTGATTCTTGGGAATGTTCTTTAGCTATTTACACTTCCTTGCTTGCTAGTCTGAAAACTCCTTGTCCTCTTGCTCTTATGTCTCACAATCATGCTCATCGAGGTAGGTATGCACTTCTTTTTCATAGTCTTCTCAGTTTCTTATAGCAGCGTTCTGACAGCTTAGCCTCTGGCTAATGTCTCTTCTCTGTATTTTTATGCACATCTCATATAGATCCCTATTTTGCAGACATAACATCCAGCAAGAGCAAACCAATAATAGCCGTATATCTTTCAACATTCAACAGAATATAGCAACTAAGCAATTAATTTTCTCAGTAACACCAACCAACTATAATGCTCGAAATTAAGATTCAACAACAAAACAAATTGCACAGCACAACGTTATCATCAAATTTCTAGGGCTATATTTGAAAGATTCCACTCTCTACCTTAGGATTAAACAACAAAAAATTATATCATTTTTTCCTTTGCGGCCTCTTTATTCGCAGCCTGGGAGGGAGGCCGACTTTTTGGGTCGACTCTCGATTAAATCAAGAGTTTAACGATTAAATCATGATTTCTTCCTTTCTGAAAAAGTCGCCAAAAAGTCGGGGGATTAAATCGTTTAGTTTAAAAAATCGCATTTTTAGGATTAAATCGGGATTTTTTGCAGACTTTTTCCACACTGGAGCTGACTGCATGAATGGTGCGATGAACTGAGGGAGCTTCGTATGGCAGCGTGGGGAGCTGAGGAAATGCGTGGAAGGGTAGCTCGATGAAATGGAGCAAGGGATGGAAGAGGAGGGATCTGAGCTGCGTAGAGGCAGCAGCAACGCTGCAGGTGAATGAAGGAGGATGCGTGAAGAGATTGTTGGATAGGTGCAGGGATGGCCAGTGGATGGGCAATGGATAAGGTGAAAGGCTTTGGCAGCGAACAAGTGCAGATGAGGGGCATGGTAGATTGCCGAGGAAGCAGAAAAATGACTGCGTGGAGAGAATGGTGAACAGCAATCGCACAACCTCCTTGAAAATTTTCCTGTACCACAAATGAAACCCCAGGATGCCACAACATAAAAAAAAAAAAAATCGAAAAATTTCTGTCAAAATGAAATCCCAGGCAGCAAATAGATAGCCTGGAAAAACCCTCGAATTTCTTCAGAAAATTTGAAACTCCTTTGAAGAGTATCCCTGCAAAAATGATGTTGAGGCCAGATCTTACCCTCCAGGGCCTAGATCTGGCTTCGGACAAAAAGTTTTCTTCTAACTTGCAACCTGCAATAACAAAAACCAAACACCCAGAAATAAAATGTGCAAGAAACAAAACTAAGACCCTAAAACCAATAAAACAATTACAATATATACAACTTAACGGCTCTAAATAGCCAGATTTGTCAATATGCCACAGAAATAAAAAAATTTAAAATTTAATGTGAGGTGCTTCAGAGAACCCTTCATGCATCCGCAAGAGAAATTCTAATGATAAGACCAGGATCAAAACCAGTTGGGCTCTTCAGAAAATGTAATCCGAGAGTTGGCTGGTTCAGCCGAGAACTTCCCCGAACGCCCGGTAATCTCAAAAAAAGGATTTCTTGCACAGCTTAAATCAACCAGTAACGAAGAGGGAGAAGACAATACTAAAATCCAAATGTAATGGAGATACCTGCCATCATATTCAGAAATTTAACTACCATTCAAACCCTAACGACTAAACAAGATACTTGTGTTTAAAATCACTCTTCATCAAGCTATCATCAATGGCTGAAAATAAAATTATGCAGAAAAATAAAACATCTTACAGCATTTCCAGAAGAGTAACACCAACAAGATTTCAACCCTAAAGTCTTTCTTTATTGCACATAAAAAATGACTACAAGAAAGCTTTCTTTAGCACACGACTCTCAGATTGAATGCTCTCAAATGACCCCTGACACCCTATTTAAAGGAAAAATTCCCAACGGCTAGTTCGAGTGATCCATGTCAAAATGATCTCGACCATCGATGAGGATCAAAATCTCTTTTAATCTCATCCGTCGAAATTTTAAATGCATTTTAATATATTAAAAAATTAAAATCTTGCATTTATTTCCTCAAAACTTTGACTTATTATTATTTTATTATTTTATTTTATTTTTTAATTTTATTATTTTATTATTTTTTTGTTATTTATATTTTTTATTATTTTTACTGGACCCTCGAACTTAGCCTTTGGGAAAAAACACCTAGGACCTAGGACTTATGAGGGGATTAAAACATTTTCTAACCCTCAAGACACTTTACATCATGACTTTTACAATTTTACATCTCAAGGGGGAAAACCCATTTGACATAGACCCTCATAGACCACCCAGTCTTACGACACAAATATAATCTAGCAGATCAAGCAATTTGTAATATCCTAACCAAATACTTAGGATTATTTCCAAATTACTTTTACACAGACTCGAAGCACACTAGGATTCCCCTAAGATTCTAATGACAAAATCCATTCCGGCTTTTGGGTTAGGCTGAAGGAAAACTATACCGATCATGGATCGGTGAGACAAAAAACCTTTCGGAACGTAGATTTCTCTAGAAAATTAGGTTTGCCTAGGCAATTTACATACATGACGCAGATCTGCTAAGATTATTTACAATTTACACATGCAGACTGGGTTTACAACATAACACGATCGGGCTGATGATGACAGTCGAATGGCACGGACACGTCGATCAAGCGCTATCCCTTTAAAAAAAAAGGGGTGTACTGCTATGGATAGTTAACACGTAGTCGTCAACAAGTACCAATATCAAAGTTACATATATGAAGACCTAGCCTAGTTACATTTTCTTCAACAACCCATGCTTTACATAAGAAAATAAATTTTATTTTCTTTATACAAAATATACAATGTCATGATTACAAATAAGTCATTATGAAGACCGAACCTAGTTACAATTTCCAACACTCCCTCTTAACTAGGGAGGTATTCATAATCCCATCTTATTCCTGAAGCATTCTCATAAGAAGAGTCAGATTGATAAGCCATCTTGTCAAGCATCTATATCATTACCAGCATTTTCTTTGAAGGCCTTAACTAAACAAGCTCATCTTCATTCGAGAGGATAATGCTAGGAGGATTTACATGAGCTGCCACACTACCTCGAAGGCACATACCCCATTCGGATGTTCACTAGGTATGTCCTTTTAGGACTATTCTTATCTTGGATTTTCAATCCTGAATCCTCAAAGAATAGTGGTCCTCTTCAACTACTCTTATCTTGGATGCCCTACCTCATCCTCAAAGTGTATCAGTCAACAACTTCCTTTCCTAGATTACAATCCATAAGAAGTTCCAATCTCAGATGCTTATCCAATCCTCTGGACTCTATTTTTTCTTTATGGCCTTCACTAAGACTTACGATCATTAGTCCTGGTTTAGTGCATGACCCATAAAGACAAGAACTATCCAACATCACTCCCTCTCAATTAGGGAAGAGATGTCTACCAAACCAAGCTTGTCTCTTAAATACTCAAGCTTCTTGTTTGGTAATGCTTTAGTCATTTGTTGTTTGTTTATCAGTGAGTATATAATGCAACTCCATGACCCCATCTCATACCAAGCTTCTGATGTAGTGGTACTTATTATTTATATGCTTCGTCCTAGCATGAAACACCGGGTCTTCTGTCAATCTTATACAACTTTCATTGTCACAATGTATACGTGTAGGGCTAAACGATCCTTCAAACAAATTTGATAATAACTTCCTGAGCCAAACAACTTCTCGACAGACTTCACTTGCAGCAACATACTCAGCTTCAACACTACTCAAAGCAATTGTATCCTGCTTTCTGCTCATCCATGAGACCATGGAAGACCCTAGACTGAAGCATCCACCGGTTGTGCTTCTTCTATCTGTCTCACTGCGACCCTAATCTGAATCTATATATCCCATGAGTTGGATTACATTACCAATACACTGGATGCAATGATGTATAGTTCCATGCAAATATCTTAGGATATGCTTGGTTGCAATCCAATGATCATGTTTTGGCTCCATCTAAAACTGACTTAGGACATTCACAGGAAAACAAATGTCAGTCTTGTATTTACTAGATCCATTAATGACCCAATTAGCTCTTTGTAGCAAGTAGGATCCACCAAACTAGAATCTAAACTCCTCATCTTCTTTAGATTGGTAATCATAGGAGTCATCATAGGCTTGTTTTCCGTCATGCCAAATTTCTGAAGAATCTTGATCACATATTAACCTTGACCAAAATATATTTCCCCTCGCTTTTGCTAAACCTCTAGTCCCAAGTAGTAATGCATAATCCTAAGATCCTTCATTTCAAATTTCACTGCTAACTATTCTTGCATTCTTGAATTCGATGCTCTACACCTGTGACAAGTAGATCATCCACATACAAGAGTGATGATTGGTTCACCCTGGACCACCCTGATGTATAGGTTAGGATCTGTAGAACTCTTGGTAAAACCAAGTCTCAATAGGTATGCATCAATTCTTGCATACCAAGCTTTGGGTGCTTGCTTTAAACCATGTAGAGCCTTCTTCAGCCTACGAACATGAGTCTCCCTCTAATTTATTTCAAATCCTTGAGGCTACTCAATGTAAACCTCTTCATCAATAGTTCCATTCAGAAAAGTTGTCTTAACATCCATTTGATGGATGTTCCATCCCATAGTAGCAGCCAAAGAAACAAGCGATCTTATTGTTGTATATCTAGTTGTAGGAGCAAAGGTTTCTTCGTAATCAATACCTTCTTTCTGTGAGAAGCCTCTTGCTACAAACCTTGCTTTGTATTTATCAATGCTCCCATCCGCAACATGCTTTATCTTGTAAATCCATTTTGAAGTGACTATAGATTTGTCACTTGGCCTAGGGACAATTTCCCAGACATCGTTCTTCATGATTGACTGGTATTCTTCCTACATTGCATTCCTCCACTCTTGATGTTTAGTTGCATCTTCATAGGAGGAAGGTTCCACTTTCCTAAGCTTTGATATATATTCAGCATACCCAGAATATCTTTTCGGTATTTTACTTTCTCTGAAGGTCCCCTTAGTTGTGTGTCCTTTTGCTTCTTGTAGAGTAGCTCTCAACCAAGCAGGCCTCTTTCAATTTTCTGGAACAATTACTTGTTGCACAAGCTCACTAGGACCTTCAACATCTTCTTGAGTAGATGTCGGATCTTGACCATCATTGTCCCTTGAGATATCCTCAAAGATAGGTATCTCTTCTTCATCAGAGTCAACTGGAACATCTTTTGATTTCTTGTAAGCTATACTTTCATCAAAGATGACATCCTTGCTTACTTCAATTCAACGATCCTCCTTAATATAGATTTTGTATGCCTTAGATGAAGTACTATACCCAATGTTTTTAAAACCGGAACCGGTGACCGGACTGGTCCACCTAATGAACCGGTTTACCAACCGGAACCGGTCTAACCGGGACTGGTTTGGTCTAAACGAACCGGTTTTAGAAAAATACATTAAATAATTATTTTTTAATGAAAAAAACTATTTTTAAGATTTGAAACCATGATTCCAAACCAATAGAGACAAAATATGCAAAGATTGCTCATTTATATACCATGTAAAGGTGAATATATCAAAATGGCACCGAGTGCAATACATATCATCGACAAAATACATAAGCAATGAGGCTCTAAATGGCCTCTAGAGTGCAAAAACAAAGCCTACAAACTATGGGGCCAGTGGCCTACTACAAGACTTCAGTCTAGACTCTACATATATGATAATAGTAAATACTATAATAGTGATCAACATTATCACTTGAAGTTGAAACTTCTCATGAGTCTCAGTCATCATGATCAAACTCAGTTGGTTGAGTCTCGACTCCCAAACTTTGCAGTCACAAACTTCTCTATTGGTTCAGTGACTTGAGTCTCAAACTTCTGAAGGTATTCTGCCCTAATATGCCCTATTATTTCATTTGGTGCTCCACATGGCTTTACATGGCCTCCTATCCCAGCCAAGTGTTGCTTGAACCTGTTAATACCCCCTCCTTGAATGGATTTTTGGCAATATTTGCAGATCATTTTTGCCATCAATCATATCACAATGAGCCCATGCAGTATCTCTGGCTTTTGGAGGCATGATGACTCCCTGGATGGTAGATCATAGAAGTGAGAAGTTTATAACACATAAAAAAAATTAATTCATGGACAACAGTCAAATAAGGAATTTTCAAGTGCAAATCCTTACCTGGAAATGCAAACTAGCTTCCTTAGCCTCCTCTTGAAGATGGCAACTCCACTGACAGCTACACACTATCTCCAAAATAGCTCCAACTCCAACTCCAAGATAACTACTTCAGCAAAAACTCAACACTCTCCAAGCTCACAAACAAACTCACAAACACTCCAAATCAGTTGTGTGAGACAAATGAGAGTGAGAGGGGCCTCTTATAGCTTGGAGAGGGTGTTTTTGGAGGGAAAACACCCTTAGTTCCCCCCCAAAACCCCAAAACCACAGTTAGAAATCCGCTTTTTGCAAGTTATGGTGGGCATGCCTAAAACCGGCCGGTTCCGTCCTAAACCGGCCGGTTTTCACCGGTTAGGGCCAAAAATTGGAGAAACTGCCTTTCAAACCGGGTTTTTTGGCCGGTTTAGACCGGCGGCCTTGCTAACCGGCCGGTTAGACCGGTAACCGGTTTTTAAAAACGGTTTTAAAAACACTGACTATACCCAACAAAGATGCCCTTTAGACTAGTAGGATCCAA
The DNA here is from genome assembly GCA_031772625.1 of Pinus tabuliformis. Lineage (NCBI taxonomy): Eukaryota > Viridiplantae > Streptophyta > Pinopsida > Pinales > Pinaceae > Pinus > Pinus tabuliformis. Next base: position 1,226,743,152 of record CM062805.1, on the reverse strand, counting down.
CTTCTTTCTCTTATCCTTGGGTATATGTATATATACAGGACACCAAATATTCGAAGATGATCCACACTTGGCTTCTTTCCTATAAATGCTTCTTTCGGGGTCATGTTGTTCAGAATCTTGTGAGAACTTTAGTTTTGCAAGTAAACAGTTGTCACACATGCCTCTCCCCATAAGAATTGAGGGAGATCTTGATCATGCAACATAGACCTTACACATTCTTCAATAGTTTTGCTTTTCCTTTCAGCCACGCCATTTTGTTCAGGATTGTAAGGAACAATAAGCTCCCTCTTAATCCCTGCTTACTTGCGGAGTGCTATTAGTTCTTTGGAGGTGTATTCTCTACCATTGTCATGTTGAAAAATGTAACTAGGTTTGGTATTCATAATTGTACTTGAAGTCAAAATGTAATATAATTGTCAAAAGAAAAGCAAAAAGAATTTTATTATTATTAAATTGACTTGTTAAAAGATGGGTTTCATGCTTGGGTCAATTGTAATATGTCAAGCCTCCATTGTAGGCTTTAGGATTATTTACTTGAGTCAAAAAGTCAAAATTTGTTTGGTCAAAGACTCATCCATCAAGTCTCCTTCAAGACAATCTCAAAAGAATCATCATCAAGTCGGCTTTCCTCAATGAACTCAAGTCAGCCTAACCTTAAAATGGAGACACAACTGTTCAAGCTATCATGTCGACTTATTTCTCATGGAGACTAATATATATACAAGCATAAGCACTTCGTTCAAACATAGAAGCACAAAGTTCAGAGTATCTTTGAAATAAGTTCGGTATACTCTTGGTGCAATCACAAAAGTTCGGATCTTAGAAAGGATGTTTCAGTGCCATCTCAGAAAGGTAGTCTCGGTGCCATTACAGTGAGAAGTTTGAACAAGAATCTCAGAGGAAACATTTTGATGTCACTACAAGAGCTCGGATGGGGTACAAGCATGATATCAGTGCTATCACAGTAAGGTAATTTCGAATCAACTGCGTATTAAGGTTCAGTGCCACCACAGTTTCGGTGCTACTACATAACATAGTCTCGGTCCAATCTTTGTCTCACCTCAGTGATAAGGGTTCGGTGCCACAGTGAGAAGGTTTCGATAAGGTCTCGGTCCCGCCACAGAAATGAAGTCTCGGTGTTATGAGGTACTATTACAGTGGTAAGATCTCGGTCTCGATGGTATTGTAGTGATGACGTCTCAATGAAAACTCAGTGGCAAGTATTCGATGCAATCTCGGGAACAAGAATTTGGTGCTAACACAGTGACATAGATATTGGTATGCAAACATAGTGAAAGGAGGATGACTTGATGGAGGTAGTCTCAAGTCTAAGTTGTAAGGGTCTTAGTCGTCTCATCTTGAATCTACTGAAGGAAGAATTTGTTGAAGTTTCTAAGTTTACTTAATTTGGAAACCCTTCATGCACTTTTCCTGATTTATTCCTACCTACTTGTTAATTTTTCTTTAACAAGTTATTTACAAAGTAAACACTGAAAATAAACACCAGTGCCACCACAGTTTCGGTGCTACTACATAACTTAGTCTCGGTCCAATCTTTGTCTCACCTCAGTGATAAGGGTTCAGTGCCACAGTGAGAAGGTTTCGATAAGGTCTCGATCCTACCACAAAAATGAAGTCTCGGTGTTATGAGATACTATTACAGTGGTAAGATCTCGATCTCGATGGTATTGTAGTGATGATGTCTCAATGAAAACTCAGTGGCAAGTATTCGATGCAATCTCGGTAACAAGAATTTGGTGCTAACACAGTGACATAGATATTGGTATGCAAACATAGTGAAAGGAGGATGACTTGATGGAGGTAGTCTCGAGTCTAAGCTATAAGGGTCTTAGTCGTCTCATCTTGAATCTACTGAAGGAAGAATTTGTTGAAGTTTCTAAGTTTACTTAATTTAGAAACCCTTCATGCACTTTTCCTGATTTATTTCTACCTACATGTTAATTTTTCTTTAACAAGTTATTTACAAAATAAACACTGAAAATAAACATCAGTGCATGCTCAACAAATTACAGATCAGCAATTAAAAGAAACAGGAACAAACACACCACATGACACCATTATTTTTGAACCAATGTCCTCGGAAAAACCCAATGCGGGAAAACCGGTGTAGCTATCTGAGGGTTTTCTTATTAAGCAATATCGGAGTACAATCTAGGTGCCGAAACTGGCCTACCCAACAGAGAATTTCCTTAGCAGCTATACCTCATAGTTTGAGAGAAATCTCCTAGCTGAAACCCCGGAAAACCCTTCCAGCAGCTCCTCAGCACAAAACTGCTCCTACAACCCCAGCGTCTGCCCAATCTGGACTGCGCCAGCCCCTCTCTATCTCACGTTGGGCCTGCGTCATCCTTTCTTGGCCTACGTCAGCACCAAGAGGCCATGCGTCAGCTCTGGGAGCCTCTGCGTTAGCTACGCTAGCCCCGCTAATGCTCTGCGCAACACTTGGCTGCCTCTGTGTGGCCTTGCGTGAGCCCTTGCTGGCTCTGTGTTACTCTCTGTGGCTGTTGCGCTACTCTCCCAGCACAATCTATGCCTTCTATGTTCCTCTGTACTCAATGCCCCTCAGCTACTCTCCCGATCATTGATTCTATCTCTCTTAGCAAACCCCACTCTAGAGAATAGAATGACTGATCATCTAGTGTATTCTCCAAGTGACCCTCAAGCCTCCTCTTACACTATTCCTGTTGACATCTCAACAGCCGATATTAAGTCCCTAATCAATCGCTAAGATTAGATCTGGCTTGATCCATGTCCTTTGGACCACTCTAACACAGATTCATATTAATACACATTAATATTTTCTTTTCCCTAAGTTTAGACTTAGGGAATCCATTAAAAATATTAATTATTTTAATATCTCCTAATCTGTTTAGAATCTGCCCAAACCCCCTCTGGGTATTGGAGATCTCATATGCTCCAACCTTTCCACCAAATTTTGTGGCTAGAGCACATCTGATGCTACCCCAAATCAACACTCCCTCTTAGCGAGGACTATGCTCTAGCAATACTCCTCACTAAGTATTACTCTAATCATCCGGCATCAGTACTTGTGCTGATGCTAGGCCTTCCTGCCCAACATCCTTTGCACTATTGCATCCTGTACTGCTGCCCATGGTTCTACCACTGCCACTGCTACATCTGTACGACAGCTCCTGCATCCTTGCTGCTGCTGGTCCTTCCTCCCAACACTGCATCTACAGTGCACCTCCTCTCATCATGTAGCATCGTGCTGCCCACTGCTGCACTGCAACTCAGTTACTAAGAAGTAAGTAACTGATCTCCCAACTGACCTCCCTATTAGGCTAGAAACACCCACTGATGTTGAAGCTCCCTCTATCGCTGACAAGTGCTCCCTCTCTCTGACCTCTGCGCTGCTGCAACAACTCCCTGCATCTCACACCGTTGCACACCTCTCTGTGCCTTCCTGCACTAGTGCAACACTCCTGTGCCTCTCGCACTGCTGCAGCCTGCTAGCTCTGTGCTGTCTCGGGACTCCTGCACTGTAGCTCTCTCTGCCGCTCCATCCGCATCCGTCTCTACCCACCCAGCCAGTCTTGCTACTCCTCGTCAGGGCTCTCGTAGCAAGGTCTAATCCAAGAGGCTGGGTACCTCAAGGATCCTGCCCCTCATCGCCTGTAGTCCTCCTGACTACAGCTCGATGTCTCCCCACTTCTGCTCAAGTGGTGCGTGTGCACTCATGGCACAGTCATCGTCTGTCAAAACTTCCTTCTCTGCCTGTGCTGGCGCTGCCTTAGTCTCGGAAGAGTCTCCCTCACTCTTCTTCCTTGGCACTGGGTCACATAGTGACCCATCTCTCCACAGTAGAAGCACTTGATCTTGGAGAGATCTTTCTTCTTTCGCTTCTCCTACTTTCCCTCAGATGCTAGGGCAACATCCTCCTCTTCCTGCTTGACCTTGATCCCTTTGTTGTTGCTACCTGTCTTTGACTACCATCTGATCTCTTCCTGGCAAAGAGCTGCCCACATCTCGTCCCAAGGTAGGAGAGTCCCTTTGCCCAGGATGCTCTGGACAAACACTTCCCACTCTTCTGAGATAGCATTCAGGGTTGTCCTCACCATAAGTTCCTAATCCCGTGTCGCTCCTATAGCAGTCAACTGATCTCGGAACTCATTTAGTCCTCTGAGGAAGGAGTCAATCGTTTGACCCTTCTTCATCTGATATGAACTCATCTAGTTCTCGAGCAGTATTCTTCTCTGCACATAAGTAAGCTGGTACAGGTTCTTGAGAGCCTCCCACATCTCAATTGTCGTTTCCTTCTCGGCTATATGTGGTACCACATGATCCTTGACCCCATCAAGGATAATGCACTTGGCCCTTGCCATCACCTCTTCGTACTTGTCATTATCATTGGGGTCGACTGGGATAGCTATAACCTTCAAGGCGAAGTTCTTGACACGATTCCTGTCAAGCACTGATAAGATTTTGGCCTTCCAGACTGCGAAGTTCGATGCTCCGTCCAGTCTATCATGGTCTCTTACCCCATGTAGTCCTCTACTTCCCTCCTGGAAGTTCTCTGTTCGACTCCTCTGAGTCTCTACTTCTCGTCTGGAAGTTCTCTTCTGAACTCCCTCTGAGTCCTGATTTCCCTTCTGGAAATCCTTCTACCGCTTGTCGAGATGCCCCCCTACTCTGATCGTCTTGTGCAACTGCATTGTTGATCCAGTTTCCTCGGATAGAAACCCTTGGTAACAACTCCTCTAGCCCTGCTCTGTTAGCTATTATTCTGACTATAGTACCTCACCAGCTCCACTCTGCAATATTCTTGCAGCCTTCTAGTCCCCAACAACTGCCTCTCTATGAACTGTGTCAGCCCTTCTCTGCCTCACGCTGGCTCTACGTCACCCTGGATGGGTCTGCGTCAACCTTGGGATGCCCTGTGTCAGCCCTTTGGCCCTCTGCATCAGCAACGCCTCTCTCAGGCTCTGCGCAGTTCCCGGCTTCTTCTGCGTGGCTCTGGATGGCTCTGCGACACACTTCCTTGGCTTCTGCGTTGCTAGAAACAGCTTATGTCACCTCGGGATAGCTGTTTTATGTTGCTATTGCTCTACTCGGCTGATATCTCTTAGTCCTCCTGTGATCTGCAATCACGTTCTGATACCATGTTGAAGTTTCTAAATTTACTTAATTTAGAAACCTTTCATGCACTTTCCCTGATTTATTCCTACCTACTTGTTAATTTTTCTTTAACAAATTATTTACAAAGTAAACACTAAAAATAAACATCAGTGCATGCTCAACATATTACAGATCAGCGACTAAAAGAAACAAGAACACACCACATGACATGTTAGGTCCCTATAATACTAGTGATTACCCCATTACTACTGTAGTTGTATCCCTTATTAATATTGTTGTGCCCCTATTGTCCCCATATTGTTATTACTGTGCCCCATAGAATCCCTCTATTGTTATTTTTGTGGCTTTATATTATTATTGTTAGGTCGGCTGGGTTATATTGTGACTCCTTAGGCTCTTATATATAGAAAGGAGGTTTTGTCATTTGAATTATCCAAGAATTGTTCATTTATGTAATGTAAAGGAGGTTGCCCCCTCGAAGAGGCGGAATTCTAAGGCATTGATCTATCTTTTCTATTTTTTTGTGAGCTGGTTTCTTAACATTTGATATCAAAGCTTTGGATTCTAGGATTTCACTGCTCCAAATAGGTCATCGTGGAATTTTCGCTATAACTTTTTTCTGCGAAGTTTCAGAAGCTAAAAAAAAAACCCATTTGAGACAAATTCGCACTAAACCTCGGGTCTGAATTTCAGAGCTTTTCGCACTATATTTGCGGAGATATGATCTGAGGAAATTGGTCTTTTTGCAGACTCCTGAATTACATTCCAAACAGGTGACCTGAGGAAAATCGTCATAACTTTCTCTCTGAGCATCGGATTGAAATTTCGTAAGAAGGTACAAAAAGAGGACGGACTGTAGTTTCTTGTATATATTTTCAGAGCCAAAGGTCGAAACAGCGACTCATGGCACGTCGTACAAGTTCGCTCTACTGAACTAGTCTATAATCAGGTCACTGTGGGAGATTTCGCATAACTCTTCCCTGGAAAATCCAATTTGGATCAGACTGGTTGCATTGGAAAGAGAACACAGAGGGCTACTGTAGGTCGCAATTTCAGAACTAGATGATCTGAAATTACAGAGATACATCAGATTCAATATCAAGCTCCTACAAAGTGAAAAAAGGTGTGTAGTTTTTTTAAATTTTTGCATAAAATTGGTTTGAAAAATTAGTTTGAAGGAATTTAAAGGGCATAGTAAAGCATTATTATCGGTAATTGATGTCCCGAGGAAAAAAAATGCAAACACCTAGTAAGCAACCTGAAAGCTCTAGCATGACTCATGAAGAAGAGGAAGAAATGCAACATAATATATCAAAATTACGAGACCAAGTGCAACAAGTGTCACTTGCACAAAAAGTAACAGAATCTAAGATGGATGGTTTAAAGAAAGATGTAGAAGCTAAGATGGATGGTTTAAAGAAAGGCGTAGAAGCTAAGATGGATTGTTTAAATAAAGGCGTAGAAGCTAAGATGAATGACGTGGAAGCTAAGATGGACGATTTGAAGACAGGCATGGAAGATATGAAGACAGATTTAACAAAGCTTCTACAAGAAATGCTTACTAATGGTGAAAGGGTAGTAAAGAAAACTCATGATGAGAACAAAAGAAATGTTAATCATGATTTCATAGACTCTAATGTTGAACCGAAAACCCACCATATTCCAAAAATCGATATGGGGAAGTTTGATGGCAAGGATCCCACAACATGGATATTACAGATCGAGCAATTTTTCGATCTCAATAATGTGCAAAACACACAAAAGGTACGTATTGCAACTCTATATTTGGAACCAAATTAGTTTGTATGGTATCAATGGCTTTGCTCTCATAAACAAATTATCACTTGGGCAATTTTTACAGAAGAATTGACAGCACATTATGAGGATACAAAAAGCAACACTTTTTTTAGCCAATTGATAAGTCTCAAACAAAAGGGTTCAATAATGGAGCACATTAAGGAGTTCCAAAAATTGAACATAGTGGGTAAAAGACATTCCAGAGGAGCATAGGACTGATGTGTTCATAGGGACTTTAAAAGATAATATCCAACATGATGTTCGCCTTTGGAAACCTGATTCATTAGAGAAGGCATTCAAGTTAGCAAGAAAAATGGAAAGCAAAATTATGGCAACCAGGAAGCATACCACTCACAACTATAAAAATGGAAGTGTTGTTGCCCCTAGTCTTCCACAACCTATAAGGTTGACACCACAACAATTAGAAGAGAGAAGAGCAAAAGGGCTTTGTTACAGTTGTGATAGCAAATACACTAAAGGTCATAAGTGTGCTGAGAAGAAATTATTCTACATAGATTGTGAAGAGGAAGAAGAAAAGGAGCAAGAAAGGTCAAAAGAAGAGGATATACTCCAAAAACAAAGCCTAGATAAAGAAAAAATGAATCTGACCATATCTTGTAATGCATTGGCTGGAATTACCACTCCTCAAACCATCAAGATAGAAGGACAAATCAAGAAGAAAAAGGTACTACTGTTGATTGATTCAAGAAGTACCCACAATTTTATTCATTGTAAGATAGCAAAAGAATTGAATTGCTTCCTATATCCAGCGCCAGAGTGTCAAGTGATGGTTGCAAATGGAGGAACGATAAATTGCTCTGGAAAGTGCCATAATATCAAGCTATCCATGGGAGAATATGTATTGACTAGCCCAATGTTTTCCATTCCAATAGGAGGTGTTGATGTTGTACCAGGAGTCCAATGGCTACAATCCTTGGGTACAATAGCTTTTAATTTTCAAGAACTTTTCATGAAATTTTCTGCGAAAGGAAAGGAAGTTGAATTAAGGGGTATTGCAGGGAAACCGGGAAAGATAATCAGCGCTAACGGTATGACAAAGCTTCTAAAAAAGGAACAAAGAGATAATTGCACAACTATGTTCGCTAGATGTTTCCACATCGGAATCATCTATTTCTCCAGATCTCCAAAATGTCTTGGACAATCATTCCAAGGTATTTGAGACTCCCAAAGGTCTCCCACCTATTCGTGATCATGATCATGCTATTCATCTGATTCCAGGAAGTGTTCCTCTAAACATCAGGCTGTACAGATATCCCTATGCCCAAAAGAGTGAAATTGAATGTATGGTTGCAGAAATGCTAGAGGCTGGTATAATTCAACCTAGTCAAAGTTCTTTCTCTGCTCCAGTAGTATTGGGGCACAAGAAGGATGGATCATGGCGCATGTGTCTAGATTATAGGGAGCTCAACAAGCTCACTGTTAAAGATAAGTTTCCCATTCCGATCATTGATGAATTACTGGATGAATTGCATGGATCAATTTACTTCACCAAGTTGGATCTTCGTTCAGGATATCATCAAATCAGAATGAAGACTGAAGACATTCCGAAAATAGCATTTAGAACTCATGAGGGTCATTATGAATTTTTGGTCATGCCTTTTGGCCTTACCAATGCACCTTCTACATTTCAAGGTTTGATGAATTTTTGTTGCTGGAGAGGTCGAAGTCCTGCTGCTACTAGGTCAATGCGGGAAAACCGGTGCGGCTATCTGAGGGCTTTCTTATTAAGCAATATCAGAGTACAATCTGGGTGTCGTAACTGGCCTACCCAACAGAGAATTTCCTTAGCAGCTATACCTCATAGTTTGAGAGAAATCTCCTGGCTAAAACCCCGAAAAACCCTTCTGGCAGCTCCTCAGCACAAAACTGCTCCTGCAACCCCAGCGTCTGCCCAATCTGGATTGTGTCATCCCCTCTCTGTCTCACACCGGCCCTGAGTTAGCCTTTCTTTGCCTGCATCAACCCCAGGAGGCCCTACGTCAACTCTGTGAGACTCTGCGTCAGCTACGCTAGCCCCTCTGGTGCTCTGCGCAGCACTTGGCTGCCTCTACGTGGCCCTGCGTGAGCCCTTGCTGACTCTGTGTCACTCTCCTTGGTTGTTGTGCTGCTCTCCCAGCACAATATTTGCCTTCTCTGTTCCTCTGTACTCAATGCCTCTCAGCTGCTCTCCCAATCACTAATTCTATCTCTCTTAGCAAACCCCGCTCTAGAGAATAGAATCACTTATCATCTGGTGTATTCTCCAAGTGACCCTCAAGCCTCCTCTTATACTTTTCCTGTTGACATCTCAATGGTCGAGATTAAGTCCCTAATCAACGGCTAAGATTAGATCAGGCTTGATCCATGTCTTTTGGACCACTCTAACACAAATTCATATTAATACACATTAATATTTTATTTTCCCTAAGTTTAGACTTAGGGACTTTATTAAAAATATTAATTATTTTAATATCTCCTTATCTGTTTAAAATCTGCCCAAACTCTTTCTGGGTATTGGAGATCTCATGTGCCCCAACCTCTCCACCAAATTTCATGGCTAGAGCACATCCGATGCTACCCCAAATCAACAGAATTTTGACTAGGTTTTCCCCGAGAGTGGGGTTTCTCCTTGCAGCGTGCCCACATCTTATGTTCTCTTTTATTTGTTGCTTGGCATTAGTCTTAGTGATAAGAAAAGATAATTCAAAAGATCAAATAATAATAATGAAAAACATCACAAGATAATGTCATAATAACAGAAATCGTTTCACTACCACTCTTTGGATTTCTCAACATGTCGGACCTCAAAGTCTTGATCTTTCTCTCAGACAGATTCTCCACTTCATTCTTGAATTCTTGAAAGTTCTTGAATACCTCATCTTTGTTCTTGAGGAGGTATAGCCATGTTTTCCTTAAAAAATCATTAATGAAGGTCACATAGTATTGATGCCCACCAAGAGATTTTACTACCATAGGTGTGCATACATCTGAGTGTATGAGATCTAAAACTTCCTTAGATCTGGTATCACTTCTTGCAAATGGCTTTTTCACATTCTTGACTAGAGCACATCCCTTACATGTCCCTTCATGTTCTTCCTTCAATTCAGGGATGCCATTGACCATTTGACTTAGAGATGGCAAAATCTTATAATGAAGGTGTCCATACCTTCTATGCCATAGTTCAGAAGGACTCACATCCAAGTGGACTAGGGCTTGAGATAGAGGTGTAAAAAATCTATATAATGCCCCCTCACGAATCCCAATCACCTTAGCATCATCAATACTAGAGCCCTTTCCCCAAACCAAAACTTTGCCATCAACAAAAGCAATTTTATCACCCTTATCCTCTAGACAAGAAATAGAAAGTAAGTTTTTCTTCAAACCTGGAATATATAGAATATAGTTGAGGTGAATACTTCCACCAGATTTGAGCTCCAACAAAGTAGATCCAATCCCTTTCATTAGATAGCTCTTTTTGTGTCCAAGTTCGATTGAGTGAGAGGAGGTTCCTTTTGACAAGCTTTGAAGTTGACTACATTCTCTCGTCATATCTCTGGAAGCACCATTGTCAATAACCCATACATTCTCGTCCTTGAAAGTGTCGAATAATCCAAGACTCTTTGACCTAGACACAGACTTCCTCCAATCACCAACTCAACCCTTCCTTCCTCTTCAAATGATAACCTTCCAGTAGCAACTTCGACCTAGAACTTCGACCTCGCAGCAACAAAACTTTGACCTAGTAGCAGCAGGACTTCGACCTCTCCAGCAGCAAAACTTCGACCTTTGTAGTAGCCTAGTAACTTCACACTAGAGAGAGAGATAGCCTAAAAACTTTGATCTTGTCCTTCTCCTGGAATTCTCCTTCTTCTCTAGGAAATTCGCACTTTTTTTGCTCCTCCTTTTTGTGTGTCGAACTTGTTAAGTGAGTGAGAAAATGGATCGAACTACACTTCTATATATAGCCTCTTTTGTGGGTCGAATTACGGTAATGTAGGTTGACTTCATCAGGTAAGGGCCGACTTCTTGAGGAGGTGACAAATGACTTAATTGACTCAATATTAATTCTTTTTACATGATTCAAAAGCCCAAGAAGGGTCTCATAAAATGGGCAATGACTCTAATGACTCTAGATAAAACCTAGAAGTCCTCAATGCGGACTTTGACCTAAAACATGATGACCCAAGCATGAAACGCATGCTTTAATAAGTCATAATAATAATAAAATTTTATTCTTCTTTCCTTTGATAAACACATTTCATTATGACTCAAATACAATTATGAAAACCGAACCTAATTACATTCTTCAACACTCCCTCTTAACTAATGAGGTATTCATAATTACACATATATTTGTTGGCCCTCAGTTTTGGTCTATTTTTGCTTAAGGAAACTTACTTAATCCTTATATTTTCCATCCATTTTCCAACACAACCATCTCATTTTGATGTATTTTATGCATATTCAGGTATTTAATTTTAATTTTGCAATTTCTAGAAGTTTTTATGAAAATTGAGTTTCAAGTGCAATTTTGGACAGAATCAGAAATTCCCGTAATAGCTATGTGGATGACATATTTGTAGGACACTTGGGCTCGAGCTGGATGCATGAATGGAAAGCTTGGGAACTAGGACTGAACTAATTCCACTTGGTTCGGTCAAAACAAGCTTTATTAGGCCCAGTCAAGGCTGGTCAAACATGACTAGTCACCTAAGAAATCAATAAGAAAGAGGGCAGTTTTATGATTTCATGGGATTGTCCATATTTCTAGTGATAGATTGGATGGATTCGACTTAGATAGATGGATATGAATAGATATGATTGTTAGAGAGACTTTAGATCAGTTTGTTTCATAAACTTCTATTTAAGCCAAGACTTTGAAGGCTTATGATATGTAATTTTTGTATAACTTTATGCTGAGACATTTGGATTTTGGAGATTAATTTGAAGAACCTGTTCTACTTTCATTTTGTTGTTCATTGATGTGGATGAGTGACTGAAGTTTCAGCATTTGATAGCAACCTCAAGTGTGCAAGGCAAGGGTGGAGGGCCCCCACTCCAAGCTAAGTACACTTCATTGTTAGATTAGCTTAATTTTCATGAACTGGTTACTTTAGAATTTGTTTACTTGCTTTGTTTCAGATTTTCTTATGAATTAATGTGTGATGATTTATATTATTGGTGAATCTTAGTTTGTTTATCACTTTAATAAGAAGGGACAACAAAGTGTTCAAGTTGAATTCTCCTTCTATTGAATTAATAGATCAAAACTAGAATTCATCTTTGTTACATGCAAGCAGTTTTTATGTACTTTCAGTTTTTCAATGATAGCATAATGATGAATGAATTGTGATGAAAAATGCCCAAAGATCTCTTAAGTTAAGAGTCTCCTTCATTGTTTATTTATGCATCTTAAGCTATTGTTAATTCATGATTTATGATTTGTATTCATTAAGTGATAATTGAAAGAGAAGGACACGAATGGATCTCTTAGGTTAAGAGCCACTTCATTTTTCATACATTGCAAAGTGAGCTAGAAATTGTTAATATAGACTTATATTTGTACTATGTACTTCTTCAATTCTTCAAAATTTATCTTCTAAGTTTGGCTATACCTGATATCCATACACTGTGGACTTGCCTCCAAGTTTTACAAACCTGGATTGATAATAAATACTTGTGTTAATTTGTGTTAATAAATTAGCTCAACAATATTTACAAGTACATGGAAGATCTCAAAAAACATGAACTATGAAAAGTTTAGGCACACATAGTGCCACGGACTAGATTTCTGACTAGGGAAATCTATCCGTGCGGGACTAAGATACAATAAAGCTTTCAGCCACTCTAGGTACCATTACGCTTACTTACTAACCATCAACCCAGGGAACTAGTTGTATAATGCAAGGTCAGAGCTCTATGACCAACGCCACCCTCCCAACTTCAGGAACTAGACATCAACACACAGGTTGTCCAGATGTCCTCCCAGACATTTTGTATTACAGAATGCCTCAACACTCCCAATTATTCAAATCAGTAACATCAAATCTCTCTTGATCAAACAGATCGATAACATCAAGCATGTTTCCAAAACTTCAAGAGATTTACTTGAACAATCACAACCCCATTCAGTAACAAACTTTCAAATACATAAGTAAACACAAACCTTCGGGGTCTTCAGCCATCTTGATGTTGCCTTGATTGTCTCAATTTACCACAATAGGACTTAGAGACTTCCCAAACGAATCTTGACAGACGTTTCCTCAACCATACAGCTTCCTTTCCTACTTCACATGCAACAACATATTCTACAACCGGATCCTGCTTTCCTTCTTTCAGCAGCACCTTAATATACATTCTCCAATTTCTTCTTCAAGGTATCCATCATGACTATAATATGCCCTCCCTCTCAACTTGGGAGATATACCCTTTCTTTTATCTAGGGTCCCTCTTAACTTGGGAGATATACCCTTTCTTTTATCTAGGGTCCCTCTTAACTTGGGGAGATCAACTACTTTCTATGACAGCGGAGAATCTTTCATGGCTTCAATCCTTCTTGTTAGAGTCATCTTGATCATCATCTCTATAACTTCCTTCATCATGCTTGCTAATCAACTTACGAATATTTTCAACATCTTGAAGATTATGTCCCTGCACAACTTGGACAGCAAGTACAACCAAATCGAAGCATGAAGTTAACTATATTAAAATCATATATCAAATACCCATACTTAGTTAGGTTCATAATCAGCAAGAGACTATACTTCAACTTCATGCTAGAGTTTTGTTACAAACCCTAGATCACATCAGTAACTCAATCAAGATATCAATCTCATTATATCTAAGGTCTCAATATTTCTTTCAGACTCTTCTATGATATATTGCAAACCCTATAAGCAATTCAAACAAGTACAATTCTATAATGCATCTAACGATTTTCAAAATTTATATGATAGACTTCTACTAGGATTTAATACAAACCCTAGATTCCATCTTTGAGATACTAAGCCTTAGATATCAACAATCAAAACCAATCATAGCACAATCTAAGGTTTCAAAAATATGGCCAACTCTTTGTAAGCACTAGACTTTATCATCACATCTGAAACAATAACACCATATCCTAGAATATCAAACTTCTACTAGGGCTTAGTTACAAACCCTAGAATATACATACTATGAGCATCAACAATTAGGTTAACACATCCATATCTAGGATTTCATAATCATGCACAAGCATATCACAACAACATATATTAAGCAAATCCAAGATATAAACATTAAAGTTATACATATAGCAAACTTGATCAAGGTATGGTTTTGATCAGACGGACAAACATACAGCTAGGGTTTCATTCATAGGAGCTTACTCTAGATATATAAGGGTTTTGCTCATTAACCCTAATTTACCAAAACCTTAAAGGTCTAAGATTTCAATACATGGGAAACCCTAAAAGACTACGGCTTCTATCAAAATAGTATCAAAACCCTAAACACCAAAAGAATAGCATTTTCTAGATTTCAGCAATAACCCTAAGTAGACTATCGACATACCCTTAGGTTAGGGTTTTACAGAGAACCTTTTTAAGGTTCCATAAGAATGATCAAATGCATAATGAGGGTAGATTCAATTTGATGATTAATCACCCAAATAAGAATCTTTGTGATTCAAAGGTCCTAGACATAACGATGTTAGTAATGTAAAGCAAATTTAAAATAAATGAATATACCTTTATTATGAAGAGAACAAAGCTTATGGTTTAAGCTATGTTGCAGGGAACGTTGCCCCCAGGTCCGTTTCAGCGAAAAAACGAAACAGAAACGCGGAAACATGTACAGTACGGCCTGGAAACGAGTTTCCAGCCGTATTGGCACATTTCACACTGGGGAAACATGGCCAGTACGGCCAGAAACGAGTTTTCAAGCCGTACAGCGAAGCTTCCACTTCATATTGTGATTTTTCTTTTATTCTTTTTTTGTTTTTTCGGCTCTAATTTTTTATTGGGCGAATAAAATATCTTGTGGATGCTTCTAGATGCCTCTCAAGTTATAAAAAGACTCTCGCCTCATTCCCTCATCACACAATTGAGCAAGTCGTTTCTCTTAGAGACGGACGATTTTAGCAAAGGAGAAAATTGGAAGAGAGCAGTGGTCTTTTGTCTTTATAGTTCTTGCAGCCTCATAGTCTTTATTGTACTTGCAGCCTCATATATATAATAAAGGCTGATTTTGAGATTTGGATATATAATAAAGGTTGATTTTGGATATTCCGATATTGCTATTTTCATTATGTGATCATTCATGAGTAAATGTAATGTAAATTTAATCATAATGTTTAAACTTTAAATGTAATAAATTATAATGTATCAGGTATGCTTTATGAATGCACATAACATTTCTTAAATGTCCTAAATTCTAATATATATATATATATATATATATATATCACATTTCCCCGTTTCCAAAATTTGGGGGATCACGTTTCGTACCCGTCCCCATTTCGAAAACTCGTACCCGTTTCCCCATTTCATGCAACTTAGGGTTTAAGACATACCTTTGAGTTGTTCTTTAACAAACCTTGTAGGACATCAATTCTTGAAGAGCTTCCTTTGCAACATAACTTTTATTATGCTTCAAGCTTGTTCTACTTTCATAGGTTGCAGAAGTAACAAGAGGAGATGAGCTACCAAATCTAGAGGTTTCACTTGATTCAGAATGAGTTTCTTGTTTCTTGTTTTTTTTTTGTGCAACCTCCCCTATTTGGATGTATTTTCTTCTTTGTTCAGCGGAAACCTTTGGGAAAATTGCTATCCCCACGACACCTTTTTTGTTATCACTATCCAACACCCCACAAAGATGCCTCCTCACACGGGTATATGAGACACTATTTGGTTTTCCTCCATGACAACCATGAGAGCACAAAAACTTGTAGCTTCCACCACCTTTTCCCCCTTCAAGTTTGGTCACATAATTCCACAAGGGTGTCAACGCAGTTTTCCCCTCTAGCATTCTAGTGTTCTCTTCAAGTTCATCCCCTTCCTCTTCAAACCCTTACTCCTCATCATACATTGGTTCACTCATATGGCAATCACTATCCTCTTGTTCTTCTTCCCTTCTATTCCTACTCCCCCTTGCCATCATGAAAACCAAAAGTGGAATGATACATAGAACCCAAAAGAACACCATTTTGGAATATGAATATAGATGGACAGCCTACAATGAAATGAGCAAGAAGAAAGAATGGGAAAGAGTAGGAGAGGGAGGAGAAAAAAAACAAATAACAATGACAGAAAAATGAGGGAGTTTGAGGTTTGCACTTACCTCTTTAACTCTTGTAGATGGAAGCCCTTCTTTACTCCTCCAAGCTCCTCCTCCTTCACTACTCCTAGCTCCTCCTCCTTCACTCCTCCAAGCTCTCCTCAAGCCTCTCTTCTCCAAGCTTTCTTCTCCTCTCTTTGTCCTTTCTTCTCCAAACTCTCCAAAAATACAAGAGTGAGGAAATGAGATGGAGAAATGATCGTTATTCCTATCTATCGTTTCCCTAACTCAACCTAAACCCACCCCCAACTCAAGTTAGACAAAAAAAATAAAAATAAAATGTTTTATTTGGGTTGGTCGCACGGAACCACCCCTTGGGCATCAAATCTACTCAGGATACGTGCCCGATCCACCACGGATCCGACGTCGGATCCGCGGTTTAAATCTGTGGGGGGAAGGGGATGCGTTTCCTGCAACACTAGCTGAAACTATTACTTATTTCAAAAACTTCTTTCTGCTGCAATATTAGTTAAGCAATTGTAGATAGAACATAAATCAAATGCACAATAGAATACAGCTAAGAACAGAATGAGACATAGAGAATTTAGGTCCAATGACTAGGGAAAAACCCATAGGGGGATAATCCAACTAGATTATTCTTCTATTAGATATCAATTGTTTAGCAAATATACAGAGTACAATGAGAGATCAAGAGAATGAGTAAGTTCACCCAAACTTGAACAAGTTGTAGTATAAAGATCACTAGTAGCAGCAGCCAATGCAGACACTAAGTCAACCTTCCCTTCAATTAAATCAACACTGAAACATTGTAGCACTGAATCAACCTTGGCTCACCAATTTCTACTGTTACTCTCCAAGTCTCTCTCTCTCAAAAACTTATTCAAGTCTCTTCAACTCTTTTTCTCAAGTTCGAATTCTTCTTTCACAATGCACAAGTAGTAGTGAGAAGACATGAGACATGTATATAAGAGGAGCAATGAATTCTTGTCATAAAAGAGGAGCAATATGCATGCCTTGAGGAAGAGTAACATATGCCATTTAGGGGAGTGTAACTCATGCCATTAAGGAGAGAAACGCATGCCTTAGTAACTTATGCCATTAAGGAGAGGTACACATGCCTTAGTAACTTATGCCATTAAGAGAGGAACATATGCCTTAGATAAAGTGAGTGTAACATATGCATTAAAGAGAGTGTAAGAGGAATCTTTTATGACATGCCTTTAATGAGTGTAAGAGGAATATGTCATGTCTTTAATGAGTGCGTAAGAGAGAGTGTAATGTATCATTGAGAGAGAGAGAGAGAGAGTTACATAGTGCCATGTGAGTCATCAAGGAGAGAGGTGCGAAGTGATTGAGGTGATGAAGGTAAGGTGACTTGTAATTCCTTTTAATAATAATATCATAGAATCATGAAGGATAGTAATATTAATGATATTGATGATTAAGTCAAGATTGAACTATTAGGATTGATTAATGATAAGTGATTTTCCTTCAACTATACTTGATTACCAATAGATGCAAAGTGATTTACTATTTTTGGAAAGTCATACTTGAGATGCTAAACATGACTTTCTATTTTTAGAAAGTCAAGCCAAAATTGTAATAAATGAGATTTTATTTAAGGAAATTTATCCCTAAGTTGTCATAAATGAGATTTTATTTAAGGAAATTCATCCCTAAGTTGCCAATTTTCAACACTCCCTCTCAACTAGGGAGGAATTTCTTTCTGCAACAAATATTTATGCTTTCTCCACTCATCTTTGTTCATCTCTGCTCTAGATCAATGATGTCTCAATCTAATGAAGAAGAATCCTCATAGGGGAGATTCATCTATCACCCTATATCCACTAATTTTCCCACCTTAATGTAGACTTCGGGGAATTAATACTGTCAACACATGACAAGGATCACGTACAACCAAGATTTACCATAAGATTCAAGTGGTAGAACACCTGCATCCACAGACTTTGGGGGGATTACCACTTGTCAACACATGACAAGGATCATGCAAAACCAAGTCTCAACTCTGCTAGGGGGGATTACCACTTGTTAACACATAACAAGGATCGTAGACAACCAAGCTTTACCACACCCAATTGCCAGATGGGAGACAATCCTAACAAGCCTAGATTGTGGGTAGGATGCATACTAGGGTATATTCTTGGCAAGTCCCAAACTTAATGGTAAGGGGGATTACAACTTGTCAACACATGACAAGGATCGCGCACAACCTATAGTCAAGAGTTCCCTGAACCCTAAGAGCTCTCCTGGCTCCATTCCCAACTTGTAAGCTCAAACAAGAGAGAAGAGAATAGCTCAATGTTCTCGATCATCCATGACCACCCCTACTAGGAAGGGTCACATCCGTCAGTCCAAGTTGCTCTCTAAATACCAAGAACTTCCCTTTCGACAAAGGCTTGGTAAGTATGTCAGTTATCTGATCATCAGTTGCAATATGATGGAGTCTCATTGCTTCTCTCTACACCATATCCCAAATATAGTGATATTTAATCTCAATGTGCTTGGACTTGTCATGGAACACGAGATTTTTTGCAAGTCGAATCCCACTCTTATTGTCATAGTATATTACTATCATATTTAGTACATGCTCAAACATCTCTCCAAAGAGCTTCCTCAACCATACAGCCTCACATCTAGCCATGCTAGCAGCAATGTACTTGACATCAACCGTGCTAAGGGCAACACATTTCTATTTTATGTTCATCCAAGGTATCATGGTAGATCCCAAGCTAAAGCAACATCCAGATGTGCTCTTTCTGTCAGTAGAGCTACTAGCTCAATCAACATTAGAGTACCCATGTTGTCTCACATCTTCGGCAGTATATCTCAATCCAAGATTCATGGTCTTATTGCTGCAAAAACTAGCAGGCCTTGTAAAGAGGCAGAATCTAGAGGGCACAACGACACCTCGGGACAAAGGCCAACTGTCACCAAGCCTAGGTCCCCTTATTTTCTCAGATTTTCACCAATGGGAGGAGTCCCAGTATCCCTCACTAGTGATAGGTGTATCTATGATGGGTTTCAAGTGAGGCAAGGCGGCTCATTCAATGGAAAGGTTCAATGAGAGTGCAAGCTATGGGGGAAGCTAGGAATACTTCCCAAGAAAAACCCCTTGAATGAAGGATTACATGAGACCTAAGGTTGAGAAATTTAGTGAGATAATAGTTCATCCAAGGTCAGGGTAGTCAAGAGAAAAGGTTATGAATGACATACTTCAACAAGTACTCAAGTACGAACCTTCAAAGAATCCCCAAGTTGAAGGATTAGCACCTAGGGTTCCCGCTTGATGCGATAACAAGGGCATCAAATTTTGTGGCGAATTGCCTCAAATCTGGAGGAGAGCTAGAGGAAACACCAACGTAGAAAGTTGTCTAAACAGCTTTCCAAAAGCTTCTCTCTAACACAATTTGCATCAAGCCCTAGGGAGGCCTCTTTATCCTTAAAGGGTCGATGAAAAGAGGTGAGGAAGAGGTGATGAAGAGGTGAAAAGAAAGATGATTCGTTTAGTTAGGGGTGATCACCAAGGATTTAGGACCAGTTCCTAGCTATTGGGAGAATTGGAGTCAAAATGAACTTGATTTGACAACCTCGCTCTTCAAGGAGACCTAGAGGGAGCTTCACTAGCCCCAGTGGAGACAACTACATGGCTACTCTAGGAATTTACACTTTGCTAGCAATACTTAATGGAGTTTCAAGGATGCAATATGCAAAATAGCCTCTTAGAACATTCATACATTCATTATCCATGAATAACACATGCAAAATTTCCAATAGCTTCAATGTTCTAACAAAATTTCATTAATTAGGGCACATTAAAGGTTATGAAACAATAGTACATGCATTAGAAATTTATTAGATTATAAATATAGCATTAAATAACACTTACAAGAGAAAGAAGAATATATCCACCCACCAAAATGCCAACAAGAAGCTCCAAGAGAGAAAACGAAATTTTCCAAATGTCAAAATGCATTTAATCCATCCAAATCACTCCTGGAGAAGAGAGAACTTCCAGGAGGGAAGTAGAGACTCAGAGGAGTCGAAAAGAAAAGAGATGGCCATGAACGGACTGAGGGATCAGGACAGGCTGGACGGGGCATCCAACTTTGTCATCTAGAAGGCCAAGAACCTGTCTGTTCTAGATAGACATCGCATCAAGGCCTTCATCTTGAGAATCGTGGCTATCCCAGTCAACCCAGTTGATAACAAAATGAATGAGGATGCAATGGCCAAGGCAAAGTACATAATCCTTGATGGGGTCAAGGATCATGTAGTTTAGCATATTGTCAAGAAGAATACAGCAAAGGAGATGTGGGACACCTTAACGACATTGTATCAGGGCACTCTCGTGTTGAGGGAGATGCCACTGGAGAATTAGTTGCGGTCGTGTCAGATGCAGAAGGGGGAGCAAATAGATCATTTCCTCAGCAGGTTGCAAGAGATCTAGGACCAACTGACTTCCATAGGGGCCACGCCAAATCAAGAATTAATGGTGAGCACTGCCCTGAATGCAATCTCCAAGGAGTGGGAGACATTCGTCCAAAGCATTTTGGGCAGAGTGAATCTTCCAGATTGGGAAGAATTGTGGGCCGCTCTTCGCCAAGAAAAAATCAGACAGCTGACCAATGCAGGAAGTAGTGGCAAAGGAGCCCGAGAAGAAAGAGGAGGAAGAGGATGCGGCTCTGGCATCTGCGGGGCAGCAAGGGAAGAGGAAGAAAAAGGACCTCTCCAAGATTAAATGCTTCAACTGTGGGGGGCTGGGCCATTATGCAACCCAGTGTCCTAGGAAGAAGAATAAGGGAGAGGCATCTAACTCCAAGGCAGCGCCAGTGAAGGCGGAAAAAGAGGTAAGAGGATTATGACGATTGTGCCATGAATGCTCATACACCTCTAAAGAAGAGGTGGGGAGACATCGAGCTGTAGTCAGGAAGACTACAGGAGATGAGGGGTAGGATCCTTGACGTACCCAAACTCTTGGATCATATCCGGCTACGGGAGCCCCGAAGTGACAGTAGTAAGATGGCGAATGTCGGTAGAAGCAGATGCGGATGGAGCAGCAGAGAGTGCTAGAGTGTAATAGTCACTGGCAACACAGAGAGGGTTGCAGCAGTGCGAGAGGCACAGAGGAGGTTGCAACAGTGCAGGAAGGCACAAAGGTGTTTGCAGTGGTGCGAGAGGCACAGAGTTTGTTGCAGCAACGCAGAGGTAGCAGAGGGAGCACAGGATAGCGGTAGAGAGAGCTTCAGCATCAAGAGGACTTCTAGCCTGACAAGGATGTCAGTAGTTGGGTAGATCAGTTACCATCGTCTCAGTAACTGAGTTGCAGTGCAGCAGTAGCAGTGGTAGTGTTATGGGCAGCACGATGCAGCATGATGAGAGAGGGTTGCAATGTAGATGCAATGTTGGGAGGAAGGACCAGTAGCAGCACGGATACAGAGGGAGTTGTCGTACAAATGTAGCAATGGCAGTGGTAGAGCCATGGGCAGCAATACAATATGCAACAGTGTAGAGGATGTTGGGCAGGAAGGCCAAGCATCAGCACAGGTACCGGTGCCAGATGATCAGGGTGATGTTCAGTCGAGGAGCATTACAAGAGCACATTCCTCGCTAAGAGGGAGTGTTGATTTGGGGTAGCATCAGATGTGCTCTAGCCATGAAAATTGGTGGAAAGGCTAAAGCACATGAGATCTCCATGACCTAGAAATGGTTTGGGGAAATTCCACCCGGTTAAGGAGATATTAAAATAATTAATATTTTTAATGGGTTCCTAAGTCTAAACTTAGGAAAATAAAAATATTAATGGGTATTAATATAAAACTAGGTGAGAAGCTATGTTGCAGGAAACGTGGGGGGGGCCGTTTCCGGCTGGAAACCGGTACGAAACGCGGAAACGCGTTTGGTACGGCCAGGAAACGCATTTCCGACCGTACTGCCACGTTTCCCGAAACGAAAACGTGGCAGTACGACCGGAAACGCGTTTCCCGGCCGTACAAGCCACGTTTCCCAGTTGTAATGTGTTTTTTTTTAATTTTTTTTTTTAATTTGTTTTTAAATTTTTTTTAGGTTTCCAGTAAATTCTAGAAGCCTATTTCAAAACTTATAAAAGAGAAGTTTGTCTCATTCTCTCATCACACTATTCAGCAAGTCGTTTCTCTTGGAGACTGGCAATTGTTTCAGCTAGGGTGTTTTGAGCAGTGAGCAAAGTAGATTTCAGCAGCAGGAGAAAGAGATTTCAGCAGCAAGAGAAAGAGATTTCAGCAGGAGATTTCAGTAGCAGCAGATTTGGCTCAGCTACAGCCATATTTCTCTTCTCTTTTCTGGCATTTCGGGGTAGTTTCAGCCACAGAAAATTAATTTGGGTAAGCCACATTCATTTTGTTAGTTTTTTCTTACTATTTCTTCAATTTTTCTAGGGTTTATGCAGCCAAAAATATGAAAAACGTTTTTTATTTATAGATTTGTTTTTTAAATTTATTTTTGCAGCAGATTTGGCTCAGCTACAGCCATATTTCTCCTCTTTTCTGGCATTTTAGGGTAGTTTCAGCCACAGAAAATTAATTTGGGTAAGCCACATTCATTTCTTAGTTTTTTCTTACTATTTCTTCAATTTTTCTAGGGTTTATACAGCCAAAAATATGAAAAACGTTTTTATTATTTAACTTTTTTATTTACAGATTTGTTTTTTTAATTTATTTTTGCAGCAATGGCTTCCAGCCAAAGTGCAGCTGCAAGTTCAAGCCCTAGGGCCAACCCAAGGGCTGAATATTATCCTCTTTGGAGGCATGTGACGAAGCTTCAAAGATGTGGAGGTGGTGGCTCATGGGAATGGCGATGCAATCTTTGCAATAATACGTACAAGGGCTCCTACCCAAGAGTGAAGGCACATCTATTGCATGGAGGAGGACAGGGGATTTCAGGTTGCACAAAAACATCAGATCCGTTGGCAAGGAGGGCATATCAAAGAGAGCAAGATGAGGCGGATGGTACTAAGAGAAGGCATGATGACCTTACTCAAGCTCCATCTAACATTGAGCCAAGGATTGTAGCTGAAGCAAGAAAGAGGAGAGCTGGTCACACTCAACAACATGAACAACCAGCACCCAAAAATACCAGAGGCCCAGGGGCATCCCCTTCAGTTCAGGATAGCAGAATTGCTAGATTGGTGAATGTGCAAGCAAGAGAAGAAACTGATTCCAGAGTGGTTAGGTGCATTTATGCATGTGGTATCCCATTCAATGTTTGTTCGCTCTCCTTACTGGCAAGATATGATAAGGGCAGTTAACAAAGCTCCTCAAGGGTACAAGGGGCCCAACTATGAGAAAGTCAGAACCCAGCTTCTCAAAAATGAGAAGGACCTTGTGGAGGACATTTTAGCTCCAATTCGTTCTTCCTGGAGTAGCTCTGGGGTTACCATAGTCTCAGATGGTTGGACAGATATAAGGCGCAAACCATTGATAAATATCATTGCCACTTCCCCCAAAGGAGCAATGTTTATCAAGGCAGAAGACTGCTCAGGAGAGGTGAAAGATGCACAGTACATTGCTGATGTTATTATAAAAGCTATTGAACAAGCAGGGCCTAACAAGGTGGTGCAAGTTATCACGGATAATGCACCGTTTTGCAAAGCTGCAGGTTTAATTATTGAGGGGAGGTATGACCACATCTTTTGGACACCATGCATTGTCCATAATCTGAATCTGATCTTAGAGGAGATCGACAACAAAGTTTCCTGGATAAAGGAACTCACAAGGGAAGCAAGGGAGATTATCAAATTCATCACCAACCACCACCAGTCTCAGGCCATATTTCGAGAGTACTCCAAATTGGAGTTGTTAAAAGTTGCTGAGACAAGATATGCCTCAAACTTCGTGATGTTGCGCCGCCTTGTTGAGGTTAAGCATGCATTAGTTTCTATGGTGGTGAGTCAACTTTGGATTGAGTGGAGACAAGCAGATTCAAAGCGGGGATCTATGGTGCGTAGATTGTGCCTTGATGAGGATTGGTGGAGCAAGGTAGATTTCTTGCTAAAGTTCACAACCCCTGCATTTGAGCTTCTCCGGAGTGCTGACACTGACCAACCTTTCTTGGGAGAGGTATATGATGGCATGGATTCCATGGTTGAGAAAACTATGGAAATCATTTCGCAAGAGTCTCCACAACTTTTGTTTGTTGATGATCATTTTGCTGGTTTGATCAAGAAAATCACTGTTGATAGGTGGAACAATTTCAATACTCCATTGCACACTTTAGCACATGCTTTGAACCCCAAATTTTATGATGAGGAGCTTATTGCTAAAAGCAATGGGAAGAGGAAGGCACCCCATAAGGATAGAGAGGTGGCTACTGGGGTGAAAAAAGCCCTTATGAGAATGTTTCCTTCTCATCTACATAGGGAGGTAAAGGAGGAATTTGCCCGTTTTGCTGCAAGAATAGATGATTATGCAGATATATCAGCTTTGGAGGAGAGAAGCACCATGAATCCAGTTAGGTGGTGGATTTGTCATGGAGCAAATGGTGTACATTTGCAAAACCTTGCCATTCGTATTCTTTCACAAGTGGCAAGCTCTTCATCAGCAAAAAGGAATTGGAGCACTTATGGTTTTATTCATTCTGCGAAGCGCAATAGGTTGGGCTCACAAAAAGCAGAGGATCTTGTTTATGTGCACTCCAACCTTCGCCTTGCATCTCGTAGAGGTCCAGAATACAACAGTGGTCCTTCTAAAGAATGGGATGTGGATGCAGAAAATCCTGATTTGGATCACTCTCTTGCTGCCCTGAATATTGAGGCCGAATCTGGAAGTGGAATTGGTGCATCATCTTCTTCAGCACTACCATCCACTGTTGAGCATTGTGCTGCTTCTATTTTTGATGAGGATTGTTATGATGAGGATTAGTCTTTTGTGACTTGTCTCTATAGTTCTTGCAGCCTTATAGTCTTTATTGTACTTGCAGCCTCATATACTAATATAAATAAAGGCTGATTTTGAGATTTTGCCCTTGGATATATAATAAAGGTTGCTTTTGGATTTTCCTATATTTTTATTTTCATTATGTGATCATTCATGACTCATGAGTAAATGTGATGTAAATTTAATCTTAATGTTTAAATGTAATAAATTATAATGTATCATTAATGCTTTATGATTGCACATATATATAATAATAATTTTTAAATATTTTTAATATATATATATTCGCGTTTCCCCGTTTCCAAAATTTGGGGAGGTCGCGTTTCGTATCGCTTCCCGTTTCGGAAACTTGTTTCCGTTTCCCCGTTTCGTGCAACTTAGGTGAGAAGGTTCTAAATGACATGGATCAAACCAAATCTAATCTTAGCCGTTGATTAGCGATGTAATCTCGGTCGTTGAATACTCAACAGAAAAAGTATAAGAGGAGGCTTGAGGGTCAGTTGGAGATACACCAAATTGATCAATCAATTCGATTTTCTAGAGCGGGGTTTGCTAAGAGAAATCAAACCAGTGATCAGAGTTGTAGCAAAGGGCAATGAGTGCATGGCAGAGAGGCAGAGATAGTTCCAAAAGACTAGCGCAAAGGCAAAGATAGTGTCGGAAGATCAATGCAAAGGCAGAGAGGCAGACGCAGAGCCAGCAGGAGCCACGCAGAGGCCAGCAGTGACTGCGTAAAGGGCCGTCGTGAGTGACGCAGAGGCTGCAGAGGTGACGCAAAGGGCTAGAAATACTGCACAAAGCATCAGAGGGCTGACGCAGAGGGTTTCAGGCTGATGCAGAGGCTAGAAGGTTTAACGCATTGCCTCAGAGAGGCTTTGGAGAGAGCTTCGTGGAGTAGACTTTCAGAATATCTGCTTCCAAAGGGAGGTATTATTGCCAGATAGATTTCTCTGTCAAGTGAGCCAGTTTGGCACCCAGTTGTACTCAAGAAAATCTGCTTAATAATAAAACCCTTAGAACCGCTGCACCGGTTCTCTGAAGTTGGGTTTTTCCGAGGACGATTGTCCAAAAATTACGATGTCCCTTGTGTGTTTGTCTATTTCTTTCAATTGATGATTTGTAGATGGTTGAGACTGCATTGTGTTTAGTTCAGTATTTATATGGTTAAATAACTTGTTCAGTAATTAAACAAGTAGAAGAAATAAACCAAATAGTGCAGGAAAATTTCTAACAGGTTAGACTTATAAATTTCAACAAGGGTGAGGGCCTCAAAAGTGGTGAATAAGAGGGGGGCACCCTCCAAAAGCTGTGAAACATCTCCATACCCCAACTTGGGCTATGTGGGCTCCAAATGGATCTCATGGGTCTCCAAATGGCTCAAGATCAATTCAAAGCTCCATCAATGAGGGCTAGAAGACGACACATGCCCTCCCATGTCTTCCCAGGAAAGACAAAACCTCCTCTGGGCCCTGGATCAGCTGCCAATTGTTGGGTGCAATGTGTAACCCGCTAGGCAACGTGGTCCAAGTGCATCATCATCTTTGCATAACTCTAAGAACGAACAAGCAATGTGGTGGTGCTGAAGAAACCCATGGTGTGGCAATTGATGCTCTACATGGATGGAGGCCCATAGCTCTCAACCCTCACCCTACAAGTGCCATTATGACCCTCTCGAGGGCTTGAATCCCATTTAGGGTGGCCAAGTCCAAGATGAAGACCCACCTCCAATCCTGTATAAGATTCAATGTGCCTCCTCACCTTCTAGTACAATAATGCATTAGTGCAATTGAGTAAATAAGCTTGTTAATCAAGGGCAGAAATGGACACTTCATAGTGGCATGCCCTTCCAGCTTTGAACATGTACTAGTGTTACCTTCCTTGGCAAGAGGGGTTAATGAAGGACCGTATTAGGTGGTTTCAACCTCTAAGGGAATGACAGGTCCAAGGTATATCCATCAAATGGCAAGTGTCATGTAAAATAGTGATGGAATAGAGTGGGGGCAAAAGGGAAGGCTCCAGGCCACATGCCATGGTTCAAGGGCAGCTATGATGAAGGAGGCCCACACCTTGGGTTTATGAATGTAGGAGGAAGCAATCATGGTACATAAGTTACCCCGGCCTTTGTTTCTCCACCCTTCTTCATACGCCTTTTTCCTTTTAGTGGATTTTCTTCTTTTTGCTACTCAGGGCTCAAAGGGATGAGAGCATGATGTGTAAGATATAGCAGTGATTACCCCCTTAGGTGGGGCAGTTCATCACCCACCAGGGGGTTGGGACAATCATGGGTTCCATAATGATGCAAGGGGCACTCATAGGGGCCCTAGGAACCATGGTGATGGCCATAATGATATGAGGTAGAGTTAGTGTTCCACAGGGATGCTTCCCCTAGGGTGGGCTGCACGCACCCAACGCTTCCCACGCACCCGAGACAAGGGGACATCTGGAGAAATGTTTCCCCAGTGTGGGGGATGTGTCTCCCTAAAAGGGGTGCTTCAGAGTGCACCCCCACAAAAGGGGACCCCCAAAAGCACCCCTTTTGAGGGGGGACGCCTAGAAACACCCCCTTTGAGTTTCAAGAACTTTTGTGTGGGGAATCCTAATATTCAAACCAATGGCCCTATTATTGCTATGCGATTCATGGTAATGTTAAATTCTTAAAGTAAAAGTGACAATCTCACTTATCTTTCATTTTCATCCTTTTACTTAAATTTTAACATTACCATGAAATGACTCAGGATGTTTGAGAGTGGTTCCGAACTCAATGGATTTCATATGGAGAAAATAGAATTTTAGATCTCACTCAAAATCTAACAGACTTGATACTTTTTCAAGGTTTCAGGATCGGGGGGATTGCAACATTTCCATTGGATTTTGTCATGTATGAGGTTATAGAAATAGTATTTAATCAAGAGAACCAACCCCTCTATGTACCATGATGTTAGTGGCATTGGTTGTCAAGCTCCTCTATCATGACCCTACAAAAAATGTACCCATCACTCAAACAAAATCTTGACTTGACATGCTACTCTTTTTCTATATTATTTTAATGCTTAGAGGGTGATATTAATGGCGAAGACCCCAATATTGATGATATATAGGGATTTGTTGCAGCGTGATTTTGCTTGGATGATAGAGTCATCTAGATCCTGTTTATTGATGTATTTTTCAATTCAGAGATCGATTGAACTTGGTGATATTTTGGTTATGTGCACCCTTACATGCTATACAAATGAAAACTTTTGCTTATTTGTGTATAAATGGTTTGGATTCATATGGATGCACTGAATATATATGTTTTTCTTTAAAATTTGAATATTTAATGTATTTTTGGTTGACCAGTTTTTTGGTCGAGTTTTTTTACCAGTTCCGACTGATTCTCGATTGAGAGGCTTTTTTGGTTCAGTTCCGATATCAATGATATCTACTATAGTCTAAATTTCTTAGTACTAATTAGATTCTAGATTGATGAATGATGAATTTAAATTTCAAATCAATTTGCATAATAGAATAATGAATGATGAATATGGATCATTGTATTTCATTATTTATTTCAATTTGTATGGATCAATATATTTATGCTTTCATTATTGAATATATATATATATATATATATATTAAAAAAATTATATACCCTGACATCTCCTCGTCCCCCCTAAATTTCCCTAAATTTTGAGGGTACTCCCACACGTCCCCCCTGTGCATCTCCCCACACCGGAGTCTTGGTGGGACATTGGGTAGAGCTCATATTTGGCTTTTGCCCACACACTAAATTTTATTGTCCCGGCCAGAGTTGCGGGGGAGCGCTACCCCCACCTTCGAACCCGCTCCCAATCCGCGCTCAGGGCGGGAGCGGCTCGGGAGCGCGCTCCCGATAAAAAAATTTGTGCTCCCTGCCAAAATCGAGAGCGATATCAAGAGCGTCGCTCCCGATCACTCCCAGAGCGAAAATTACAGATTGCTCCCGATCGCTCCCGAGCGTTTAATTTTCGCTCCAGGAGCGATTCAAGCGACGCCGGGAGCGATCCGGGAGGAAAACAATCGCGAATGCGAAAAAAAAAAAATTAATTTAAAAAAAATTATGTTTTAAAATGACTTGGGGGCAAAAAAAAATTCATTGTCACTTGAATGAGTTGAGGAGAAGCTGGAGAGCAAGAGCAAAGGAGCGAGGAGAAGCGAGGAGCAAGCGCCGAGGAGCAAGGAGCAAGCCTGCAAAGAGGTTAGTTACGTTAGTAACTTAGTAATTTAGTATTTTAAACCTTAGTTAGGTAGTAATTTAGTATAGTTTAGTTAGTTTAATTTAGTTTAGTTTAATTTATTTAGTAAAAAAATCTTGAATCTAAATAAAATTAATAAATTAAATTAATTTTCTCATTCATATTCTCATTCCCATTCCCATTAAATTTTGCAAATTCAAAAGCCTACAAATATCAAACATCATGGACTTGGCTATATTTCTTGGCATTTTCCTCTTCTTGGTCCCTTTTCTGGTTATTATGGTGCTGGAGAGTAGGAAACGGAGGGGCCAAAATGAAGAGGGGGATGAAGAAGCTGGAGAAAGTGGATTTGATGAAAACCCCGGTGAGGAGGAGCTGGAGGAGGGTGAACATGACTCTCAAAAAACTAAAAAAGACCAAACCCCATTGTGGAAATATGTTAACAGGCCTGAAGCAGGGAAAGGGGGTGGAACCATTGTTTTACAAACCGGCCGTTTCGAAACCGAAACGGCCGAGTCGAACCGAGTTGAAGCCTTGAGGAGTGACCCGGTAGAAAAACCAGTCCGGGAGGCCGAGTCATGACTGACTCGGCCGAGTTATTGCATGACTCGGCCGAGTCAATCATGACTCGGTCAACCCGGCCGTTTTGCACATCTACTCGGCCGAGTCATTAAATTCAGCCAGTCACCCAAAGAAACAACGATTTTTCTATTTTTTTTTTAACTTTTTAACATTTGGCTGATTGTTGGGGACTCCAAGGTGTTTTCTAAATTGGTTAAGTGCTATTTGGGGTCCATTCCCCTCTCCTAGTATTGATATGATGTTCAAATTTCATGGTAATGTTAAATTCTTAAAGTAAAAGTGACATTCTCCTTAATCTTCATTTTCATCCTTTTACTTAAATTTTTAACATTACCATGAAATGACTCAGGATGTTTAAGAGTGGTTCCAGCCTCATTGGATTTCATATGGAGAAAGTAGAATTTTAGATTTCATTCAAAATCCAGCAGACTTATCATTTTTTCAGGGTTTTAGGATTGGAGGATTGCAATGTTTCCATTGAATTTTGTCATGTATTAGGGTATGGAACTCGTATTTAATCAAGAGCACCAATCCCTCTGTGTACCTTGATGTTAGTGACATTGGTTGTTGAACTCCTCTGGGGTTCGCTCTCAAACCTGGAGCTTCTGAAAATGTCGCTTCTGCTCCCGTTTTCGCTCTCGCTCCCCACTTCCGCTCCTGCTCCCAAGTAACACTGAGCTAGATGATGTTGGCAACTCTAGCAGTAGCCAGTACTGGTCATTGATGGGGCCCCTTGTCTGACTCTGATGATGATGATCCAGAGATTGGTCGAGATGATCTTGGCTCCTCTGGCAGTAGCTACTAGCCTCCTTGGTTATTTGTATTTTGTTTTGACTCTTGAGTCTTTGATCACGTATGACAGACTACAGTTGACTATGTATTTACTATTGCCATTGGGTACCACCGTACCATTTTGATATAATGGATTGGTTCATGAGCCTACTTTGATCATATGTGGTCTTCCATGTATATTATAATGTTGTGTATTTGGAAACTTGAATGAAAATCTTTAAAATTATGTTTAAAATATTTAAAATTATGTTTTTTTATAAAAAAAATAAATATTTAATGTATTTTTTACAACGACCGAGTCATTGAAATCGAGCCGGCCGAGTCATTACCGAGTCGGAGTCCGAGTCGGAGTCGATCCTCGGCCGAGTCCGAGTCCGAGTCCGAGTTGTAAAACATTGGGTGGAACCACTAAATTTCATTGCCCCCATTGCAACAATAATTACACAGGTTCATACACCCTTGCCAGAAAACACCTCTGCGGGAAAAGGCCATGGGATGAAGATAAACAAATAGGAATCAAAACTTGTGCAACTTTGTCAGCAACAGATAGAGCCAAATACATAAGGGAAGAGGAGGAAGCCAATACAAATCTAAAAAATCAAGGGGTTTCTTTGAACCAAGCTCACAATCACAAGCACAAAGAACTCCTTCAGCATCATCCCAAGGCAGTGGATATGGACGCACAGGGTCACCAGCTTTAAGGCGTAGAACCATATCAGATTTCCTTGATGAGGGGTGTAGGAATGATGTGGATTCAAGGGTTTACAGGTTTCTCTATGCATGTGGGATACCATTCAATGTTCTTCGCTCACCTTATTGGCACAAAATGGTTTCTGCCATAAATGATGCCCCTAAAGGATATAAGAGCCCTGGGTATGACAAGGCAAGAACAGTGGGACTTGATCATGAAAAAGCAAAAATATCACATTCTTTGAATAGAATGACAAGTTCTTGGACTGACCATGGGGTGTCCATTGTATCTGATGGATGGACAAATGTAAAAGGCAAGCCATTGATAAGTGTTCTTGCTGTGTCTGTTAGTGGTGCCATCTTTCTAACTGCATATGATTACTCAAACAAGTTCAAGACCGCCATCAACATTGCAGAAGCATTACTTGAAACAATTGACCGTATTGGGCCATACAATGTCATCCAAGTCATCATTGATAATGCTCCTAATTGTAAGGCAGCGGGAGCAATTATTGAGGATAAATACCCCAACATATTTTGGTCTGGATGTTTGGTTCACACATTGAACCTTCTGATGCATGATGTTGTCAAGAACAAAAATGCACAATACAAATGGATTGGTGATTTGTACAAGAAAGGCAAACAAATGATAAAATTTATTACAAATCATAGCAATACCCATGGCCTTTTCCGCAGTCACTCAAGATTGGAGTTGTTGAAGATTGCGAAGACTAGATTTGGTAGCTATTACCTCACCTTCAAGCGCCTTTTGAAGGTAAGAGAGTCATTGGCTAGCATGGTATCAAGTCCACATTGGCAGGTATTAAAGGAAAGGGCTACAAATGCAGCTGACAGGCGAGGTTTTGAACTGGTGGAGGAGGCCGCTCTTGATGGTCAGTTTTGGTCAAGTGTGAGGCAAGTATTGGATTTCACCAAGCCCATTTATCACATGATTCGGTTTGCAGATACAGATAAACCAGTGATTGGCGAGGTGTATGAGTAGATGGATACCATGTTGGGGCAAATAAAAGATATTGTTCATAACAGAGATCCCAACTTGTACAAACTGATTCACGATTTTGTGTGTGTACGGTGGAATAAACTTAATCTTCCACTACATTGCTTGGCATATATCCTTACGCCAAGATACTACTCTACATCTTGGTTGGGCCAACAAGCATTGGAAAAGTTGATCCCTGACAGGGAGAAATGTGCAGTTGTGCGCCTTGAAATAGGCAAATACTTCAGTGGCACTGGTTTGTTTGGTACCTTCCATGCAATGGAAGACAGAGACAGCACATGGTGGGAAACATATGGCAGCTATGGACTTTTGCCAAAATTGGCAAAAAAAGTTCTATCACAGGTTGTAAATACTTCTTCTGCAGAGAGGTGTTGAAGCACCTACAGCTTCATACATAATGTGAAAAGAAACAGACTCAATGAAAACCGAGCAGAAAGCTTGGTTTATGTGCACTACAACTTGAGGTTGTTGAGTCATTACTGTGATCGGGTTTATGAGGATCCCACATATAAAATTTGGGACAACCGCCCAGAGGAAGACAATTTGGAGGATGGCACTATACATCTTGAAGAACTGGAAGAGGAATTTATAAGGGATGAAGATGAAGTAGCTGTAGCAGCCATGCCAGCTCCACCATCCAGTAGTTGTGCTCGAGTTCCGAGTCTTGTTCCTTTGCTGTCACCACCTCCATCTACACCCTCACGTGGAGGGCATGTGCCTTCTAGTTCTAGTCGTCGGTCTGTGTAGGAGACTCCTAGAAGACCACCACGACCTGCTTATACTCCTAGAGACTCTCGTGGCAAGGGCCACATGTAGATTTACAGTTTACTTGTCATTTCTAGTTTCTATTAGTTTTCATAACTGTTGAGTCTTGAGTCCTTGACTCTTGACTCTTTCATATCATAATGATATTTTTTGTAAACAATATATCACTGTGACAATGAAAATTTGAAGTTTGAAGTTGGCAATTATAACTCATTGGTAATGATTGTGAATTATGAATATGATGCTTCGTGAAAGACTAAAGTTTTTTCATTTCATTTTATTATTCATGTTTCATTTTATAACATTTCATTTCATGTTAACAGTTAACTGATAGAAGTTAGAACTTAGAAATATCTAAGATATTATTTCTTGTAATGGTTAAACTTAGCTTACAAGTACAACTTTGTTGATCAATGATGATAAATGTTATATATTGAATTTTCAATTTTGAAAGCTTGAAGTTGAAACTTTAAGATTGAATTTGATGAATCATGATTCACGAGACTCAATATGTTGCAGTTGTAATATGTATGTTACTAACTTGTGGACATGGTTGATGAAGATTATAACTTCTAGATGATTGAGGTGATATGGTTCAATGATCAATTTATCTTTTTTTATGTTTTTTATATCTAATTCATCATTCTACATGTTTTTGTTGACATATATGTATCAAAAATTAAAAAATATAAAAAATATATATATATTTTTAAAAAATCGCTCTGGGATTCGCTCCCAAACCAGGAGCTTCTGAAAATGTCGCTCTCGCTCCCGTTTTCGCTCCCGCTCCCAAGTAACGTAGGTCCCGGCCATCTTTTGCATTTTGTGGTACATTTCTTGTAGTATGTGGTCGTATTATGCTTTTATCTTTTTTTACCTGCATCAACCTCTGGGGCATCATTCCAGGCCTGACCCAAGTTGTGGGCAAGGGGAAGAGGATGCTAACACCTTGTGGACCAATGGACAAATGTGGACCTAGATAGGGAAAGTGTGAAAGCGCTTGTAATGAGCGAAGGGGAGTTTGATATATGGTATTGGAAAGCGGGACCACGCAACCAAGATTAAGGTTTCCCATGTAATGCCACTCCCAAAGCTAGTAGCCAAAAAAGGAGATCCCATGGGACTAGGATACAAGATTAACCACCTAGTTGAGGTGAGAGAACAAGAGTATAGTCAAAGAACTTTCTTTCCGCTAAATCCCCCAACTAATCCATGCCCAAATGTGCATAGGAAAAGCAAGCATAAACACCCAATTACATAATGAAAGATCATACCTTTAGGGTTGGAAGGCCCACCTTCAAACATACGATCATGATAGATGAGCGAAGGCACACAGTGGCTTGCTCAAGTGGTGAAGAATAGTAGCACATCGAGCTATCAGGTGGCTGCAAGGGTTGTTGGCTACCGGCTGAAGACAAATCCAGTAGAAAAATTTCTCCTATAGAGGTCACCCACTAGTGGTGGGTAATAGGTCCCATGCAAGTATCTCAACACATGCTTTGGAGCAATCCAATGTGCATGTGATGGCCTAATCATATGTTGGCTCAGAGTATTGACTACAAAACATATGTTCGGTCTAGTATTCACTAAGAACATCAGTGCCCTAATCAGTTGTCGATACTTAGAAGGATTTTCCAAATCAGAACCTGCAACTTCACCACATAACTTCTTGAAATTCATTTCCATTGGTGTATTCATGGACTTACATTCTATCATACCAAATATTTCCAGTAGCTTGACAACATATTTTCCTTGAGAAAGGAAAATCTGACCAAGTCTATGCCATTCTTCTAAGCCCAAAAAGTAGTGCATCAAATGAAGATCTTTCATTTCAAACTCAAAAGCTAACTCCCTCTTACACTGGAGGATAAGAGGTTCTCCACCTGTCAAGAATAAGTCATCAACATATAATACCAAAATCAAAGGCATACCTTGGATCGTTTCAAAGTAGAGATTCGGATTAGCATTGCTTCTGGTAAAACCAAGCTTCATCAAGAAGCTATCAATGCGGGCATACCAAGCTCTTGGGGCTTAGTTAAATCCATAGAGAGCTTTCTTCAGTCTACACATGTAAATTTTCCGGTCATGTACTTGAAAGCCTTGTGGTTGCTCCACAAATACTTCTTCCTTTAGGAAGCCATACAAAAAAGCAGTTTTCACATCCATTTGGTGAAGAGTCCATCCCTGACTAGTAGCGAGAGCCACAATAGATTGGATGGTAGTACATCAGGCAACAGGTAGAAAAATCTCATCATAATTTATTCCCTCTTTATGAAAGAAACCTTTAGCCACAAATCTAGCTTTATATTTTTCAATTCTATCACCCGCACCATTTTTAATTTTATACAACCATTTAGAAGTCACAACAGACTTACCTTTCGGTCTTGGAACTACTTCCCATACATCATTATGCATGATAGACTCGTATTCTTCAACCATTGCATCTTTCCATACTTGATCTTTCACTATTTCTTTAAAAGTGCATGGTTTAGCCTATATAATGTTGCTCATGGCTATAATGTATCCTTGGAACTGGCATGGTTTCTTGATTTCTTAGAAGGTTCCCCTGTGGCAGCATGTCTATCAGCATCTTGTAGAGTGTCACGAAGCCATAATGGTCACTTTATAGTGGGAGGATCACATGGAGGAGGATCCAAGGGATCCATGGGTTCCATAGGTTCATCAACAAGATCAAGCTCAAAGTCAGGATCCTCTTGAATTTCAAAGGCATCATCTTGACTATCAACATTAGCAGAAGGAAAAGGAATGCCTCTTGCCTTTCCAAGAGCTGCATCTTCATAAAATGTTACATCCCTGTTAAACTAAATAGTTCTTTGACCAGGTATGTATATTCTATAAGTTTTAGAATTTTCACAATAACCAATAAACATACATTTCTTACCTGAAGCTTCTAGCTTGTTCGTCTTTTCTTTTGGCACATGAAAGTAGACAAGGCAACCAAAAATTCTCAACTACCTGACCTTGAGCTTCTCACTAGTGAAGACTTCTTCAGGGGTCTTGTTGTTTAAGGCTCAGTGTGGAGATCTATTTTGGAAATAAACAACAGTGTTAGTAGTTTCTCCCCATAGAAACTTTGGTAGTTTTTGATCATGCAACATAGATTTGATTGCTTCCATGATAGTTATGTTCTATCTTTCAACCACACCATTTTGTTCTGGGTTATATGGTACAATGATCTCTTTCATGATTCCAACATTTTTGCAAAAGTCAATGAAATCATTCGAAGTGAACTCTCCTCTATTGTCAGATTTGAAGATTTTGATCTACTTTCTAGTTTGTTTTTCTACCAGAGCTTTGAAGTCTTTGAACATGTTAAATGTTTGACATTTATTTCTCAAAAAGAAAATCCATGTCTTGCGAGAAAAATCATCCACAAAGATTATATAATATAAGTAGCCACCAAGGGAAGTTATAGGCATAGGTCCTGTTAAGTTATAGGTATAGGTCCTGTTAAGTTTAGTACAGAAGATACAATATTCCATAATATCCCATTTATTAATTCAATCACATGAATCATTATCATATTGACAATTATTGAAGAAAGAACATATGCAATAAATGAGAAAGAAAAGCCAAGACAAGGGGACACAATAATATGGCACAAGCTAGGGAAAAACACCAAGATGTGGAAAACCCTTGATCAAATCTTCTTATTATGAATATCAAATGTTCAGCAAAGAGAGAGTACAATAACTTAAACTCAAAATGAGTTGCCAATTTGGAGATCCAGTATCATTGTTCATGAGCTCAATCAATATTGTAGTTCTAGTATTCCGTTTGTTGAAGAATCTAGGGCAATTATAGTTAATGATATTCTTCTAGGCATGATAACTATTTGTGAGGTGTTTTTTTTTCAATTTTTCTTCTTATTCCAATCTTCACTTATTGCTATTAGAGTGTGTCTTCGTTAGTTCATCAAATAGATACAAAAACAAAGAGACAAGAACACAAGATGTTTGGCATCTAGCCAGGGCCAAAACCTCTCCCTCTTGGAGAGGAAAACCCACACAAAATTCTTCTTATAGAGATTCCAATTGATGAATAACAAGACTGTGACCCTTGACCTACTAGACCACTCCAAGACCAAGACACCAATCCTCTTCATTGTCACTACTTGAGATCATCATCATTGTTGCACCATAACTGCTCCTTCACTTAGATCATTGTTGCACTGTTACTTGAGATCTTCACCATGTCAACAAGGTTTCTATACCGAAATCATGATCTTGTCCTTATTATGACCGAGACCATGAATGCAACATTACCGAAATCATGACTGTGTTAAGTATGAGAATGCATCACTGTGGGATCACCGAGCTTCTTCTTCTTATCACAACCATATGGAAATTGTAACTTGTTTGGAGAGCATGTTGAGTGTATCATTAAGATCCTCATTATCATAACTATGCCAAGAACGTGACTATGATTCTCTTCCTACAACGAGAGCTTCATAGTCGAGAGTGCTACCACCAAGAAGATAACATTGTAATTACTTCCTGTAATTGTACCTAAAGTAGCAGAGACTTGTGTTCATGCACCTTATCCGAGACCCTATACCATTGTGCTTGACTGAGACTTCAGAGATGTATGCGAAGATATCTCTGCTCCTCATCCGAAGTTGCAGGATGTCCGAGTTTTGTTCCTCTCTTCTACGAAGTTCAGCAGGGTATATATAGTGGTTATGCCTCCATAAATAAGCTGACATAAGTGTGAACCATTGTGTCTTTAATTAAGTCGACATGATTGTCCTTTTAATTCATTTGTAGGCCGACATGACTAAGATTTACATCGTTTAGCTTGCTGATATCTTCAGGAGGATTGTGCTTGTCTTGGAGGGCCTTTTAGACTAGTATACATTTACACATAGGCTCAAGAAGAGCTCCTTATACATGACTTTGACTCTTTGACTTTCCTAGACCTATGAAATGAGCAAGAAACTCATTCTTATAATTTACAAAAATAATATTTCTTTTTCTTGACAAGTACAAAAATCAAAATTACATTTGTAAATATCGAACCTAGTTACACTTTCTTCAACACTCCCTCTTAACTAGGGAGATATTTAAAATGGTACTTGGTCATTCTCAATCTGAAGAATTTCTCATAAGAAGAATCGGATTGGTAACCCATCTATATAGCATCATATTAACCAACATTGTTTCCACAGCAAGGCCTTGACTGGCAGCTCTGTCTCTCATCAAATCAAAGCACAATGTTGGCGAGACCAATGACTATATACACCTTCATCATTGTCTCTCAAAGTACATACCCACCCAGGTGTTCACTGAGTATGACCTTCTAGGACGATTCTTATCTTGGGTTCCCATGCCTCAAAGAATATCATTCCTCTTGCCTACTCTTGTCTTGGATGCCCTACACATCCTCAAAGAGCATCAGATGCCAGATGATTACCCAATCCTCCATTATTTCTTCCAAAGTGAAGACAAGAATGTTGTGTCTATCTCTCCCTCTCAACTAGGGAGGATATCATGTGTTTACATTTCTTTTCATGGCCTTCACCTAGACTTACGATTGTTAGTCCTGGTCTAGTGCATGACATGTGAAATAGAAAACACAATTGTCACTCCTTTTTAATCAAGGGTGATTCAATCCAAGCTCCCTTGATCAGGGACCTTTCAGAGCTTCCTCTTAGCTAGGGACTCTTCTATACATCAACAACTTCTTATTTGTGGGTCCTTCAACTGCTTGATCAACTTCTCTGCTCGATGTCATGAAATTTAGTTGTGCTTCTTCCTTGTAAGGCAACAGCGATCGATCACTTTCCTCCTTAGTTCATACTATCATTCCTTTCTTCATAGAAACTGGCCTTCTTCATATCTGGAACCTTCGTTATATGACTACTACTTTCTCATCATGCTTCTTCCATCCATCACATGAATGCTAGTTGTACTTGTAAGTATCCCTGCATTATCCAGATATCATTCAAGAAATCAAAACATCATATTAAGTCAACATCATACCTTACGAGATGGCTCTTCATAATGACATCTTCTTGTAGGTATCAGCATCCTGCACATATATTGACACATTTCCCAAATATATCCATTGTCAAGGGCCTTCATCTTTTACCATCAGAGTCTTCATATCTTTACGGAAGATTTCCTAGTCAAGTCTTCTTGGTCTTTGGATGTTGATTGCCTTCATTAGGGTTGCATATCTCATGATGTCTTCCTTCCTTACACATTTCATTCCCAGGTGCTTTGAATCAAAGTTTCTTAATTGTAGACAACCACCTCATACTTCATATGAGGACATATTATGTTGATTTCATCTAGTGTGACTTTTATGTTTTCCTGCATCCTTTCAGAGGAGGAGATCCTTTTTCTCTTGATCATGCTTCTTAAGATAGAAGTAATGATCATTGTTACCTGAAACCATATGACATGACATTATAATATCAAACACAAGCATACATACCTTATTTTACCTTTAGGTCATCTAAGCTTCTTTCAACAGCTTCCTTGATTGAAAAGAACTTCAATCCCTTGATCTGCTTCATGTCGTCACACCATCATCCCATGAATTTCATAAGTTGGAGTTTCTAATGAAACACTTGCTTCTCTTCTAGATTAGTGAACCCTCCGATGAGGATTCCATCAGAGACTCTTGAGGATCTTGTATATCCCCATCTAGCAGAGGTTTCCTTTTTGACTATGTGTATGACGAGCATTGTCCTAGATGACTTCTTCCTTTCCTTCAAAGTTCACTGAGCATCCCAAGAGCTATATCATTCATGTTTGTCTGCCATGGATTTTTTGTTGAAGGAAATGTAACTAGGTTCCATCTTCATAAATGTACTTTTGATATTTGTATATATTCAAGAAAGGAAATATTATTTTTATAATATATGTGAATGAGTTTCTTGCTCATTGAAATAGGTCTAGCACTAGTTTAAGTGCTATAGGTGAGTCAAATAGTCAAAAGGAAATGTTGAAGGCCTTAAGGGCATGTTACACCATCTATAAATACGTATTAAAGTCAAAGAGAAAACCTCCAAGCAAAGTCAAGTCTACTCCTATGCAAAGGCACCATCAAGAAGCTCCTACAAGCATGCTACACCACCATAGAAACTATCTGAAGTCTACTCAACAAATTTGCCTCCAAACAATCCTCAAAGTCGACCCACAAACAAGTTGACTAATCGACCTTCTTATCAACATAAATGGAGGGGCAGCCCTCTATATATAGAGGTTGTCCACTCCTCTATAACGCATTCAAGCATCTCTGAAATAAGTGAAGACAAGTAACTGAGATAAGAGGGAAATAAGACGAAGATAAGGAGCCTCTAGTGCAGCGAAGGAGGAAGAAGTCTAAGCAAATGTTGAAGGATTGTCTCTAGGACAAAACACAGTCACACGTGCGAGAAAAGGACGACTTTCTATGGGCATATCAGCAGCAATATAACAATCTCATACTTCTCATTGATTGGGCTTGAAACTTTGGCCTCTCCCTAGAGCGAAGAAGAGACTCCCACATATGAAGGAGAAAGGAGCCACATATACACCACAAAACCTCCCACACGTTCGAGAATTTAGGGCTACAGTGCTGCAACATCAAGTTTGCAACCTTACATGAAAAACAAGCTCGATTGGTGAAGAGAAGAAAGGCATCATCCTATGTGAGAGGGTTCACTTAGGATCAAGGAGAAACATCTCTTCTAGGACTAGCATAAGAGAGTCTACCACCAAGGAGTAGGAGAACGAAATGCCGAAAGAAGGAGGACGAAGTGTCGGGGAACAAAGTGTCGGGGCATAAGGTGTAGAAAAGAAGGACTTGACTTGTGCTTGGAGGATCTTTTTGTCAGGGGTCTAGGGTCTGGCATTGATCAATAGAAGATTCAATAGGAGAAATTCACTAAAGGGTTTTCCTCTCAAGAGAAGAGAGATTTTGGCCTTGGCAGAGAACCAAGATCTTGTGTTCTTGTTCTTATGTTTCGGTAGAAGTTTGATGAAGTACACACATATGCACTAATAAGTAAAAATACTCAACAAATTGTTATCAAGTAACGAAGAATCACTCTACACACTACTTTGCCCCAGATTCTTCAACATGGTATCAGAGCTAAGGTGACACATCAAGGAAAGGGAAACTCAAGAACACTCATCAAGGAGAAGCATCTACAAATTTGAAGCATCAAGCCTAGAAGTCTCAATCACTTCAAGGACAAGAAGGGTATACAATCCATCATTCATCAAGAAGGTCTACAAAGCTAGAAGAAGAGCCTTACATAAAGGCACCTACAAAGAAGAGCAGATTGAAGCAGGACCTACACCAAGCTACAAGTCATCAAGCAAATCTCATCATCTAGCAAGTCCACTTGGAGAAGGCAACTTGAAGAACATCAAAATCCAAGGAAGACAAGCCATCAAGTCTTCAAGGAGGAAGCAAATCCATTACATCTCAAAATCTATCAAGTAAGTACATGTCCCCTTCTGAATATACATCAATGTCTTTTTGCAAGGAAAGCAATAAATTGGTAGGTACCAATAACTTTCTTGCATGGAAGAAGAGGACTGATCTACTTCTCAAGGAGAATGAACTCCTAGAACATGTCAAAGGGAATATCACTGTCCCTGCTAAGGAACAAACTCAAGCCTTAGCCAAGTACAATAAGGATGAGACAAGAGCTCAAAGGATTCTGATAGAATCAATCAAAGACTCTCTCATTCCCTATGTCTCCAAATTTGAGACATCGAAAGAAATTTATGACAAGCTAGTAGAGCTATTCTCGGTATCCACAACCAGAGAAGTAATATCTCTAAGGAATGAATTATATAAGATGAAGATAACAAAGGAAAGAATAGCTCCCTACTTCATGAAAATCTCTTAAATGAGAGATCAACTTCAAGAACTTGGGGAAGTCATGTCTGACATAGAAATGACAACTGTGGTACTCAATGCTCTACCTGAGGATTGGGGCAACTTCACATCAAGCATACATGCCAAGAAGGAAGGAACCACTCTCAGTGAAATGTGGTCTCTATGCAGAACAGAGGAAACCAGACTTAAAGCAAAAGAAGATGTAGGATCAAAGGAGCAAGCATTTGCTACCATGGCCAAGAGAAAGGGTAAATTTGGCAAATTTGGTCCACGAAGAACAAACAATAAAGACATGTCCAAAATCCAATGTTTTGGATGTCAAGAATATGGACACTACAAAAGGAATTGTCCTAGGCAGAGAGCCAATATCTTGTGTTCTTGTTCTTATGTTTTGGTAGCAGTGATGGGCCTCTAAATTAGACATAAATTAAGGCCCATACCTCTAAATTAAACATTAATTTAAGGCCTATGACCATCCTTCAGCACATTAAACCTCTCTTTCTGCTTAGATAGTTTATTTTTAACATTAATATATTCATTAGGAAGGTTTATGAATAATTGGATATTTGTGCCTAATATTATTTATTTTTATGGAATATTATGAGAATATTGGGCAAATTATGAAGATTTTGAGGAGATAATTTAGGGACTTGTTCCCTACTACAGGAGGATCAATAATAAATAATAAATCAACAAGATATTATGGAATTATGGCACAAATTGTGGAACTCCAATGATTGAGAAAATATAGGAATGTGTTCCGTGCCATTTAATGCAGATTCCTAGTATTAGGAGCCAAATCCACTAATCAAGGGATTTTGGTGGGGAAAGCTTCCTCCATTCATGGGGAATGATTCATAATCATTTTGTATAAGTACCAAGTCAAATTTGCATAGAACAGATTGTGAAACTCCAATGATTGAGAAAATCTAGGAATGTGTTCCCTGCCATTTAACGCACATTCCTAGTATTGAGGACCAGATCCACTAATCAAGGGATTTTGGTGGGTAAAGCTTCCTCCATTCATGGGGAATGATTCCTAATCGTTTTGTATAAGTACCAAGTCGAATTTGCCTCTAGACATAGATTTTCATTAGTGTTCTTGTGGAGAGAACTCGTATTTTTGCAACTCCATCGTATTTTCTTGCAGGAATGTAATTCTATTGATGAAAATAATGAAGATTGGTGTCATGTTCAGCTTCTAAATCTTGTTCTCCTCCATAGGTCTCTGCGTTTCCTTGGGCTTGGCCATCCCAGGAGTCTCAGAGACCTTTTGTATCATTTTCTTTCTTTATTTTCACTTCTTCTTCACATGCATCTCTAGTTTTTATTTCTTTCTATTTTTGCATTTAGTGTTAATGATATCTTGTTGTAGGATTGATTTAAATGGTTGATGTAAGTTATTTTGCAGGATCACAAACATTATTTCATCCTTGTAAAATCTTTGGAAGTTCATAGTAATCATTGAGCTACTTGGATTAGTCTTCTTATTCCCAAATTTAGACTGTTGGACCTCCTTTTTAGCAAAAAACAGTAAATTTCTGCTATTTTTAGAGCATGCTAACAAGCTTCAATCGAGTTGGATCCACTTGCATTAGATCACAAAAACATTCTAGTTCATAACAAAAATTGCCCCATTGCATTTGCACTTGATTTGGTTAGGCATTTTTTAGATTTACTAAATCACTAGTTCTCGAATTTCTAGATTTTCAACTAATAATTTTTTTTATTTTTTTTTCATGGGTTAACAGAGGTCTTTTTGAGTGATTCCACTTGGAATAGGGACCTAAGACATCCTAGTTAATAACAAAATTTGCCTCATCCAATTTGGATTTGATTTGCTTGGTCATTAAACCCTCACCAATTTCATCATTTCACAAGGAAACTTCTCCAAACTTTTTGAGCAAATCCATCCATCTCCCAACTTTGGTTTTGAGTTCTAAGTGATCCTAGGCATTTTCTCACTCCATTCCATCCACCAACCACCTTCCCTAAGCCTTCCATCACCTTCAACATCCATCCTTTTGCTCTCGGCTGTATCCTATAGGTTTTTAGTACATCCTGTAGGTTTTCTTGTAGTGGCCTGTT
Organism: Pinus tabuliformis; assembly: GCA_031772625.1. Classification (NCBI taxonomy): domain Eukaryota; kingdom Viridiplantae; phylum Streptophyta; class Pinopsida; order Pinales; family Pinaceae; genus Pinus; species Pinus tabuliformis. The sequence continues at coordinate 1,226,699,014 of CM062805.1, read as the reverse complement.
TTGAGGCCGAATTGAGGGAAAACCTCCAGGAAGCCACACAAGGTCACCTAAGGGTCTCCCAAGCCTTCCAACCATCCACCATCATCTCCAAGCCACCTGCCACATCACCAAAAGAGATTAGCTTTCACACTCTCACATGAAAAAAAGACAAAAAGAAAAACATATTTATTTTATTCATTTACATGCACAGTAGTAGAAGGTTTGATGGTTTGAATCTGCATGCTTAGGACAGTAGGATTGCATACATGTTAACTTAGCATTCTTTTGAAGCAAAGCCTCTTAGCAGTTAGTTAGAAAATGATGTGTTTTAGCATTTGATTTCAGTCTCTTTCCTTGTACTTTCTTTCTTGCAATAGGTTAAGGTTCCATTTCAAACATTTCATTTTCTGCAATTAGTTTAGGATTTGACTTCAGTACATGCACTCCATTACATCATGACAGCAAAAGAAGGACACATTGTATGCCGCACATATAGTACCGATACCTCTTAAGTTTGTACGAACCTCGAGTTGATAATTAAAGTCAGTAGCCTTGGGAGTTGCAGCATTCTTGTTGCAATATTGAGGCTCATCAAGCAGTTTGATAAGTATGCACATATGCACTAGTAAAAAGAAGAAAAAGAATAAGTTAGTAAGGAAAAGTAAAAATATTCCACAAATTGTTATCAAGTAACGAAGAATCACTCTACAGTACTTTGCCCTAGATTCTTCAACATTTTTGTCCTTCATGATTCTTATGGTGATGTCACGCGCTCTTGTTTCTAATGCTTCCATGATGCCATGATGCATCTTATTATCTTGGTCATATTTATAACACAAGATTTAGGAACTTATGATAGGACCCTTTTGTGAGGGATAACATCTTACTCATAGGAGAGATTTGTTACTCCCTCTTTCCTTGGTCCCTTTCTTCAGCTTCCTCTATCTTTCTAGTGATATGAGATTCTTTCTATAAACTTTCCATAGCATTGAATCTTAGCTATACTTGTTTTGTCTTGCTTGAGGACCAAACTTGCCTTTCCTTCTTGCACATGTTTGAGTCCTTTTAACCTTCAATACTTTTTCCATCGACTTGTCTTTCTCTATTTAGCATAGAGACCATAAGTTTTCAAATGAGGTAACTCATGGATATTTGTTACCTTGATTATCTGTTAGTGCATTATAGATCAATGGTGGTTTTCTTCCTTCCTAGATCTTGTAGATGAGACCTTATGAAGGTATCCTACATCCTTTGATACCCTTTACTTTCATGTAGATCAGATTTCATGTGACCTTCTTCATTGCACTTTAAGATAATGAGTTTATCATCTACATCACTTTGATGTCTCCAATATTGTTATGTGAGGGGATCTTCCATACATATCCCTTTCCATAAATTCAGAGGAGACCTTTTGATGTGTTTAATGACTTCAGCTACTTAGAGGACTATGTCTATCCTTCTTCTTCATGCAAGGAATATTGATGACCCATCAACCTATAGATGTCCTTGCAATTAATGAAGTCATTTAACCAAATTTATAAATTGAAAAGATACTTACTTGTCATGTGAAGATGAAATCTTCTCCTTGATTTCTTTGATGATGGTTGAAGAAGATATACTAGTTCTTCTTCTTGGATGATCTTTTGAATGAGAGAGTCTTTCCTCAATAGATGATTTGCTTCCTCAGATGATCTTCTTCTAGGGCAAGGAGATGATCCTTTGAAGATGCCCATGCCTTCAATTTTCCTTCTTTTGTGGTTTAGATCAAGACTGCTTCTAGGACTTCGACCTTCTTCAAGATGATGCAGTGTTCGATTTTGAGGTCCTTTGAGCTTCATTGTTTTGTGGACATCTAGATGAGGGTCTTGGTGGCCTATTGATGATGACTCTAGATACAAAAGATCTTGTTGTTGTAGACTGTCTCCTTGGTTGCATAGACAAAAACCCTTGTTGATGTAGATTGTTGTTGTAGACTGATCCTTCAATTTTGTCAAATCCCTACAACTTGCTTTGATGCCCTTCTTGAAAATTGATCCTTGTATGTCCCCTTTGCTGCCCTTCCTTTGACTTCAGCACCTTAGCTCTGATACCATGTTGAAGAATCTAGGGAAATTATAGTTAATGAATTTCTTTTAGGCATGATAACTATTTGTGAGGTGTTGTTTTTTTCAATTTTTCTTCTTATTCCAATCTTCACTTATTATTATTAGAGTGTGACTTCGTTAGTTCATCAAATAGCTAACAAAACAAAGAGACAAGAACACAAGATGTTTGGCATCCTGCTGGGGCCAAAACCTCTCCCTCTTGGAGAGGAAAACCCACACAAAATTCTTCTTATAGAGATTCCAATTGACGAATACCAAGACAGTGACCCTTGACCTACTAGGCCACTCCAAGACCAACAAACCAATCCTCTTCTTTGTCACTACTTGAGATCATCATCATTGTCGCACCATAGTTGCTCCTTCACTTAGATCATTGCTGCACTCTTACTTGAGATCTTCACCATGTCAACAAGGTTTCTATATCGATATCATGATCTTGTCCTTATTATGACCAAGACCATGAATGATACATTACCAAAATCATGATTGTGTTAAGTATGAGAATGCATCACTGTGGGATCATCGAGCTTCTTCTTATCACAACCGTATGGAAATTGTAACTTGTTTGGAGAGCATGCTGAGTGTATCACTGAGATCCTCATTATCATAACTATGCCAAGAACGTGACTATGATTCTCTTCCTGCACTGAGAGCTTCATAGTCGAGAGTGCTACCACCGAGAAGATCACACTGTAATTATACCCGAAGTTGCAGAGACTTGTGTTCCTGCACCTCATTCGAGACCCTATACCACTGTGCTTGACCGAGACTTCAGAGATGTATGCGAAGATATCTCTGCTCCTCATCCGAAGTTGCAGGATGTCTGAAATATCAGAGATGTCCGAGTTCTGTTTCTCTCTTCTGCGAAGTTCAGCAGGGTATATATAGTGGTTATGCCTCCATAAATAAGCCGACATAAATGTGAACCGTTGTGTCTTTAATTAAGCCAATATGACTGTCCTTTTAATTCATTTGTAGGCCAACATGATTGAGATTTACATCGTTTAGGTTGCTAATGTCTTCAAGAGGATTGTACTTGTCTTGGAGGGCCTTTTAGACTAGTATACTTTTACACATAGGCTCAAGAAGAGCTCCTTATACATGAATTTGACTCTTTGACTTTCCTAGACCTATGAAATGAACAAGAAACTAGTTCTTATAATTTACAAAAATAATATTTCTTTTTCTTGACAAGTACAAAGATCAAAATTACATTTGTAAATACTGAACCTAGTTACACTTTCTTCAACACTGTCCACACTGGTCAAATTGTACTACTGCAAAAGGTTGGTTTGGTTAGGGTAACTTACATTCCATTGTTGTCTAACTCAATGGGTCCAATAGTTTCCCTTTCTATTGTGGCCTACCTTGTTCTTCATGAAGCTGCCTTTCACTGGCCTTTAGGGTTGGTTTGAACCCTTCTCTGGCATCTCGACCCCAAGATCCATGTTGGAGTAGACTTGCGGACCCTTCCTGTGACAATAGATCTGAAGAGCAGCCTCCCAAGGAGATAGTTTCTCCTTCATTTTGTCCACAAATTGTCCCAAAAATAACACTGCCTTTTTGCTCTTGAAATTGGACCTGCAAGGACAAATTGACCCAAAAATCTACTCAGAATCTTCCTTAAGCCCTGTGGTTGACCATCTAAGGAATCTCAGCACTAAAGTAGAAGAAAAACCCTAAACAAACAACCCTTCGTCCTCCTCCAAGTACTTGACTACCTCAGACATAAATTCAAGTATTTGGATGTCAAGATATGAGGTTTGAGGATGCCCTTATATACAATTAGACATGATGATTTGTCCTTATGAAGGTGAAGTCGACCTTGACACTTGTGGAGGCAAATTCAAATTTCATATTTTCAATTTTCCCTACCTTTATAAGGTCATGACTTATAGAATTTATTTTCAATAAATAAATATTTTTCCTTATCCAAATTTGGTGATCTTTAGGTCGATTTTGTTCCTCTCAAAAAGAGGAATTCAATGCAATAATTATTTCCAACATATGAGCTATCTAATAGTGGAATTTGGCCCTAGTTGCCAGTTTTAACACTCCCTCTCAACTAGGGAGAATTCCACCTGCCAATCCATCATGCCATCTGGTCATCATGAACTATCACGTCGTCATGTACCAGCCTTGTATCTCATCTCATCTCTGTTGAACACTGATATGGATAAAGAAGAAGAATCGATCGAGGGTGAGTCACAAGACCTTACCACTCTCCACTAACAAAAGTCAGTCCAGGGGTAGAACCTCAATCAGACTTGATCCCAGATCAAGATGTAGAACAACATGCATCCTAAGCATAGGGAGTACAGCAGTACACAATGCATCAATCGGTAGTGTTATGGTCCCTAACTACTTTTCCCAACTCATCGGCCAGATGGGAGGTACTTCCCATCTATCCCAGACTACATGGGCAGGATGATGCAGGAACACTAGCAGGGAAAGAATATATCACATCCTACTCACAACCACACGTAGGGAAAGGAGAAACCACATCCTACAAACACATATCACAACCACACATAGGGAAAGGATAAACCACATCCTACAAACGCATGTCATAACCACACGTATGGAAAGGATAAACCACATCCTACATGCATGCTAACCATCAATCGTAGGAAGGATCCTACATGTGGGGAAACGATGAACAACGTCCCACCGACATGTCAACCATCAATCTTAGGGAATGAGCATCCTATATGTGGGGAAAGGATGAACCATGTCCCGCCGACATGTCAACCATCAATCGTAGAGAATGAACATCCTACATGTGGGGAAAGGATGAACCACGTCCCACCGACATGTCAACCATCAATTGGCAGATGCCTATATGCATCTCTCACTGCAGCAGATGGTGAACCACTCATCCTGCTCGTATGCCATAGGAGAAAGTGAACCACTCATCCTATGCATATCTCATCAATCATAGGGGAAGGTGAACCACTCACCCTACACATATGACAACCACCATAGGGGAAGGTGAACCACTCACTCTATACCTAGCATACCTATAGGGGAAGGTGAACCACTCACCCTATGGTCGCTCACAGCATCAAGAAGTACCTTAGGCCCCCAGGAGCTCCCAGAGCTCAATGTTCAACCAGGACCCTCTTAATAAGGTCTATCCATGTCCCTTTCAGTTTCCTTTTTATGTAGGGCATAAGTCAATATCATAGCTCCCTCTAAATATTGGGAAAGTAACTTCGCCCAAAGCATAACCATCGAGCTATCTGCAATCTGTTATTAATCCTTTAGTCCATGTGCCAAAAATCATCCAATCATAATTATGTAGCTTACATGCAGCCTCCATTGAAGTCATTATACTCAGCTGACATGACTTGCTTTCATTGAAAATCATCGGACAAGCAAGGTCATCAAGGATTTTATAGCTCCCTCTGAAGTCTTGTTTTAGATGGTTATTTATCCTTTAATCAAGAGTTTCTCATATGAGAGAAACAAGCTTCTAGAAGGCTTCAGGTCCAAGAAAAATTTTGAAGCCTTTTCTTCACCCAAGAAGAAGAAATCTTCTCATGAGATTATCTCAACACAACTGTATGATCCTTCATTGCAAGATGACAGCTACCAGCATATCTGTTTTCCCAATATATCTATACTTAATGCAACCAAGATGCCAGAATCAGGGTCTTTTGTTCATCGTGCTCAAGAGGTCATGCACTTTCTTCAAGGCACCTATGCTGATAGGGAACGATACAAGGAATTGTTTCAAAGTGCCATCCACTTCTTATCCTTCAAGTATGAAAGATTCACGTGAGTTGCGCCCCAGATAGTAGATGATCTTTAAAAAAATATAGGTTATCCAAAGCTTACATTTGTCTTGTTCACAACTTCGTTTTTGAACAAGACTGTAACACTGTCATCAACATATTATCACGGCTACTGGACTTGTAACGATATCATACATGATGTTGGACTGAAAAGGGAATACAGATGATGCTGAGTTGTATTTGTTGAGATGTCATACATAGGGCAGTGCTATACATAGGACTGATGCTACATATGACTAAAAATTCTTTACAGGGTTCTATCCTTGATAGTTGTAGGTCTTTATAATTTCAGGAAGACCATTCCTACTTGAGAGTTACAGTATTGAAGCTTTTCAACAGAAGGAGGATTGATTCTAGGATCAGATGCTTCCAAATGCTTTCACTTCTTGATGCCTGTAGTTGCTATAAGACAGAAAATCTCCATAAGGTGGCTCATCTGATATTGGGTTGATTATGTCAATGGACAGAAACTTATATCATGATCATTTGTCCCAGTAGTATGTACAGATGCAATAACCCTTTTTGAGCTGTTGTCTGAAACTGAAGGACAAGGTGATGAGATCTTACTACTGATCCATTGTCCTAGGTCTTCTAGACTCATTTTTCTTTAAGAATGCAATTATACTAGAAACAACAAGAGAATTGTGCCTCTTTCTTCATTTGAACGATGAGGATTTGGAGGTTCAACAGAGGGATAGATGTCCAAGATCAACTTAGATCATAATCATATATCAATGTCTTGCCAAAATACCAGAACATCCTTTGGACTGCAAGGATGCCATACACATACTAATATGCGACTTCTTGAATATCTGATATGTTAATGCTTATGCCCTTGTAATCACCGTTGTAGATTAAACTTCTCAATATTCTGAGATAATGAGCACAGATTGTACTGTTGTAAGAACCTTCAGAAGGCAAGATGGCTCCTTGTTTCAGATTCCATAATGCTCATGCTGATGGTCAACACTGTCACTGTCTTGCTTCAGATCTAAGGATCAAACTTTCATCCATTATCAACCAACCCCTCAGAGTGCCAAAAGTAATCATAAGAAAGTATACCCTTACATTAATGCAAGCCAATCAAAAAGCCTCCAATCAAATTCTACAGAATGTGCTTTAGACTTGACTTGAACAGATGTTAGCTTCACAAATATGCTTCAAATAATAAAGAAAAAACACCAATACTTATCGCTTGGTCTTTCAGTGATTAGGGCCAAAACTTTACACGCGTACTTAGTCTCAAACGCTCAAAATTTGTATCACACATATACTTCAATTTAAATGCACAGATTATACTCTTCAAGATCTCATAAACATGTGTGGATGCCAAAGTATTTAATAGGTCTTGAATGTATGTCATAAACTAGAGTGATCAAGCTTCAAGCAAATCCACAGACGAACAGATAAGTGCACTTGAGCATAGTGATAATTCTAAAGTAATTGGGAGCCACCAAACTAGCACAATCAGATCTGCATCTTATGTTCTTTGGAGGGCCGATTAGGTCTGTCAAACCAAGTAACTTCAATCCCTATACATACCTTGTTCCAGTGGTTAAGTTCATAAGAGAGAGGCCGCAAATCTTTAATAGATGTGCACTACAATGAGCTTCATAACTTCGGATTAACCCCAGAAGAATGATGAAATCAAGCTTGGATCATAGATTTGTTCAGAAGATTCAGTATCAAGTAGAATAGTTCTGCTCCAGATCAAAATTTCACGTAGAACTTCAACAAGGATAGTCCACACATTACAGACTAGACCAAACCCATGCTACAGAGAAGAGTTGACTGTGATTTTCCCATGGAATTAGCTTCAGAAGTATGTTGTACATGTCTGCCCGAAAGGCCGAGTAGGCAAATGCCAAGGTGCCCAGGTTGTGCCCGGGTTTAGCCCACAAACTCACATAGAAATTAGGGCTTAGTCTCAACATGCCCTAAGAAGCACTGAAAATCATCCACAGGTAATTTCAGGTCTGTCAGGCAAAAACCTCAGATCAAGAGCAGATCAAGAGCCTGAAATACACAGAGATCCTTAGCGAATAGCCATAGCCCAAGCAAATCCAACCAGACTTCAATTTGACCTTCTCTTGAAATATTAGTGACTGCACTAGGTTGAACTATCTCTAAACACAAATTTGATACATTTCAAGGGCAATTGCAGACCTCATCTTTTGTGCCCAGAACTGCGCTCTTCTTACTAGGATATTCGAGTTATCTTTGGGTTCTATAACTAGCCCCTCTGTCTTCTAAAACAAGGTTTTATATGATCTTCAAAAATATTCATTCTTGATCCACGAAATTGTAGCCTAGTCACTGTGATTAGGGTTTGCAAAAGTGCCCAAAACTCTAAGCTTCTTCATCTAGGAGCTCGGTCCAGACATATTGACTTCCTTGATTTTCTACTGTCTTTATGCAAACAAACCTGACTTTTTGTCTCTTTTGCTTGGGCTTGTCCTCACTGGCTCTGAAACCATGTTAAGTTTAGGACATGTTCTTTTCTTAGTACAGAAGCTTCAATATTCCATATTAGCCCATTTATTAATTCAATCACATGCATCATTATCATATTGACAGTTACTGAAGAAAGAACATATGCAATAAATGAGGAAGACAAGTCAAGACAAAATGACACAATAATATGGCACAAGCTAGGGAAAAACCCCAAGATGGAGAAAACCCTTGATCAAATCTTCTTATTATGAATATCAAATGTTCAGCAGAGAGAGAGAGCACAATAACTTAATGTCAGAATGACTTGCCAATTTGTCAATCCAGTATCATTGTTCGTGAGCTCAATCAATATTGTAGTTATGGCATTCTGTCCACAGTGGTCAAATTGTACTGCTGTAGAAGGTTGGTTTGGTTAGGGTAACTTACATTGCACTGTTGTCTAACTCAATGGGTCCAGAAGTTCTCCTTTCTACTGTGGCCTACCTTGTTCTTCATGAAGCTGCCTAACACTGGCCCTTAGGGCTGGTTTGAGCCCTTATCTGGCATATCGCCCCCTGATCTATGCTGGAGAAAACTTGTGGCCCCTTCCTGTAACAACAGATTTGAAGAGCGGCCTCCCAAGGAGATAGTTTCTCCTTCATTTTGTCCACAAACTGTCTCAGAGATAACACTGTCTTTCTGCTCTTGAAATTGGACCTGCAAGGACAAATTGACCCATAAAATCTGCTCAGAGTCTTCCTTAATGCCTGTGGCTGACCATCTGAGCAATCTCAGCCCTGAAGTAGAAGAAAAACCCTAAACAGACAACCCTTCATCCTCCTCCAAGTACTCGACTGCCTCAGACATAAATTCAAGTATTTGGATGTCAAGATACGAGGTTGGAGGATCTCCTTGTATACAATTAGACATGAAGTTGCCTAACACTGGCCCTTAGGGCTGGTTTGAACCCTTATCTGGCATCTCGGCCCCCTGGTCTATGCTGGAGAAAACTTGTGGCCCTTCCTGTAACAACAGATTTGAAGAGCGACCTCCCAAGGAGATTGTTTCTCCCTCATTTTGTCCACCAACTATCTCGGAGATAACACTGTCTTTCTACTCTTGCAATTAGATAGTTTCTCCCTCATTTTGTCCACCAACTGTCCCAGAGATAACACTGTCTTTCTGCTCTTGAAATTGGACCTGCAAGGACAAAATGACCCATAAAATCTGCTCAGAATCTTCCTTAAGGCCTATGGCTGACCATCTGAGCAATCTCGGCCCTGAAGTAGAAGAAAAACCCTAAACAAACAACCCTTCATCCTCCTCCAAGTACTCAACTACCTCAGACATAAATTCAAGTATTTGGATGTCAAGATATTAGGTTGGAGGATGTCCTTATATACAATTAGACATGATGATTTGTCCTTATGAAGGTGAAGCCAACCTTAACACTTGTAGAGGCAAATTCAAATTTCAAATTTCCAATTTTTCCCGCCTTGATAAGGTCATGACTAATAGAATTTATTTTGAATAAATAAATATTTTTCCTTATCCAAATTTGGTGATCTTTAGGTCGATTTCAGTCCTCTCGAAAAGAGGAATTCAATGCAATAATTATTTCCAATAGATGAGCTATCCAATAGTGGAATTTGGCCCTAGTTGCCAATTTAACAGGGCCACATAAATCAGAATGTATAAGATGAAGTGCTTGATTGGTTATGCTTTGCTTGAAGGGAATGGTCGCTTTACATGCTTTCCACTCGCACACCCTTAGTAGAACCCATCATGATCCACTCTAATCTCAAGCATTCCAAAAACCATCTTTCTCACATGAGGCAATGCTTTATAGTGTAGATGAGTGAACCTTTAGTGCAAAAGTTCACATTGGTGATTGTTGTCATGAATCAGCGCATTGATTGTTCTTCCATTGATGTTATAAAGACCTTCAAATCTCGATTCCGGAGTGAAGACATCTCTCATGTTAGATCCCATTGGCCAAGTGAGAACTTTTCCATTTAAGAAAGCAACTTTCATTCCTTTGTCTTCTAATGCAGATATAGATACAAGATTCTTTTTCAAACCAGGTACATACAAAATTTCTTGAAGAGATATTTTTTTACATTGATCTAGATGAAAAGAAACAAAACCAGGTCCCTTTATAGGATATGTAGAGTTATCTCCAAGAATGATTTTCAAATCCGTCTCCCTCTCAACCAGATTTGAGAAAATTTCTTTATAACTAGAAAGTGTCTTGAAGCATCACTATCAACCAACCAACTATCACAAGAATCTACAAGAGAGGAACTAGAAAGAGTAGAAACGAGAAAGTATTGTGATCGTGTTTCAGTTGCATTATTATCACACCATGGGTTCCTTGAACTCTTGGAAGAACAGTAGCTTTATTTACGAACAACAGAAGCTTCTCTTCTTCTTCTATAATCAGATCTGAAATTGTTGCTACAATTGTTGTGGTTGGATCTTGGTGCATTTTTATTTTATGGACAATCACAAGCATAGTGGTCATGCTTATGGCAATTGTAGCATTAAACATTTGATAAGTCCTTGTTCCATTTATAGGGACAATTGTATCTGGGAGCAGGGTTTCTTGAAAAATTATGACCTCTTTTTCCTTTCTGCTTCTTGCCTTAGACAGCAAAGGTAATAGGTTCTCCCTCCTCATGCTTGGGAAGTCTTCCTTTGGAAATCATTTTGGCCTCGTCTTGACTTCACTTTCGCAGGAGCTCATCAATATGTAGGAAACTTATCATTGTTGTTGATGGTAGTAATAAAAGTTTCCCAAGTTGGAAAAAGACCACCAAACGTAATCAGCACCGGTTCTTTATTAGATACAATTTCACCAACAATTGACAGTTGATCCTTGATTTTTTATATCCTCATGAAGTATGCTTGAATGGTCTCTACTCTGTTCATCTTAATGTCCTTGAGTTGATTCTTTAAAGCAAGGATTTGACTCAAGTTGTTTGCTTGATACATTCCAATTAGTTTGTCATACATTTCCTTAGATTTCTTCAACTTGAAGACATAAGTGATAAGATGGTCTCCAAGAGAATCAAGGATAATCTTCTTAGCCTTGACTCCTCCTTTCTTGAATCTGGCCTCAACAACAGCACTGAAATTTTCTTGTGGTTCTGCTACCTCACCTTCCACATATTCCAGTACATCATGTTCTTCAAGAGTAATATCCAATCTTGCCTTCCATGGACCAAAATTCAAAGCATCAATCAACTTCTATTCATTACTGAAGTAAAGAAGAAGACATTTTGATCAATTCAAACAAATTTCAGTAGCAAATAAGATCTCTTTGAAGTAAAATTTCTGCAAAGGAGTGACAACTCTTATCTTCTTGGGCTTGTCTTCACCAAAGCTTTGATACCATGTTGAAATTCCAATGTTCTATGCTGAGACAATTACTTATTTCAAAAACTTCTTTTTGCTGCAATATTAGTTAAGCAATTGTAGATAGAACATAAACCAAATGCATAATAGAAGACAGCCAAGAACAGAATGAGTCACAGAGAATTTAGGTCAAACGACTAGGGAAAAACCCACAAGGGAAAAACCGAACCAAATTATTCTTCTGTTAGATATCAATTGTTCAGCAAAGATATAGAGTACAATGAGAGATCATGATAATGAGTAAGTTCACCCAAATCTGAACAAGTTGTATTATAAGGATCATTGGTAGCAGCGGCAAATGCAAACCCTAAATCAACCTTCCCTTCAACTAAATCAACACTGAAACATTGTAGCACTGAATCAACAATGACTCACCAAGTTCTGCTCTTACTCTCCAAGTCTCTCTCTCTCACAATCTTCTTCAAGTATCTCCAACTCTCTTTCTCAAGTTCAATTCTTCTTTCACAATGCACAAGTAGTAATTATCAGGTGACAAGACACGAGACACATATATAGGAGGAGCAACGAATTCTTCTCATAAAGAAGGAGCAATATGCATGCCTGGAGGAAGAGTAACATATGCCATTTAGGGAAGCGTAACTCATGCCATTAAGGAGAGAAACGCATACCTTAGTAACTTATGCCATTAAAGACAGGTACGTATGCCTTAGTAACTTATGCCATTAAGGAGAAGCATGTCTACTTTAGTAACTTATACCATTAAGAGAGGAACGCATGCCTTAGATAAAGAGACTGTAACATATTCATTAAAGAGAGTGTAAGAGGAATCTTTTATGATATGCCTTTAATGAGTGTAAGAGGAATATGCCATGTCTTTAATGAGTGTGTAAGAGAGTGTAACGTATCATTAAGAGAGAGAGAGAGAGTTACATAGTGCCATGTGAGTCATCAAGGAGAGAGGAGTGAAGTGATTGAGGTAATGAAGGTAAGGTGACTTGTAATTCCTTTTAAAAATAATATCATAGTATCATAAAGGACAATAATAACAATATTAATAATATTGATGATTAAGTCGAGATTGAACTATTAGGATTGATTAATGATAAGTTAAGTGATTTTCCTTCAACTATACTTGATTACCAATAGATGCCAAGTGATTTACTATTTTTGGAAAGTCATACTTGGGATGCTAAACATGACTTTCTATTTTAGAAAGTCACTCTAGAATTGTTAGAAATGAGATTCTATTTAACAAAATTTATCCCTAAGCTGTCAGTTTTCAATAGCTACAACAAATAACTACATATCATCAAAATCATTTCCTATATTGGAATCCTCATTATCAATATCACCCTCTAAGCATTAAAATAAGATGGAAAAAACTTAACTTGCTAAATTGGTGATCTTGCTTGAGTAAGGATACATATCTTTACTAGGTTCATGACCAGTGTTACTTGGGAGCGGGAGCGAAAACGGGGAGCGGGAGCGAAAACGAGTGCGGGAGCAACATTTTCAAAAGCTCCCGGTTTGGGAGCGAATCCCGGAGCGTTTTTTATATAATATATATATTTTTTATATTTTTATATTTTGATACATATATGTCAACAAAAACATGTAGAATTATGAATTAGATATAAAAAACATAAAAAAAAAAACATAGATTGAACCATATAACAACAATCATCTAGAAGTTATAATCTTCATCAACCACGTCCACAAGTTAGTAACATAGTAACATACAACATATTGAGTCCCATGATTCATCAATCTTAAAGTTTCAAGCTTTCAGAATTCAATATATAACATTTATCATCATTGATCGCCAAAGTTGTAGTTGTAAGCTAAGTGTAACCATTACAACAAATAATATCTAACATGAAATGAAATGTTATAAAATGAAATGAAACAACTTTCAACTTTCATGAAGCATCATATTCATAATTCATTACTAATGAGTTATAATTGCCAACCTCAAACTTAAATTGTCATATATTGTTTAAAAAATATCATAATAAATATGAAAGAGTCAATAGTTATAAAAACTACTAGAAACTAGAAAAGACAAGTAAATCTATTATCTATTGCTTATGCTTGGGCCTCTTGCCACCATGAGAAATGTCTAGTTTTTTAGTCTTGTTGGAAAATCAGGATCTTTGTCATTAATATCACCCTCTAAGCATTAATATCCAGACGTATCTTCGTCATTACCTCTGTATCTGTATAGGGATCTTTGTCATTAATATCACCCTCTAAGCATTAACATAAGATAGAAAAAGCATAGCATGACAAGTCAAGATTTTGTTTGAGTGATGCGTACATTTCTAGGAGGGTCATGATAGAGGAGTTCAACAACCAATGTCACTAACATCAAGGTATATAGAGGGATCGGTGCTCTTGATTAAATATGAGTTCCATTCCCTAATACATGACAAAATTCAATGGAAACATTGCAATCCCGAAATCCTGATAAGTCTGCTGGATTTTGAATGAAATCTAAAATTCTACTTTCTCCATATGAAATCCAGTGAGGTCGGAACCACTCTCAAACATCCTAAGTCATTTCATGGTACTGTTAAAAATTTAAGTAAAAGGATGAAAATGAAGATTAAGGAGAATGTCACTTTTACTTTAAGAATTTAACATTACCATGAATCGCATATCAATACTAGGGCCAGAGGCTTGATCATTAAGTTGCCCCACTCAAAACTTATTTGTTTCTTTGAAAAAAAATTCCATTTGGAACATTACTGCAAAAAACAAATTGCAAAAAAGACTAAACGCTCCCGAAAAGGCAGGGAGCGCTTCTTTTTTTAAGGAGCGCGCTCCCGACCCGCTCCCGCTCAGAGCGCAGATTGGGAGCAGGATCGAGGGGGGCGCTCCCCCGCAACACTGTTCATGACAAAGGAATCCAACAATCAATACCACCGACATTAAGGAGAAGGCTTGTTACTCTTGATTAAATTCTAGTTCCATACCCTCATAAATGACAATGGAAATATGCCAATCTTGAAAACCCGAAAACTATTATGTCTATTGTGTTTTGAATGGGATCTAAAATTCTAATTTCTCCATATGAAATCCAATAATGTTCGAACCACTCAACCATTTCATCCTCTTCTGTTAAGAATTTAACATAATCATTAATTACATAGCATTAGTAGGGCCTTAGGGTTGAGTATTAGGCTACCCCAGTCATAAATTACTATTTTTCTTTAAAAAAATGAATTTTGTAGGTCCTTAATCACGTCATACTATGTCATGTGAAACCAATTGGTTCAGTGCAAAACAATAATGCAAAAAGATAAAAATAAAAATTGGAGAATGTCACCTTTACTTTAAACATTATCATTAATTACATAGCATTAGTAGGGCTCTATGGTTGACTATTAGGTTGCCCCAATCATTAATCATTGGTTTTTCATCTTTCATATTTGAGTTGTGTGGGTACACTTAGTCACAACATATGATGTCGTACAGAACTAGCTAGTTTGGTACCAAATTGGCCTTTTCCAATTCAAGGTAACTGCTTGGACCAATTTTGCCTCCAAACCAATCAAATCAACGAGTCCAATTCCAATAATAATGCTAGTTACAAGGAAACTATAAAAGATATCAATAATATAGCCTAGCATATGGAGAATAATTGTAGTTACAAAATACAGACACATGAAGAGGATGAATATGTACCTATAAATAAACAAATTTTGTGTTTGTTATTTATGAGGTTTATAGTCGTCTGAAAGAAAATACCACCAAATTGTCCAGTCCAACTAAAGAAAGGCTAAAGAAGACAAGAAGCCCAACATAAAAACTCACAAGAACCATGGAATGTAATTTTCCCATGATTAACCTCGATGCTACTAAAGAGAATATAACAATGCATAAACACCTAGAAAGTGCAAATGCAAGAAAAGTCAAGAATTAGAGAGGTATCACATATGCGAAATAGTTCTTTACTAACAATGTTCGATATAGTTCTATTGAAGAACACTTAAAGAGTATAATTCAGTGAATTCGGCATCTCTTGTTAGATTCTTTTATACTCACGATGATAAAACATATACATTATTGATTTGGGATAGCATCGGATGTGCTCTAGTCATGAAAATTGGTGGAGAGGCTAAAGCACATGAGATCTCCAAGACCCAGAAAATGGTTTGGACAGATTGTAACCGGTTTGGGAGATATTAAAATAATTAATATTTTTAATGGAGTTCCTAAGTCTAAACTTAGGAAAAATAATATAAAACTAGGTTAGAAGGTTCCAAAAGTCATGGATCAAGCCAAATCTAATCTTATCCGTTGATTAGAGATTTAATCTCGGTCGTTGAAGGACCAACAGGAGACGTATAAGAAAAGGCTTGAGGGTCAGTTGGAGAAAACACTGAGGGAAACCAGTCAGTTCGATTTCTGGAGTGGGGTTAGCTGAGAAATTCGAACTAGTGGTTTGGGGAGCAACAGGGGGCAGCGGGTAAGGAACAGAGAGTCAAGATCAGCGCCAGAAGACCAGCGCAAAGGTTGGAGAGGCAGACACAGAGGCAACAGACTACGCAGTCACTGGAAGGCCTGTGTGGGTGACGCAAAGAGGCCCAGTGCTGACGCAAAGAGGCAGGAGCTAACGCAGTAGGTCTGGGCGCTGTGTAGAGGCCAGTAAGCCTGACGCTGAGGTTGGGAGAAGTGCTGGAGAATTTGATCTCTGTTCGGTAAGCCAGTTTATCACCCAGTTGTACTGAAGAATTGCTGAATAATACAATCCTCCTCTGCTACACCGGTTTTCCCGCATTGGGTTTTTCCGAGGACATTTGTCCAAAATATATGTGTTGATGTGTTGATTCTTGTGCACCTGTTTTGTTTCTGTATTATGGTGTGATATCTACAGCAAAATTTATTTTAATGTTTACTGAAGGGTTTTTCGTAAATAACTTATTGGCAAATAAGTAGGTAAAATAAATCAGTTGTTGTAATGATAGAATTTTCACATACATAGCAAAATTTTCATTACCATTTATTGAAGCAACTCAAAACTCTTAAAACATCACATATGCAATTACATATTACTAACCGTAATACTAGAGGAGATTGTCTCAGGACCAATGTATTTATTCAAAAAAGCAGCCGCCCACAAGAACCCAGCTCTTCCATACAATAATTCATATGGTACATCATATGAATCAATCCGTTTTGCAATCTGCAGTAGTGACAAATTCAAGCATTAGAAACAGAAAAGCATATTGTGTCATAACATACCACCTAATTTTTGTTGTAGACATTATACAAGAATGTCACATAATTGTGTCATGAAAGAAGCTGCCTTTCTGGACAGATTACATATTGATTGGGTTTAAAAGGTTTGCAGGCTATAAGTAAAACCATGAAAACTTGAAAAGTCGTGTTGCATGCATGCATAACTTAATGACCACTGATTAGAGTATTCCATAGAGAAAACCCAAAAGCTTTCCAGTACAACGATTAACATCTATCATCATGTTAATATGTGACATACGTGTACAAAACTCTCCAATTAATCAAATGATGTCCATATATTCCCCCATTTCTTTTCATGCTTAACCATAAATTGTCTATTTATTATTGCTCTTCAAATTTCTTTATTGATACTTTCTTTGAGATAAAACAAATGGTGCATCCTAGAAGCATAAAAAGCAAAAGTTCCAAGTAACATAATCTTTGGTTTCATGTATTCATATTTACTGTATCTTAATCTGACTTCTAGGTTGCTAGCTGCAGGAAGAAAAAATGTGCGCATGTTACAACATCAACAATAAACTCACATGCACCATGCGACTTTATAGAATAGAACAACAAATGAATTATATAGCATCTGCTACTTCAATGAGTCTATTCACAAAACTATGAAAAAGATTTTCCTCGAAATCTTCTATACTGCCATCACTGTTTTTTTTCTGCTTTTATCTTAAAGAAGTAAATTGTTTCAAGTGCCGACTTGCCTATACATGATAGTTGGCCTAAGATTTCATCTTGTACACAAATCATGAGTGCCCATGTGCGGAATTCCACTAGATAACACATGTGGAATGACCTATTGATTTTTGGGGTGCTAGCACAATATAATTGATACAAATATATTGGAGAGAATAACCAATCTTGTCTTAGTGAGAATGCAACAAGTATACAATAGGTCTTGCCTGAGGTAGGTTGCCCATTCATACATATACCATTCTCTTGCCACCATTGTATCAGAGTATAAGATTTATAACACCATACATAATAATGGTGGTTTAACCACCCAACCAATTTTCCAAATGTTACATCAGTCATATGCTTACTAACAACTACCACTAATGTTTATTGTTACAGCGAAATCTCGCTGATGCAGGAGCATTCAGCTCAGAATTATCATTATACTTTAGTAGACATAGGGGGTCTTGTATTTTAAGGAAGTTGGTTTCCTAAGTGTTAAATTAATGTAATTATTTAGGATTTTGAGTGATTTTAATGAGAATAGGAATTAATTAAGTATTGTGAGGCATATTGTAAATGTTCTCGAATGAAGGGGAACATGAGAGAATCAGGATAGTTAAGAGTTCATAGGGATTGATAGCTTTGGAAATTAATTGTAGATCTTGAATTAGGAATTAGTTCATGATTTATAGGATTGAGAGGATTCTTAGGTTTTAGTTGAAATTATTAAGGATCTGAACCAAAATTGGTTCACAGAGCCTTTTGTATAAATGTAAGCCTAAAAGGCATAGAAAGAGTTAGTTAGTTAGGGAGTTAGAGTGTGAAGAGGTTGACTATAAGCCTACGGGCAGATTGTGAAACAGAGGCCACTGATATTGGAAATCAGGCCTGAGAGAAGAAACTGTGTAAATATTTATTTATCAATACAAAGAATTCGATTTCTGAATTGTATGGTGTGTATGGAGTTATGAGTTTTATGTAATTAGTGTAATTCTGCATAGTATATGTATGCAGGTGAAGTTCGAGCAAAACACAGAGAAGAAGTGGAGTATGTAGGATCGGGGTTTGATCGTTGAATCCGATCAAAGGATCCAAGTGAAGTTCAAGGATGGCAGTGATTAAGAGTACACGGAGTTAAGTCCAAGAGGGAGTTGTATTGCAAAATAACTAAAGATCAGAAACCCAAAAGTAAACCTGAATCCATAGAAAACACTGAGAAATGGCCTAAACACGAGGTAAATGGAAGGTCGAAGAAATGAAGTGACGATGCACAGGAGCAGTTGGATCTATGAGATCAACGAATGAGGTTGAAGGCGATGGGTGACCAAGATTCAATCGCGCAGCATATAATGAATGAGAAATGAACGACGGAGATTAAACCCAAGTGCTAGCATAATAGAAGAGCGGTTTCATAACATGAAATGGTTTATCGCGCGGGCTCTAAGTGGTAAGTGGTAATTCGGGGTGGTCACTCGATTCCATTTATCAGTCGAAACGTAACACGCCGCTGGAGAGAGAAAACCACTTTATTGGGTGGGTAAACATCGTGCAAGATTCCTATCTGATATCGCTGTTAACCGTTGGATCAAGTGTGCTTTGATCAACGGTGGAGGATCACCGATTAGATTTGTTGATCGGGTGAACCAACAACTGTCGAATTGAAAGGTAAGTTCAACAGCAGAGGTTGAATGCGATAAAGTGAGTATCGATAAATGTGCCAAGGTCATGGATTGGCGAAAAGGTAAGGTTTACATGTGCTTTGTGGAGTATTTCTATTATATAAGAATTATAATAGAAATAAAGCGGATAAAGGTTTTATGGGTTAAGTTTGAATATAACCAAAGTTAAAGAGTGGGGTTTGGTTAATATGCGCGAGGTATAGAATTAACCAAAGTTTATGAGTGTTGAATAAGATTTCGCTGGAAAAGTTAATGAAGGTTTAGACTATTGGATAGTTATTTAAACGTTTTCGCATGAGGTTTAACAAAGAAGCCTTAAGCCTTTATTTGTGAAGGTTTTCACCATGGATCAAGTGATTAAGGCCTGGGACCATTAACATGCAATTTTATTTGCATAATGTGGGTATTATCGGCTTAGGCTGGCATCACTTGCACATCTCAAAATAAAGTCCAAAAGCTCAAGTGCGAGACCCACCACACCTTAAAGGGGGCCACTATTGCCTCACCAATCCTCTTGTCGATTCTGGTCAGCTCTCCTCTGGCTCAAAGGGGTTTCTCCTTGTTGATCTTAGAGATCAAATGGCTCGGTCAAACCAAGTCAAGAGCTCTCCAAAGCTTCTACTTCACACTCCACTAATCAAATGATATGACCAATTAGAGTTTAGGTGGAAGATAGGATTGCCATATTTCTTTAGGGTGATCAAGGTTATAGTTCAAAGGGAATGTCCCCAGACACAACCATGAGTATCCCTAGAGAGTGGAACCCTAAAAAAATTGTTTGAAAGATTTACAAAAAATGTAAAGAGATGGAGAACAAAGGATTATTTCCTTAGCTTATCAATGAATTTATGAGCATATGGAGTCAGTCAAGGACTAAAGTTTCCAAAAGAGATTATGTATGAGATTCACAAGACAATGATGAGAGAGTTAAAACTAGGTCTTGTTACTGCTAGCATGGTTCAACCAAGACTGCTACATTGTAAGCACTATTAGGAGTACGGTTAATTTCACCTCAGCGCATTCCTCTCACTTTAGGCCAACTCCCACTAAATGCCACTTGTGGTATCACTATGCACAACAACTCAACCAATGAATAAGTAGACCAGTGCCTAAATCAAGTAGATGGAAGAGGAAGAAGTCGGTATGATAACAGAGCATCTAATTTGATTAGTGATGTAACATTGAATTAGTAATGCAGACCAACAATGGAAAAGTACTCAACATGCTAAAAAAATGAGCTTGTAATAGCACAAAGTGAGTATAATACCTCCTTACCACAATAGAATGCTAATTAGAGTTGTTATACCTATTTTATGTGGTTGTAGGAAGACAAAATACTTTTTGTTCAAACATATAATATGATAGGAAAGTACAGCAGGCCAGCAAGCATAGGGCCATTTTAGGGGCCTGAAACTAACATTTAGTGAACCTGAAACTCAAGGAACTTTGTTAAAGTTGTTAGTACTATCAAAGAGCTTTCTAATGAGCACAAGAACACTAAATATAGACAAGTAGTCTGAAAGATATTAAATCTGCAATATGGCTATCTAGAAATAAGCCCACCACCGAAAAGGCTGAAAATTGACTTGACCAAAAATAATAATCAGACCTGAAAATCTTTTTGGAAAGCCAATATATGATCTAATAGAAATAATTATTCAATGAAAAGCTTGTTTAGATCAATTTAAACACTTTCAAAAGATTTAACTTTGGTTTTCACGTATCCCAAGGCAATGGTTTCCCTCCAATCACTCTCAATTGTTGTAGATTATTTCCAAGAGTTGTAACACAAGGAAAATCATAGAGAGTCTTACAGCCTTAGGTTGTAAGGCTTCCATAAATTGCAAATTTTGTGGTGATTTTACCAATGATATAGTCAATAAATGCAATGCAAACCACAATTCAGTGAATATATTCACTATTAAAATATTTTTTGGAATTTTTATAAGAAATAATTGAATTTTTTTAAATATATCATTTTTAAGGGTTTTTTATATTTAAGACTAACTACAAAAATATAAGAAATTTTGATATATAATTTTGTAAATAAGATGATTGCAAATTGTTGGAATAAGGATATGATCCTTCTTCCACAAGAGTCAAGGATAGCGAACTATGTCCTCTCTTGATTTGGTATCTCAATACGTGAGGCTTTGGAATGCTAGGTGAAACACCAATGATACACACCTAGCATCAAACAAGACAAGTAATAGAACCAAATTCTACTAGGAGGGCCTTCCAAGAAGAGAATCCTCCAACCAAGCAATCAACAATTATTGAATATAAGGTTATTTACCTCTAGAGGGGAGAGTGAATCATGTCCAATAGAGAAAAAGGGTACATTGAATAAATTAAGATAATATGTGAGATGAACTCTAGACCTCCTTTGAGATTCTTTGAATCAATTAGCTCAGCCTTGTAGTGAGTTTGTATTGCTCCAAAAATTTGTCGTTTGATAATATTTGATCAACCAAACAAAATAAGAGAATTCAATTGTACACCCTTTTGTCTCATGAAAAGAATTCACATTCTCAACAAGTTTACAATGATTTGTCAATGAGCAAAAGGCCTATATTTATAAATGAGGCTCTTCAAAATTTTATCTTTGGTCTCTCACAAAATAAGTAACTTGCTATCCACAAAATGCTTGGAGGCAAAGTTAAGAATCTAATTTTTCAGATTTTACATTGACTAAACCCCAAAAGAGGTAACATGCTACATGAAAGAGTCCAAGAAGGGCCAAGTGCACGGATGGCTTGTTTGCAAAATTAGATCTTCATTGGTGGTCCAACGACTTAATTTGACCATGGATTGACCCTCCAACAACTAGGAGAAAGGTGAACGGCTCCTCAAGAAATAGCTCCAAGAAAGGCTCAAATAATGCATATTATCCTTCAAAATATCCATGAAGGCTCATGCCTATACTATAAGTCAACTAACTTCCATGAAGCATGGGAATGGCTTTTCAAGCTCAAAAATTGGTTATAAAACCCTCAATAAATAAAGTGATGTCAAACATAGAAGAAATAAATTTGCCTTGAGGATGCAACATTCCCTTGGATTCTCTCTTAATTTGGCTTGGAATAATTGAAATAGCCCTCGGGGGCTACCCTTCATGTATAAGTCTCCTCAAGTTTGCTTGAGAAAGGCTTATCCTTTCCCCAAGAGGACACAGCCTCCTTACTTTTGTCCAATAATTGCCACGGTTACATTTTCTTGAAAGAAAATACTTCAATTTGACATTTGATTCAACTTTGATTTCCTTGATTTAGCCCTTGGGGGTTTGCTTCTTCATTTCTTCCTTCAACATCTTGCTTAGAGATGCTTCTTTTGCTTACTTGGAGGACTCGGCCTCCCTTTCTTCTCTTGGAATGCCAATGACTAGGCTGGTTTGGAGCACTTTGGCCTTTTCTTTGAGTAATTTTGAGTTGACACTTAGATGATTAGCCCTTGGGAGCTTTAATTAACACAATGAAACTTCAATATTCCAACATTTTCCTTTGTCATTTCATTTTACTCCATCAAACAGCCCAAAAGAGTATGACGTCATGGCCCAAGTGTAGTACAAATGCTTGAAAATGTGTTTTGAGAACCCAGAAATCGTTTTGGGAAATTCCACCCAGAAGTGATTTTATTAAAATAATTAATATTTTTAATGGGGTTCCTAAGTCTAAACTTAGGAAAATTAAAATATTAATGGGTATTAATCTAATCATGGCTGAAACTTCTAGAAAAGGACACGGATCAAGCCAGAATGATCCGAGCCTTTATTTATGATTTAATCTAGGTCATTGGTTGTCCAACAGGAAGATATAATAAGGGGCTTGAGGGTCATTTGGAAGATACACAGAGAGATCAAGGAAATCGATTTTCTGAAGTGAGAAGTTCTCAGGAGGAAAAATCGATTGAAGAGATTTCTTGCAACAAAGGGGCAGTGAGAATCCGGAAGAAGGAATTTCCAGAGAGTACGAGGCAGAGGGAGAACAGAAAGACATCCAGAGGAAGGTTGATGTTGGCCCACGCAGTGCTGACACAGAGGCAGCGCAGTCCTTGAGGGGAAGTCGAGTTTCCTGCTAAGGGAAGTCGAGTTTCAGTTGTCGAAAGCCGAGGTGTGAGTCCGGGAGGCAGAAGATCGATTTTCTCAACCAGCAGAGGATCCGGAAGAGGGGCAGCGTAATACCCAGGAGGGGTGACGCAGAAACTGTCGAGAGTGACGCAGTTCTACGCAGAGGGTGACGCAGAGCCTCCAGTTTAGTAGGATCAGTCACTGATTCCCCAGTGACAGGGTGAGATCATTTCACCAGTCTTTTGTTCAGTATTCTCTCTATATCGGATTGCTAGTTGAGCATCCTAGAATTGTACTCAGATTTTCTCCTGCATAATAATAAAACCCTCAAAGTTGCTGCATCAATTTTCCCGCATTGGGTTTTTTCAAGGACAATTGTCCAAAAATAACGGTGTCATATGTGTTTCTATTTTCCTTTCTCAGTTTCTATGTTTCATAATCATATTTAATTTGGTGTAGGCTGCTTCAGTAATTTACTTCAATGTTTCAAGAAGAAATCTGAAATAAGCTTGTAATGTAATTTACAATCTAGGTGAAGTAGATTCAGTTGGTGGCAGTGGGATTCCAGAGATTGTTAGATCCAGGAATTTTCACACGAAGGTGGTGAACGAGGAGGAGAATGTGGCCCTCGCATCAAAGGGTCCCAGTCAGGGCCAGGGGGAGCAGAGAAGAAAGAAGGACTTGTCAAAGGTCAAGTGCTTCAAGTGTAGTGAGCTTGGTCACTACAGCAACAATGTCCTCTCAAGAAGAAGGACAAGTCGGAGAAGCAGGACCAGTAAGCAGCTTCTGCTGAGATCGACAAGTTGACCTCCAAGTTGGAGGAAGACTTCGCGATTTTCGCAAATATACCTCTAGGAGTGAGGGGAGATTTGGTACTGCAGTCCCAGAGAAATACAAATATTGGGCAAGGTCCTTGAAGAGTCCACCTCATGGATCAGTACCTTGCTACAGGGGCCCACAGTGTACAGTAGCAAGATGGATCAGTGGCAGTTGATGCAGTCAGTTCCAGAGTGACAGTTGCAGACTAGTTGCAGTCAGATGTTGAGGAGCGCAGTGCAGAGTTGGTAGCAGTACAGACTCCAAAGTCAGCAGTAGGGCAGATTCTTTAGAGACAGTGCAGAGACTAAAAGCAGTCAGGACTTGGGAGACAGATGCATCATACTGAACACAGTTGATTCAGTATTTTGGATGCTTCTCAGTTGCAGTAGTTGCAGTTGCAGCAACAACAGATGAGAGGGAGTTGCAGTGCAGATGCAGAGTTGGCAGCAGTATGGCAGTGTCAGCAGCAACACAGATGCAGCATCAGAGTTGCGTAGTAGTTGGTGAGCAGCGATAGCCAGACATCAGCAGCGTAACAGAGATGATACAGAGACAGAGTGTTGTGGCAGTGTGCAGCACTAGATTCCTCGCTAAGAGGGAGTGTTAGTTTTTGTAGGGCACTTGGAGAATACACTTGAGAACACCAGAAATTCGATTTCCTTGGCAAATCGATTTCCAGAGTTGCAGCAGTCAGCTGCCGGAGAGCCAGAGATCAAAGCAGTGAGTGAGGGGCAGGGACAATGAGTCCGGAAGAGATTTTCCAGATCTGGAGAGGCAACAGCAAGTGATAGAAGTGATCCACGCAGAAGCAGCACAAAGACTGCAAAGAGGCTGACGCAGAGCAATTTGAATTAGCTAAGGAGGTCGATTCGGTTTCCAGAGGTCGGGAAAGCCTTCTAGAGGGTCGGAGAGTCACTTCCAGCAGCAAAGGAAGGCTAGACTGCTTGCTCAGAGACATAATCGAGCTACACATGTGAGAGGCAGCGCAAAAGGGCTCACGTTGGGGTTTGGACGGCTAGTTTTTTGTAGAAGCCAGTGTCGGGATTGCTTGTGCAGTGAGAATTTTTTTTTCTCTAGTTGTTTTTGTCAAATACTTGTTAATTGGATTTCCAATTGGGCATCCAAAGATTTTACTCATATTTTCATTGTTGCATAATAATAAAAACCCTCACTGCTGCACCGGTTTTCCCAAGTTGAGTTTTTCCGGGGACATTTGTCCAAAAACAACAGTGTTATTTTTATGTGTGTGCGCTAGTATTTTCTCAGTTCAAACACTATTTATTTTCCGCATTTTTATTTGTGAAGGTTGCAATGTGTTTATGTCGATGTTGCCATAGCAATACACTAAATAAATAATTTATCAATTAGGAGAAATAATACCAGTTGTTGCAATAGGATTTCGGTATCAGAATTTTCACACAATGTACTTGGACATTCTCAAACTAATGAATTCTCATAAGAGTCAGATTGGTAAGCCATCTTATAAGCTATTTTATTAGCTTATATCAAAGCATCTTATCATACCAACCAGCATTGTCACATCACAAGGCCTTGACTAACAGCGCTATCGCTCCACAAGATCAAAGCACAATGCTGGAAGGACCAATGACCGATAGACACCATCATCATTATCTCTCAAGGCATATACCCCACCCGGGTGTTCATAGGGTATGTCCTTTTAGGACAATTCCAATCTTGAAATAACACATCCTCAAGGAATTTCCTCTTCGACTACTCTCACCTATTGGATGCCCTACCACATCCTCAAAGAGTATCGGAATCAATCTCAAATTCTTACCAAATCCTCCATTCTTTCTTCACAACATGAAGACAAGAAAGATGTGTCTATCTCTCCCTCTCAACTAGGGAATATATACTCATTCCTATAAAAGGAATTGTTGATTTGCGGTAGCATCGGATGTGCTCTAGCCATGAAAATTGGTGGAGAGGCTAAAGCACGTGAAATCTTCAAAACCCAGAAATGGTTTGGGCAGATTCTACGCAGTTTGGGAGATTTAAAATATATATATATATATATATATATATATATATATATATATATATTTTTAATGGAATTACTAAGTCTAAATTTAGGAAAAATAAAATATTAATGGGTATTAATATAAAACTGGGTTAAAGGGTTCCAAAAGACATGGGTTAAGCCAAATCTAATCTTAGCTGTTGATAAAGGATGTAATCTCAGTCATTGAAGGACCAACAGGAAAAGTATAAGAGGAGGCTTGAGGGTCAATTGGAGAACACACCAAAGTGATCAGTCATTCGATTTTCTAGAGCGAGGTTTGCTAAGAAAAGTCTAATCAGTGATCAATTTGCAGCGAGGGGCAATGAGTATTGCACAAAGAGGCAAAGATAGTGTTAAGAGACCAACGCAGAGGCAAAGAGGCAAACACAGAGGCTAGCTAAGACAGTGCAGAGGCCAGAAGGGCCTGCATCATCCACGCAGAGGGCAGCAAGAGTGATGCAGAAGGCTGTAGAGGCTGCGCAGTGCCTCAGAGGGCTGACGCAGAGGGTTTTGAGGCTGACGCAGAGGCCAGGAGGGCTGACGCAGTGCTTTAGTTGTGCTGGAGAGGGTTTCGTGGGGCAGATTTTCTGAATATCTGCTTTCGAATAGAGAGGTATTACTGCCGGTTATTTTTCTCTGTTGGGTGAGCTAGTTTGTCACCCAGTTGTACTCAAGGATAGACTGCATAATAAATAAACCCTCAGAATTGTTGCACCGATTTTCCCAAGTTAGGTTTTTTCGAGGACAAGTTGTCCAAAAATAACGGTGTCACTTGTGTGTTTGCTATTTCTTTCAGTTGTTGATCTGTAGATGGTTGAGACTGTATTGTGTTTATTTCGATGTTTACATGTTGAAATAACTTGTTCATAATTAACAAGTAGGAGAAATAAACCAGAAGAATATAGATAAAAAATTTAACGGTTAGACTTAGAAATTTCAACATAGTATCAGAGCGTGGTTGCAGATCACAGGAGAGCTGAAGGCACCAGCCGAAGCAGAGGATTTGCAGCAGAAACACTTGTCCTAAGTGACAGAAGTTGTTCCTAGCAGAAAGTAGCGGAGAAGGGTTGACGCAGAGGGACTGCGTCATCAGTCCGGGCCAGAGAGAGGCCAGCGCAGAGGCTGAGGGCATAAAAGGCTCACGCAGAGACCAAGAGGGTTGACACAGTTGGCTAGGGGAGCATTTCATCTAGTGTCGGGATTGCACAAAGCCTAAAGGCTCAGTCCTTCGATTGCTGGGGCTTAGGAAGTTGCAGGCAGATTGCGAGGAGTGAAGTTGGTGGGGTGTTGTTGCTGCCGAGTCAGAACAATACCTAACGAGCAAAACCAAGGTAGAGGGAATCGCTACCGAGGCGGATTTCTAGTCAAGGAATCCGGATCAGTGTTGCAGGTGCACAGGATATCGGAGAGGTGCAACTTGACGGTTGGCAAGTGAATTTCCAGGAGGGAAATCGAGACTCGAAGGGAGTCTAGCAGAGAACTTCCAAACAAGAAGTAACGACTCAGAGGGAGTCGAAGAGAGAACTTCCAGAGGGAAGTAGAGACTCGAAGGAGTAGAAAGCAAGAGCAGAGAGATGGCCATGAATGGACTGAGGGATCAAGACAGGCTGGACAGGGCATCCAACTTTGTGGTCTGGAAGTCCAAGATCCTATCCATTCTAGATAGACATCGCATGACAGATGACGATTGTGCCATGAGTGCTCATGTACGTCTAAAGAAGAGGTGGGGAGACATCGAGTTGCAGTCAGGAAGACTACAGGCGATGAGGGGCAGGATCCTTGAGGTACCAAACCTCTTGGATTATACCTTGCTACGGGAGCCCCGAAGAAAGAGTAGCAGGACTGGCGGATGTCGATAGAAATGGATGCAGATGAAGCAATAGAGAGTGCTATAGTGCATTAGTCCCGGGCAGCGCAGAGCTGGCAGGCTACAGTGGTGCGAGAGGCACAGAGGAGGTTGCAACAATGCAGGATGGCACAGAGAGGTTTGCAACAGTGTGAGAGGCAAGGAGTTGTTGCAGCAACGCAGAGGCAGTAGAGGGAGCACTTGATAGCGGCAGAGAGAGCTTCAACATCGGGAGTGTTTCTAGCCTGACAGGGATGTCAGTAGTTGGGTGGATCAGTTACTTCTCAGTAACTGAGTTGCAGTGCAGTAGCAGTTAGCAGTAGCACAATGCAGCATGATGAGAGGGAGTTGCAGTGCAGATGCAGTGTTGGGAGAAAGGACCAGCAGTAGCACGAATGCAAAGGGAGCTGTCGTACGGATGCAGAGGGAGCAAAGCCATGGGCAGCAGTACAAGATGCAGTAGTGCAGAGGATGTTGGGCGGGGAGGCCTAGCATTAGCACAGGTACCGGTGCCATATAATCAGAATGATGCTCAGTGTGGAGTATTACTAGAGCAAAGTCCTCGCCAAGAGGGGGTGTTGATTTGGGCTAGCATCGGATGTGCTCTATCCATGAAAATTGGTGGAGAGGCTAAAGCACATGAGATCTCCAAGACCCAGAAATGGTTTGGGCAGATTCTACCCGGTTTGGGAGATACTAAAAAATATATACATATTTAATGAAATTCTTAAGTCTAAACTTAGGAAAAGTAAAATATTAATGGGTATTAATATAAAATTGGGTCAGAAGGTTCCAAAAGACATGGATCAAGCCAAATCTAATCTTAGCCGTTGATTAGAGATGTAATCTCGGTCGTTGAAGGACTAACAGGAAAAGTATAAGAGGAGGCTTGAGGGTCAGTTGGAGAACACACCAGAGTGATCAGTCATTCGATTTTCTAGAGCGGTTTGCTAAGAAAAGTCGAATCAATGATCAGTTTGCAGCGAGGGGCAGTGAGTACTAGACAGAGAGGCAAAGATAGTGCCGAGAGACCAGCGCAAATGCAGAGAGGCAGACGCGGAAGCTAGAGCAGACCACGCAAAGGCTAGCTGAGACAGCGCAGAGGCCAGAAGGGCTTGTGTCATCCACGCAGAGGGCAGCAAGAGTGACGCAAAAGGCCATAGAGGTTGCGCAGTGCCTCAGAGGGCTGATGCAGAGGCCAGGAGGGTTAACGCAGTGCTTCAGTTGTGCTAGAGATGGTTTCATGGGGCAGATTTTTTGAATATCTTCTTCCGAAGAGAGAGGTATTACTGCCGGTTATTTTTCTCTGTTTGGGTGAGCCAGCTTGGCACCCAGTTGTACTCAAAGATAAACTGCATAATAAATAAACCATCATAATTGCTACACCGGTTTTCCCAAGTTGGGGTTTTCTGGGGATGAGTTGTCCAAAAATAACGGTGTCACTTGTGTGTTTTCTATTTCTTTCAGTTATTGATCTGTAGATGGTTGAGACTATATTGTGTTTATTTCGATGTTTATATGTTTAAATAACTTGTTCATAATTAACAAGTAGGAGAAATAAACCAGAAGAATACAGATAAAATTTCTAATGGTTAGACTTAGAAATTTCAACAAGAATAAACCCAAGCTCCCTCTTACCTAGGGACTTGTCCAAGCTCCCTCTTAACTAGGAACTTGTTACAAACAGCAGCTATCTGCTCTTTGGTGGAGATCATGGTAAGATCAACTGCTTGTAGGGCTCCTTCTCTCGATGTCATGAACTTCAATTTCTTCATCTTAGAGCCTTTATCTTCTAGATCTTCTTCGTAGGGCATCGGCCATCCATCACTTTCCATTCAACGAACCATAGTGTTGAACCAATAGTCATGTCATCCTTCTTTACATCAGAAAGTGATCATCTAGTCCACATCTGGCTCATGATCTTCTAGTTCCCCCAAATCTTGCAGTTGGTCTCTTATTTGTGACACCCTCATAAGATATGAGGCTACCCCTTCTTCCTTTGATACCTTCATCTTGTATAGCTAGGTTATCAAAGATATAACTTCTCCCACAATGCTTATGAAGAACAATTCTACCAACTTATTATAGATTTCTTTTGAATTCTCCAACTTCGCTACATAAGGGATGAGGGAATCCTTGATTGATTCTATAAGGATTCCTTGAGCCCTTATTTCCCCGTTCATATATTTTGTTCGAGCTTGAGCTTCTTCTTTTGGTGGTTCAATGATTGAACACTTAACATGTCCAATGACTTCATAAAAATATGCAATCTAAAAATGTTTTGCAAAATACTAGCAAGTTGGCTAGTCTTGATTCAAATCCTAAAATTCTTCAAGAAGGTATCACAAAACACAATGTTGAGCATGAGTACCATACAGATGTTGAAGTTTCTGAAAGAATCCAGAAGGATTTTGAATCATTGAAAGGGTGGAAGGTTTCCAAGAGATTTAATAAGAAAAAGTTTCAAAGGTGAAGTAATTGGATATAATATTGAATCACAATGGTTTAAGGTTTTGTATGAAGACGAGGATGAGGAGGAGCTTGAGAAAGAAGAACTTAATTGCATTATGTTGCCATTCAATGATGGTAAGGCATCTGTTTCTCGTAAAAGGCATTCATCTACCGATGATGATGGGCACAAGAATCCTGATAGATCTGAAAAAGGTCCAGAAGGTTGCATATAGATGGCACTCCCGATAAATCATGAAAATATCAAACTATAGAAGATCAGAGACCATCATCGCAATGGACATCAAAAGCAAAGAAAAAAAGTCCATTGTTAAAGGGAAGAGTAAAAGCCCGCAAACCAACACACCTAAAGCTCGAACAAAAAAGAAAAAAGGAACATCCAAAAAGAGAGTTGTTGAAAGGAAAGGCAGTTCTAAGCCCAATGGTACAAAGAGAAAGAACAAACGAAAGTCACAAAAGAATCAATCAATGGGTAAGATCATTCAAGATTCAACAAAATGGCATACAAGTATGACTAAACATGTCAAATTTGATTCAGCGAAGAAGAAAATTCCCACAAAATCAAAGACATCACCATGTTACCCACCAAAAGTGGGTGACCCCATAGGAGAAATTTTTTTCTCCTATATTTGTCTCTAGTCAAAAACCAGAAACCCCTAACAACCACCAGTGTAACCAATATAGTGTGCCATATGATCTCCACTCCCTAAGCCAGTCATATGTCCCCTCGCCCATTTGTCGACAGGAACATCCAAAAGGAAAGTTGTTGAAAGGAAAGGCAATTCTAAGCCCAATGGTACAAAGAGCAAGAAGAAACGAAAATCACAAAAGAATCAATCAATGGGTAAGATCATTCAAGATTCAGCAAAATGGCAAACAAGTATGACTAAACATCTCAAATTTGATTCAGCGAAGAATAAAATGCCCAAAAAATCAAAGACATCACCATGTTACCCACCAAAAGTGGGTGACCCAGAGGAGAATTTTTTTTCTCCTAGATTTGTCTCTAGTTAGCAACCAGCAACACCTGAAAGCCACCAGTGTAGCTGATATATTGTGCCATATGATCTCCACTCCCTGAGCCCGTCATATGTCCCCTCACCCATTTGTCAACAACATATGTTTGAAGGTGGGTCATCCAAATCCTAAAGGTATGCTTTTCATTGTGCAATCGAGTGTTAATGCTTGTTTTTCTTTGTGAACTTTTGGCATGGATTATTGGGTGACTTGGAAGAAGGAAGGGTTTTGACTATCACTTTGTTCCCTCACCTTAGATAGGGGGTTAATCGTTAATCCTAGTCTCAATGGATCTCCCCTATTGGCTTATAGCTTTAGGAAGGGCACTATTTCGGAAACCCTGATTTTGGTACGCAGTCTCATTTTCCCAATTCACATTTTTCACTCCATTTCGCACATTACATGCCCTATTTCATCATCTTCCCTCTCTGGCTCCACATGACCACTAGGTCCACAAGGCTCTGGTACACCCCCTCCCCTTCTCCACATGTTTGGCTCGAGCCTAGAAATATTTCCCCAAAGGTTGATGCAACTTAAAAAAAAAGATAAAAGCATATCATGGCCACATAAAAAAGAAAATAATATCACAAAATGCAAAAGTTGGTTGGGACATTATATTAGCATGTGGGCAAAACCCAAACTTGAGCTCTACCCCTTCATCATGGCCATCACCTTGGTTCCTAAGGCCCCATGAGTGCCCCCTGCATCATTAAAGAACCCATGCATGGCCTAACCACTAGTGGGCGATGAACTACCCCACCTTAAGGGGGTAATCACTATGTATATCATACACAGCATCCTCTCATCTCCCAAAGCCCCAAGCAATATAATAAAGAAAAATCAAGAAAAGGAGAAAGGCAAATGAAGAAGGGTGGAAAAACAAAGGTTTGGGTAACTCATGTACCATGATTGCTCCCTCCTACATCTATACACTAAAATATGTGAACACCCCTCATCATTACCACCCTTGAACCCATGGCATTTTGCTTTGAGACCCCCGCGTCCCTATCCACCTCATCATTATCCACATGACCCTTATCACTTGAAGGATGTACCTTGGACATGTCTTTCCCTTTAGGGGTTGGGAACACCTAATAGGGTTGTTTATTAGCCACTCCTACCTAGGGAGGTAACAATATTACATGCTCAAAGCCCCAAATTTGGAAGGGAAGCCCATTATGAAGTCTCATTTGTGCCCTTGACTAACAAGCTTGGTTCACTTAGATGCACTAATGAATTATTGTACCTGATGGTGAGGAGACACATTAGATCTTATATGTAATTGGCAAGTGGTTTCATCATGGGTTGGGCAACTTAACTAGGGCCCAAGCC
Organism: Pinus tabuliformis; assembly: GCA_031772625.1. Lineage (NCBI taxonomy): Eukaryota > Viridiplantae > Streptophyta > Pinopsida > Pinales > Pinaceae > Pinus > Pinus tabuliformis. The sequence continues at coordinate 1,226,666,131 of CM062805.1, read as the reverse complement.
CACTAGAGGATCATATTGACACTCATAGGGGATGTGTTGAGAGCCATGGGACTCCATCATGTGATAGAGCATTATTTCATCTGATGGGCACCCTCAGCACCCTTCTGTAGCTTGTTCATTGCCCCATATTATGTGTGAGATGATGCAGTTGGACCAACATTGCCCCCAGTGGGCTTAGTAGTCTACACATGGTTTGGCAGTTGATCCAAGGCCCAGAGGAGGTTTGTCTCATCCCTGAGAAATGGGAGGGTGGGCACCATCATGAGAGCCCACATTTGCATCATTTTACACAATTATTTTCATCAAGAGACGCAAGAGACAAGCAGATGTGTAATATCCCTTTCAAGATATTTTGCAGATTTTTCAAAAAACTAATTCAACCAAAAATTTCTCCATAAAATTACCATTCAATTTACAAAAGATTGCCATGTAAAATAGAACAAGAGAATGCATGCAATTCAATCATACAATGAGCAAAAATAATCTCAGTGTTTATCATAATATATAAACTAGGGTTTTACACGCTGAAATAACAAAATAGTTGATATAACTAAGATAAAATTGGCCTCAAGGATTTGCTCCAATGTTCCACGGGCCCTCCAACAAAAATGAACTAAACTGCCTGTTACACAGTAATTTGTCACTGCCTTCACCCCAGTCCTTCTACTGTGTCATGTGTCCAATAAAACATGCTCATATTGAACATATGCTCTCTTATGTTGCCAATTGACCCTCTTTTCCTAAGTTTTCTGCCTCGTCGCGATAATACACTTAATATATGCGACGGACCCCTGTCATAAACAGTCCAGTCGCACCCCCGTTGCAGGAGTACATCTGTTTCCTGCGACGGTCGGATTTCATGCCCCGACGCGAGGCTATTTGCTATCTTTAGCGACGGTTTGACTGAATACATTGCTTCCTAGCGATGTCGGCGCTAAAGCTTAGTTATTCACTAGCGACAATCCAGATTGGGCAAATTTGTTCCAACAGTCGGCCTTCTGGATGTCTCTGGACCTGGTTGTTGGGTCAGTTTGGGTCGCCCTTCCCCCTCTGGCATGGTAGTTCCGTCTTTTGTGCTGCTTGCCCTGAGGATAAGCTCCCTCTCCCTCATTTCATGGAGACTCCTTCTCCTATAAAATCACTCACCATTGCTATCATCTGCTAGTTCTTTTGGTTGTACAGTGCTGCTGCTACTTTTGAGTTTGGTAGATAGTTTTGGTGTGAGTGTGACAAGTGTGGGATTGCTTTATAGTTTGCAAGAAGGTGTGGAGTGCCCTTAACCTTGTGTAAAGCTTGTGAATGAGAGAGAGAGATATATTGCTATTTGGGAGACCCATATTTGAGAGTGAATGCTTGAAGAAACACATTGGTTGGACCCTCTGAGAAGGCTTGCAACGTCAAAACTTGGTTATAAGCTTTGCTCTTGATTTATCATTAATACAATCAATGATGATTTCCTATGTCTTGTATGTAATTTACTAGATAGCTCATGCATTCTTGACTTTATGAGTAAATAGATCATTGTTGTTTCTTGGTTACGTGCTCTGTTGTTTCTTTGTGGTGTTTCAGGTTGATCGCTCATTAAGGAGAAGGAAACGAAAGTTGGAGCAGCGCAACGGAACTTCATCAACCACCGGTTTGAGGTAGGCCTCCAACGATGACTATTTAAGGGAATTAATTGTTGTTTTGTCCTTGTTGTGACTAGACCCACTCTAGGGCTAGAGGGGTTGCCTCTGTCCGCAGAGGGAACACTTTCCTGCATCACAAGTTGGCGACTCCGCTGGGGAGTCCTTTGCATGTTTCTTCTCTTGTTTGCTCTTGTTTTGGTTTTGATTTGGTGTCTCTTGAATTTTGGGGATTAACTATCAGTCTTTTCGATTACCTGGGTCAATCTGGGAAATCCCTCTATTGTCTGTAGGATTGACTAGTTTTTGTTTGGGAGTTTCTTGTTCATTTGTCATTGTTTTTAAGATCGTCGCTGAAAATAGTTTAACAGTCGCGCCGACGTCGCTTTGTCTCTGTTGCAAAGTTTTGTGCGTCACTGAATCCTGTCGTACAGTCGCGACGACTCCTGAAATCGGCCCGTCGCGGAAGAGACATGTACTCTCACAACGACATCGCTCTGTTGCTACAGCTAGTGGCTGATCATCCCTAGTTGCTTGTGTAATGCCTGTAACGATTCCTGTAGAATTGTTTTTTCAATTCTACCTCCTGAATTCACCAGTCCTGTTGATCCCTTGCTTTCTTTCTCTTGCTCAATAGCTTGTTTTTTATTGTTTATGGTTAAGGTGCTCTCTCTTGGCTTTATTGAGTGAATCTTGTGTTTTTGGCTTTGTGACCTAGTTTTGTTCTTTCAAGTTCTTGAATTACTTGGCTTGGTTGCTTGTTTGCCCAAGGTTCATTTGCAGCGTTCTTGTCGATTTGTTTGAGCCTCCTTTATTTCTTGTTTCTTTCTAGTTGATTTTAGTGACAATTATTGAACCAATCTTTGGCATTGCTTCGATTTCTTTTTGCCACCAAACATAGATCACAATTGTTTGGATCGACCAGTTTTCACACTTGCTTGTTTTTTTTTTTTTTAAATTCAAAACCATCAAAATCAAAGGAGTGCATTCATTTAGTATACGAAAGTGAAAGTGTATTTGCATTTCAAGTTTGTATGTTGGAAAGCAAATGATAAAATCTATCATCAGTAGTATCCATGCACTGTAAGGCTGATGTGTTTATGCATTGTGTCTCTTTGCTTATCTTGGTTTTCTTGGTTTGGGAATGATCTCTCTACCCTCCCGTAGGTAGGTGTTCATTGAAGTAAAAGATGTTTTACTCATGCTAGCTGCATCCTAGGTTTTTGTATACATACAGTAAGGCCTGAAACTGAAACATAATTCAAGATCAACTCTAAAATGAACTGAATGAACTTAACAACGCATTGGAACATAACGCACACTATTTAGAGGTCTAGGCTAGAGATGTGCTCCGGTATCGTTAAACCTAGTCACTATTGTTTTCACTTAAGGTTGAGTGATTCCTCCTTCTATGACTCAATAGCGGTCTAATACGGAATTGTGCTCCCAATACCGTTGAGTATATGTTGGGAGACCCCACTAGGTTATCATCCTATATCCCTAGGAAGCCGTGTCTGTCGCCTTGCAAACCGTAACGCACCGAACACAGCATTCGGGAAGATTGACTGCCGTACGGAAAGTCCTTGGTTTTCATATGATCGCCAAGGTGTATATGCAGTTTTACGGGATGTTTGGTAAACCTTTTGCCTAGTTTCTCCAGAGCAGTCACTTTCGTTCCTTTTCGGACTCCTTAAAAGAAAAGGTCCATCTGAGCACTTGTCCTTTCAGGCTCATTAAACCTCGAAAGAGATAGAGTCACCTTTTCGTCCTTTTCTTAACTCTTGAAACATGAAAAGGTCAAGTTTTGTTCCTGTGTCATAAAATTTATTGCCCACGAAATATTCCTGGTAACAGTTCAAGTTCTTAGTTGTGATAAGAGTGTTTCTCAGGCTCGTTCCTGATGGCAACAGTCCTCGAGTCTACCGGTCAAGGTCTTCCCCCAAATGGAAATCCTGGTCTGTTTCCTCCTTTTGGAAATACCGGTGCTCCGTATATGGCAACACTATCCTTGCCTGGGTTAACCATCGGTTTGCCCGTTTGGTTGTTTTCAACCTCGGTGGTCCCGAGTGTCATGACTCTTGTTCCACCGTCTCCTTCGTCCGAACCACGACACGATGATTCCAAGGTTGAGCCTACGCCTTCTTCCCCTGTTTCTTCCTCCTCCTCTCCTCCTTCGCCTGGTGAAATTTCCACATCTAGTAACTAGGAGACTAAGAAGAAGAAGAAAAATAAGTTCGATAAGCGCGAGGCCACCTATGCAACTATTGCTCCGAGTACATCTCAGGTCGGACCACCTTTTGCTCCTCTGCGGAAGGTTAAGTTTCCTTGTAAATTGTGCAAGGGTGACCATCTTATCGTGATTGTCCTAATATTCCTAGGATCTTAGAAGTATGGTCTCACGATCTGGCTCGTCCCTCGTCGTCCTCTGAAGCTCATGGCGATGCTACCCTATCAACTGGCAACGGTAAGAAGAAAGGGAAGATTCGATTCCCTTGTAGGCTATGTGAAGGCAACCATCCCCTTCACCTTTGTCCGCTCATGGATAAAGCTTCCGTCGTTTTGGAAAGTCTTACAGCTTCTTCACCCCAACTTCCCGTTGGTTATCAGAGGCTCTCTTCAGACCCTCTCCCCGTCGACAAAGAGATTGACTTAGATTCTTCTCTTGTCCATCCTCCTCCTTCCGAGCCTGGCTGTGCTCCGCCTGTTCCTGACCAACCATTGGTCGGAAAGAGTGTCGACTTGGATTCACCACCTGTTGATCACTCTATTTCGGAAGAGCATCATGCTCATGTTCTTCTCATCTCATCAAATTCTCCAGATTCCACGAACAACCCTCCTATCCCCGCTAATCAAGAAAGTCCTTCTTTGTTTCCTGTAGAGCATGGGGGCAATCATATGATACCCCCACCAAGTAGTTCGATCATTTCCTTCGACTGGAGTCACTTGACTGCTTTCTGCCTTCCATCCTATGTGCCTTTCCAGATTACAGTACATGCCTATGATAAGGTAGTACCTGGCACTGTCTTGGATGAGGGTGCGTCTGTTAGTCTTATGCCTTCCACTACTTGGCAAGCTTTGGGCTCCCCACAGCTTGTGCCAGTCACACAGAATCTGTTGGCGTTTGACAGAGGAACCAGTCAACCTTTAGGGATCCTTCCGAAGTTCCCTGTTACTTTGGGAGGCAAAACCGTCTATATAGATGTAATGGTTGTCCAAGGTGCTTTAGATTTCAGTCTTCTCCTTGGTTGTGACTATGTTTATGCCATGGGGGCCCTTGTCTCTTCACTTTTCCGTGTGGTTTGTTTTCCACACGATGGAAGAATGGTGACCATCGATCAATTATCGTTCTTTAGTCCCCCGGTGCCTCCTGCGCAACTGTCGTCCCCTATCAGTTCTTGCTCGCAAGCAGTACCTTCCTTGCCACAGGTCAATTATGTGGCTACCCGTTCCGTCTCCACCTCTGCTGATGATTATGCAGATGGTCTCGTACATCATGTACTGGGGGCATTGGAACCCGATCTGTCATTGGTGCATCATGACATGCATTCCTCCCAAAGTGCGTCTCTTCCATCCCGCAAAGACCTCTTGGGCACCACGTTCTCATATGGCCAATGAATCAAGGGGCTACGAGGATAGTTTGTTACTGTGTCAACATCGTTAAAAAATGAACCAAGGAGTGACGAGGATAGTTTGTTCCTGTCTCAACCTCGTTAAGAAATGAAAACAGGGGTGATGAGCATAGTTCTTGATCTTGTGTCAAGCTCGTTAATAAATGAAACAAGGAATCTTGAGGAAAGTTCTTGATCTTATGTCAACCTCATTAAAAAACGAAACAACTACCTTTCCAAATCGAGTCTTTGATTAAGATCTCCAAGTCGAGTCTTTCCAAGATCTCGAAAGTGAACCTTCATTCCATCCACCTCGTTGAATGCAATGAAGCTTGGGGGGCATGTACCTCGATTTGCGTCATTATGCCTGGGGGCATGCAAACTCATAACAAGCATAGTTTTTCGTTTCAAGCTTGTGTAAACATGAAACCGAATCCAAGCAGAGTTCTCCATGGTTCAAGCTTGTGTAAAAATGAACCCATACCCGATTTACATCTCGTGATTGTCGTTTTTATCTGCTAAATTCTGCTAGATGAGCCTTGGTTGTTTCATTCCATCGCCACCATCTCTTTGGCCGATCATATGCTTTCACTTGGTTGTTTTTCCTTTCCTGAGGGACCGCAGCGATGAGTGGTTTTATTAGCCAGCCTCTTGACCATTACATGTTTTGAGCAGTTCCACCATTGCCGAAACCAGTTGCTACCCTTTATACCACTCGTTCCTCCAGGACGAGTCACCTTTAAGCTCTTTTCCGATTTATAAGACGAAAAGATTGCCGAATTATTCCTTTTGACTCGTTAAACGAAATAAGAGGCGGTCCGCTGTGACCTCTTTTCCGACCATATAAACACAAAAAGATCGTTGGGCTTTTGTCGTTTCAGGTTCGATATTGGTTATGAAACGACGTGCCCTCGATCGCTTTTCTACTCTTTTGGATCAAGAACACTAATGACGAAAAGTACTCCTTGATCGTAATGGTCAAGCGGTTCTCTCAAGTATTGTTTTATACTTTTTCGGGCTCGAGAGACACAAATCTATGAAAAAGGACCCCCCTGGAGTTTTCTTTTCCGTGTCTTTTTCAAACTCTCTAAACATGAAAAAGACTCTGAGTTTTACCTTTGTCAGACTCATTAAACCCTGACGACATTGGGCTTGTCACCATGACGAGAGTCGAGCTTCTCCTCCCCAGGGCTCATTAAACTATTACTAGTTTGGATTCAATCGAAGGTCGAACTTATATTAGAAGCATATGCTATCCCCTTCAAGCTTGTTTTCAAAAATAATTGGGGTACTCGCCAGCAATGGTGGGGGAAAATTTGGAAGTTGTCATTGGTTACCTGCGGCAGCTAGTCACTCTTGAACATCGACACTTTTGCTTCTTGTCGGGTTGGGATATCCATACATCGTCATTTGGCCTTCCGGGGTTTTGGGTTGTCATTTAGCCTCATTCCATTTGATCCATGTTGTCTCCATCAAGCCTCTGATCCCTTGGTACCTGAATGCTGCCACCCTCCGAAGTCGTGTCGCCGACATGTTCAAGAGTATAATCCTTCTGCAGTTCACATCCTTACCTCCTCTCTGATACTCTGTTTCACCATCTACCACTTGTTCCTTATCTCGTGTCGTTGATGGGGGAAACATTATGGCCCTCCTGCGACGAATCATCTCTTGTCGACGCCAGCTCATTATCTAGGAGACTGATCTAGAGATCCCCTTTGGTACCTTGGAGCTTGCATGCCTCAATGGCAAGTTCTTCGCGCCTGACGATTGACTTTCATCATTGGTCGTCGATTGGGTGATTCCACGAGTGTTCGACTTCAGCTCATTCTTCACACTTCGTGGATTGTACTAGACAGTACCTTGAGAGCCATTGGCATTATTGGTGGTTTCTCTCGCGCTTGTTAACGGTTTTCATCATTGACCGGTAATCAAGCAACTTTCTATCATGCTCGACTTCAACACATCTGTTCGCATGGTAGAATTTATACTATGATCAGTTGGGTTTCAAGACCCCGAACTAAGATTACACATGTTCGGGCTGTGTGGATTGGTTCGTGATTACATGACTCTTTGATGGATGGCTGTGACCATACCTTTATCATTATCACGGTCTTACTAGCTGGATGGCTGCGTCCATACCACAGACCAAGTTTGTATGTCTTTTGGATGGTTGCGCCCATGCCTAGACTGCATGTATTTCACTATCAGAGATATCAATTGTACTTGCGCCTGCAGGTTCTTCCAGGTGGTGTTCCAGTTCAGACAGTTTCATAAAGCATTTCACCCCTCCCACTCTCTCGGGCTTCATACTTTAGGGGGCATCTGTTACACAGTAATTTGTCACTGCCTTCACCCCAGTCCTTCTACTATGTCATGTGTCTAGTAAAACATGCTCATATTGAACAAATGCTCTCTTATGTTGCCAATTGACCCTCTTTTCCTAAGTTTTCTGCCTCGTCGCGATAATACACTTAATATACGCGACGGACCCCTGTCATAAATAGTCCAGTCGCGCCCCCGTCACAGGAGTACATCTGTTTCCCGCGACGGTTAGATTTCATGCCCCGACGCGAGGCTATTTGCTATCTTTAGCGACGGTTTGACTGAATACATTGCTTCCTAGTGATGTTGGTGCTAAAGCTTAGTTATTCACTAGCGATGATCCAGATTGAGTGAATTCATTCCAATAATCGACCTTCTGGATGTCTCTGGACCTGGTTGTTGGGTCAGTTTGGGTCGCCCTTCCCCCTCTGGCATGGTAGTTTCGTCTTTTGTGTTGCTTGCCCTGAGGATAAGCTCCCTCTCCCTCATTTCATGGAGACTCCTTCTCCTATAAAATCACTCACCATTGCTATCATCTGCTAGTTCTTTTGGTTGTACAGTGCTGCTACTACTTTTGAGTTTGGTAGATAGTTTTGGTGTGAGTGTGACAAGTGTGGGATTGCTTTATAGTTTGCAAGAAGGTGTGGAGTGCCCTTAACCTTGTGTAAAGCTTGTGAATGAGAGAGAGAGATATATATTGCTATTTGGGAGACCCATCTTTGAGAGTGAATGCTTGAAGAAACACACTAGTTGGACCCTCTAAGAAGGCTTGCGATGTCAAGACTTGGTTGTAAGCTTTGCTCTTGATTTATCATTAATACAATCAATGATGATTTCCTATGTCTTGTATGTAATTTACTTGATAGCTCATGACTTCTTGACTTTATGAGTAAATAGATCATTGTTGTTTCTCGGTTACGTGCTCTGTTGTTTCTTTGTGGTGTTTCAGGTTGATCACTCGTTAAGGAGAAGGAAATGGAAGCTGGAGCAGCGCAACGAAACTTCATCAACCACCGGTTTGAGGTAGGCCTCCAACGATGACTATTTAAGGGAATTAATTGTTGTTTTGTCCTTGCTGTGACTAGACCCACTCTAGGGCTAGAGGGGTTGCCTCTGTCCGCAAAGGGAACACTTTCCTGCATCACACTGCCACTGCTAGCTCTCCTATGAATTCTGGATGAATTCACTAAAGGGAGATGGGTACTCGCCCAATGTCACTAAATCGCCCGAGGGTTTCCGTCCTAGGGCTACCAAGGAAGTAGAGAATCGGGTCCCCAACCTCTCATACCAAAAGAAATATCAAATCCAAGATGTCCACTAATGGCCTCATCCTCCTCTTTCTATAGATCTGATGGACCCCTCTAGATGATTCTATTTTATTATTATTTTAATCATTGAGCATATTTCCCTTAATTAAAATATTATTTTTAATGTGGGAAAATGGTAAATTGGCCACCATGCCTCCTCAAGCCTCCGAAAATCACTTCTATTCATCCCATCTTGTAGATCTTCTCGTTCATGTTCCAACAAGCTATTACACTAAGGTGTTCTGCCAAGTATTCCTACCGAAATGCCACCTTAACGTAATTAATTGAGTTAGGGCCATTAATAACTCAGTTTTTTAGAAGTTGTCGGAATGCAACGGAACGAAAGGCAAACTGTGCGAATGATGGAATATACCAAGCGAATGCCATCGGACCTCATAAAAGCTCCTCAAAACCCCATGAAACACCTCCAGAAGCCCCTGGGCCCGCTGATGAAGTGAACCTGTACCTGTGACCTGTCTGCCCCAGCCCTGAAAGTCCATCCTAACCATGTCGTGAGGAACACCAAAAAAAGGAACATTACAAGTCCTCTCGCCCCAAGATTGCTTGCCCTCAAGCAATCCAAACATGTGGACCAGTTTGGTGGCCCAATGCAGCTGAGACCCAATGCTCGGATCCCATACAAACCGCTGGGTGAGGCTATGCCTCTATGTCGACCCACCAAGAACGGATCCCTCAATGCCCAGATCCCAAACCAATCTCTAACTGAACTTGTCATCAATAAACCCTCTTGGATCCCAATGCCACCAAGCATCAATGCTCCACAACCCCTACTAGGCTCTAGCTCCAGCTGTGAATGTTGCCCCATCGACTGCGTACCAACTCATTACCTCTCTCCAATCCAGCCTCTGGCATAGATCGAGGTCAACCCTACTCTGCTTACACTGAGCTAGTGCTATTGAAATACTAATGAACTGTCGATCCATAATCCACTACCCGCTGGAACATGCAATAACCCTCTCGTCTAAGGGTTCCTACTATACTGTGCCCCGAACTAAGAATGATACTCCCTCAATAGGATACCAACTCATGATCTCCCACCAATCTAATGTATGGACACATGTGCAAGAAATATGTATACTGGGCTAATACTGGCCCACGCTCAACACCTAATGCTCTACCCAGCCAATCAAAACTTGTCCAAGAAATTTTTGCTCTCTCCCAATAATGGGGAAAAGTGGGCAAGTTGTGTTGCAAACACTGTCTATGTACTCCTGGAGAGGGTTGCTGCCTGAAAATGTTGCAGCTTTGTTGGCTGCCACTACATCTGTTTACACCTCATCAATGGGTAGACCCAAAGATGGATGCACTGCCACCTCCCTCATCCGATAAAAAACTACACGCTCCTCCAGTCCACCAATCTCATGCAAAACTGTCTTGTCATACTCCAGCACCTCCTGAAGACGTGTCTGAAAATACTACCACCCTGCTAGTTGTTTGTACATCTGTTTGCTCCTCATCAATGGCTGGCCCCAAGGATGGTTGCTCATCCTCTTCCATCATGGGTTCAACATGAACCTCCAACTCGCTCTCCCCAAAAAGCTCATCATGCATAACGTGCATATCATCCTCCTAAGCTAACTCATGCTCCACCATATGCTACTCCTACTGAATCACCACTGGTGACTCATCATCATGAATGTCACCAATAGGGACCGTTGACTGCTCACCATACACACCGGAATATAAAATTGGCCTGCTATCAACAACTCCACATGACTGCTCATGCTCCCCAGAGGCATCCTCGTATGACCCCATGGACTCATCCAAAGAAGAGCCCTCATCCAGAGAGACAGAAGGAATATCCTTCTACTTGACCTCTGCATCTCTCAAGCATGAGTGGTCGGGTCCCCAAGGTTCCTTGCAGATGAAGCAAAGACCCTTCCTCCTCAGCTCATTCTTGCTGCATGGTTGGTCGCCATAAATCCACTGCAACTCCTTCTGGGTCAACTATCTCCTAAACAGTCCAATGTTCTGCTCAACTAACCTTTCGGCTAGTTTATAAGCAGCAGGTGAAACCAACTGTTCCTCCCTCCAAATGGCCAACAACCTAGACTGCAACCTCCTGCAAATGGCATCATGGCCTCTCATACATGAGGACAAAATGGACCGCATGTGCGTTATGACTAGGTCAGGTTGATGTCTCTTAATGTTGAAGAAGTATTGGAACATCTGGAGGATCAAATTGTCACACTCCAACTCAAACATGAGGTCATAAGATCTAACCAAGGCCATGACTTCTAGAATCTCTAGCTTCTTCCCAAAGGTAGGGCCCTCACTATTATCCAAATCCTGAAAGGTCTCCACTATCAGTCTGAAGACTCTCCTCATAATGTCATCACTGTAAGGAGGTATGGGTGCGGTTAGCATCATGATACTACTAAGACAAGAGGCAACTGGAAGTTTGACTCCTATACAAGGTTGCTCCAAAAATTTGTGTTGTATGAGAGCAAGCATGGCTGATTTTAAAGCCCAAATCAAGCTCTTCCCATCTGACTGATGCACCTTGGAGAGGAGTGAAGCAAGTTCTTCTAGTTTGAGAAGGGATTTTGTGGTCACCCCCATGCATCTCAAATCTATCCCAAGTGCATAGATTTTGTGTCCCAAATCATGTTCTTTTTGTGGCTGCTCTTGTTGTAGCATAGAAACTATCCCCTTGGAAAAAGTTTTGTTGATTGTTGTTGCTAATTTATTGAGGGAATTGATGAAGGTCTTATCCATTTTCTGTTTAATGATAGTAAGTTCATCAGGCTGTTTTATACATGACTTGACTCACAGACTCTCCTCAACTCACAAAACAACCTTTTACAAGGCCAATAAGGCACTTCACTAGCTACTAACAATAGTTCTACAATTGGCATCAATGGCATCAAGATAGACTCAGTTATACATACACGGTGCACGACATCAAAAGGACCCAAGGATACTCAAATACGACTCAACAGTGCGCTCAGTTATGACACAATAACCTGACCAACAACATATTATATCAAGGGCATATTACAAATAGCTACTCCACATCAACAACATGACTATACTGGGCACATCAATAACAATGTTATGCCAAACCCTCACTCAATCAACTAACATAAGATCCCAACAGAATAATGATTCAATACAAAAAAATGAGAGAACCTGGTTTAAAGGTAGCTTCCAATAGAAACACGGTCTTCTGGAGATGACATCCAGCAAGTTGATTCAAAGATACGCTACCCAGGTGGATGTTAGCAGATCAAATTCCCACTGTTCTAGCCACATAAAACTACAGTGCGTGCTTCCCAAGAGTGTATACGCTCAGCTATCAGCAAGAAATCTCCAACCTCATCCAACAATTAGATTACTACTTCACAAACTATGGATATCGACATTGACAATACACTATAAAGTCCATTGCCAATGCACAGGAAATATCCAACCTCTATATGACTCGTTCTCTGGCTGAAGACTTCGTGGCAGAAAGACTTTGGAAAGTCTTCATTCCACCCGAAGGAGAAACACAACTCCACGTATGCACAAGTTGCTCAATCTGTTTGTCCACAAGCTCGACTCAATTTCCCTACGTCTACATATAGCCTTATGTTCCTCCCAAGTTATGCTTCTGCACTAACACTCGCCCAGCGAACAATCCGATGCTCAATTGTTCATCACAGCTTTAGGATCACGCACAATTGCACTGTATACATTTTCGATGAGAAATCGATTGATAATATAAATGTTGGCTTTCCGATGATGCGTCCCCTTGAGAGTGAAGACAATATGCCACGACCCAGATAATTAGATATTCGGCCTCCTAAAGAATCATAAAGTTGTGGCAATTGAGAAATAGAAGACAGTGACCAAGGAATGTTAAATTTTCTCCTTTTGTAATAACAAGATAGTTGGCCCCTTAAGAATCTTGAAACTGTTCTCCTTCAACTTAGCTGCTTTATTAAATGTAGTTGGCCCCAAATACAATCTTGGGATAGGCAACAAATCCATCCAGAGGATTCACGTGACTGTTGTGGCATCTATCACATGCACCAATGGTTGACACTGCAACGAAGATCCTTGCTATTGATGATTTAACTGTCTTAGCATCAAACTTGAGAGCACCTCCAATAAATCGCAGGCCACCACTCAAAGGTGCACTGGTATTTATTTGGCTCAGAGGGAAACACGCCTTCCGCGGATTCAGCCTTACTGCTAGTCCATGACTACAACAATGACCAATTAGACCCACGAACGTAGTAATTGCAAATTTCGTCCACACAGGTGATTTATAACTCAGTGAAATTAATTTGGCTCTTTGGACTGCATAGCATTGCAATTTCAGCTTCAATTCGTCTCAATCACCCAATGACAGTTGTGAGGCTTGAGAAATTTCTGGCGGCTTACGAATTCGAGGAGACGTGCGGAACTACAGCCCTGGGAGACTTGCGTGAACTTTGTATTAAACCCCTCGGCCCTCCACAATTACAAATTCGAGTTGGGCTTTATGAATCGGCCAACAATGTAATTCAGCCCTTGAAATTAAGAATCCACCCTCTTGACTTTGATAAAATTGCGCATGGCCTTACAATAATATGCAACCTTCACTGACATATGTGAAGTAATTGGCCTCAATTTTAATTTCGGAATGATATTTTGATTCTTTTATTTTATTTTATTTTTGCACAATTATTATGCAAGCTATTTGTCGATCACTAAGGATGCGACAATTTGGCAAATGCATCAACTCAAAGTGTTCTTCGATGATGACATGGCTTCTCTGGCAAAATTTTCTGCAATCAAAAAATTAGCTCCGGAATTTGGCACCTCCAATATAAACCCTCGAGTAATCTGCAATTAAGACCCTCAGGATAGTAGGATGAACAGCTCTAATGCCACTGTAATATCCCTTTCAGGATATTTTGCAGTTTTTTCAAAAACCTAATTCAACCAAAATTTTCTCCATAAAATTACCATTCAATTACAGAAGACTTCCATGTAATATAGAACAAGAGAATGCATGCAACTCAAACATACAATGAGTAGAAATAATCCTGACTTTTATTATAATATATAAACTGGGGTTTTACATGCTGAAATAACAAAATAGTTGATATAGTTGAGATAGAATTGGCCTCAAGGACCTACTCCAATGTTGCATGGGCCCTCCAACAAAACAGAACTAAACTGCCACTACTAGCTCTCCTGTGAATTCTAGATGAATTCACCGAGGGGAGATGGGTACCCTTCCAATATCACTAAATCACCTAAGGGTTTCCATCTTGGGGCTACCAAGGAAGTAGAGAATCGGGTTCCCAACCTCTCATACCAAAAGAAATATCAAATCCAATATGTCCTCTAATGGCCTCCTCCTCCTCTTTTTATAGATCTGATGGACCCCTCTAGAAGCTCCTATTTTATTATCATTTTAATCATTAACAACATTTCCCTTAATTAAAATATTATTTTTAATGCGAGAAAATGGTAAATTGGCCACCATGCCTCCTCAAGAATCTGAAATCACTTATATCCATCCCACCTTGTAGATCTTCTCGTTCATTTTCTAATGAGCTATTACACTAAGGTGTTTTGCCATGTATTCCTCCCAAAATGCCACCTTAATCATAATTAATTGAGTCAAACCCATTAATAACTCAGTGTTTTGAAAGTTGTCAGAATGCAACGAAACGAAAGGCAAACTGTGTGGATGATGGAATATACCAAGCGAATGCCATCAGACCTCATAAAAGCTCCTCAAAACCCCATGAAACACCTCCAAAAGCCCCTGGGCCCACTGATGAAGTGAACCAGTACCTGTGACCTGTCTGCCCCAGCCCTGAAAGTCCATCCTATCCATGTCATGAGGAACACCAGAAAAAGGAACATTACAAGATGTGCCCCAAACCCACTTGGGACCCACATGATGACTTACATGGAAAATTAGAGACCATCCCCTAATTCATCTTTATTGGAGTTCTCTCACTCATCATGGCACCTAGAGGACTCAACAAGGCCCTCCAACAACTCTTCTTCATCATGACATCATCATTTCAGCTCACTCATCGATAGCTTTTTCATAACTTGTGGTAGCTACTTGGTTGGTTTGTACTTTGTAACCAAGACTTGTTATTTGCACATTATTTTAGAATTTAGGGGGCTCATTAGGCTAAATTGAATTAGGAGAGACTTATATAAATAGAGATGAGTTTTACTTGTGAGAACTCATCTTCATCACTTGGATTCTTCTCTTGTAAAAGAACTCGCACTTTTTCTTTGGAGACTATTGGAGATTCTTAGATGCATTTTGACATTTGGAGCTGAAATTTTCAATCTTCTTTGGAGCTATCTCATGATTTGTGGATGGATATATCATATTGTCATCTTGTAAGTGCTTCTTGTTGAATATTTTCTTGGAATTACGTCTAATGTATGGAATTGGCACAACTAGGTTAATGTGATTGTGCCTTAATTGTTGAAAATCATTTTGGAAAAGCTTCTTGGTTGGCAATTCCATATGTTACTCATTGTATGGCAAATGATGAATGTTCCTGGTGGATGAAATTTTTTATTTCTTCCATAAAACTCCATAAATCTTGAGCGGCTAAATGTTAAACATCGGTTGCTAGGGCATCAAACTTTAGCCTCCTTAAGGATGGTTTTGGCCAATTTTAAATCATCTACAACTCCATATCCCAAAGGACTAGGCACTAGTCCAAGAATTTTGGTGATCAACTCTTCTCTTCTCCATATTTTCTCCTCCTAAAATTTGGTCCCCTAAAGGTAGGGCAGAAATATGGCTTGCAGCGAAATTTTAGGTGGTGATTTTTCAAGAATCGGAGGGTCGACACATCAAGCTCAGGGTCTAGGCTACCTATGCTCCAAGTTTGGTGGGCATCCACCTAAGTTTCATCCATAAAATCTCTTGCCTTAGGTGCCACTCCAAGAAGGAAAACCTAGGTCTTTCTCTCTCGCCTTGGGGACTCTGTTAAGGGTTGTATAAGCTTAGTATTCATTGGAATGAATCATAAGAATCCCTTTCTCCTCCCTTGCCTTGACCTAGCAAGTACCTTGGAAGTATTTCTTCCCACGCTTATTCATAAAACCCTAGGTCTAACGCAAGCTTTCCTTAGGTCTTTCAAAGAGAGTGAAGAGCCTTTTAGAAGTGTCAAATCATCAAATAGAGTTCCTTTGAGAGGTCCTACCTCATCCACCAAAGTCTTGACCTTAGGAATACATATTACCATTGCATATCTCAAGCCCTAGGTCTTGATCTTCTCTCCCCGAGGTCTTTCTTGGAGCATGTGTTAGCTTCTTTGAAGCATTGAGCCTTTGTTGTGTCTCATCTTGAATGGGTTTTGCGCAATCACTTAGTCCCTAGTTATTGACTTATTCATTCCAAGTGATTTCAAATCTATCGGGACTCCTCCCATATTTGAAAGTCTGTAAAGTGCATGGGACATTGGCTGAGGTGACAGTGAGTCATTGTCCCATTGTTGGCACTTAGTCTAGTAGTTGTTACTTAGATTTCCCTCCTAGGGCCCTGCTACACTGTGTGGCAACATGTCCCACAATTCTCCCAAGGAAAAAATGACAAGATCTAGGTGTACTGTTCGCACTCCTAACAAATCTCTTAAGGCAAGGAGTGTTGATGTTGATGCAAATAACAAAGAAGAGATACAGAAAATAGTAGGGGGACAAGTTATGCAGCCCCCAGACATATCATTGCTTGAGGACAAGCAATGTAGGGAAGGGCGGACTGTAATGTCCCCTATGGATTAATTGTCCAAGGGACGAAGTAGCCTATCAATACCTGTAGTCTATAGTCTTTAGTAAACATGAACTATGCAATGTTTGGGCAGCATGGGGTTTGTTTTGTTGCAGTTGTGGAAAAAAAAGCCCAAAGATGAGGTTGCCATGAAACTCCTTTCAATTAATAAAGGAGGGAAAACCCCCACAAAAAAATCTACAAATATAAGGCAGTTAGAATAATTTGGATCATCATTGATTTGGATTTAATATCTCTATCTTCTTGAGTTGAGGCTCTGAGGGTCCAGGCCCCTTCTTCACTAGCTTCAGTGGAGATGATCCCACCCTATCTAATGTTGATTTTCTTAGTGCAATTAGGGATAGCACAATATTTCTGAAATTTTGATAATTACTTTTGACGTAGATCTTCTTTTAACTAATTCCAATATATCATTCAGAATTTACACTTCAAAAATTCAACCATAAATAACAGTCAAACAATAGAGATCACAATACACAAAAGAAGACAAGATTTACCCTGGTAAAACCCAGGAACCTTTTTCAACAGGGAAATTCCTCTTACTCAATGAGAGACACACCTAGACCTATAGTCAAACCTAGTCTTTTCCTCCAAGTCAAGTCACCTAATGAGATCCAGCAATTCGCTCTACTAATCTACCCCAAAAATTTGGTCTTCTGCATCAGCTTCAGAAGCTCGGCTTTCTACGGCTGCTTCAGAAACTCAACTTTCTGCGACAAAAACTACACTTTCTGCAACTGCTTTAGAAACTCTACTTTCTAGGAAATAAACTATGCTTTCTGCCACTACTTCAGAAACTCTGCTTTCTGCAGCTGCTTCAGAAACTCGGCTTTCTATAACACAAACTACCTAGAAAATATGCAAACCAGAAAAGAGAAAAACTATCCACATGTGCGAGCTAGAGAAGAGAGAGAGAGAGATGATTTTTTGTCCTTTTTGTTCTTGTCCTTGAAATTCTGATAATTACATTTGATGTAGATTTTTTTTAACTTATTCCTATATATCATTTAGCAATTATACTTCAGAAATTCAACCATAAATAACAATGGAATGGTAGAGATCACAATACACAAAAGAGGACAATATTTACCCTACCTAACAACCTTTTTCAATAGGGAAATTCCTCTTACTCGATGAGAAACACACCTAGACCTATAGTCAAACCTGGTCTTTTCCTCCAAGTCAAGTCACCTAATGAGATCCAACAATTTGCTCTACTAATCTACCCCAAAAATTTGGTCTTTTGTATCAGCTTCAGAAGCTCGGCTTTCTATAGCTGCTCCAGAAACTCAACTTTCTGCGACAAAAACTACGCTTTCTGCGACTACTTTAGAAACTCGGCTTTCTGCGACTTATTCAGAAACTCGGCTTTCTATGGCTACTTCAGAAACTCGGCTTTTTGTAACACAAACTACCCAGAAAATCTGCAAACCAAAAAAGAGAGAAACTATCCACATGTGCGAGCTAGAGAAGAGAGAGAGATGATTTTTTGTCCTTTTTGTCCTTGTCCTTCACTTGCTTGCCTAGAAATTGTCTTGTGTGTGTGAGAATTGAATGCCCAAGTGGAGAGAAGGTGTTTCCTTTATATAGTGATTTGTCTAGGTTGAATGGGTGTCTTATGGAGCCATGGGCAACTTGACTTGGAGGGAAGCCGACTTGTCACTTTTGGAGCCAAAATTTACATTTCAAAAATTCAAATTTTCATCTTTAAAAAGTCACAATGGGATTTTGACTCGAAATAAATTGTCCTTCGACTCAAGCATTTATAAATATACTTTACAATGACAAATACAATTACATCAAGTGACCAAATGTACATTATGAAGACCAACCATAGTTACGAATTCAACACTCCCTCTTAACTAGGGAGGTATTCATAATCACGGTCATAGTTGTTCTCAAATTGAATAAATTTCATTAAAGAAAAGGTCATCCATCATTACCAGCATGATCATCTACCATCAACGTCTGCAAGTGGCCATATCCAGGATGGTACCAAACCCATGGCAATGTCATCAGCATATCAGGACTCACTCCTCCAAAGTGATCAGTCCTTGAATCCCATGGCCTCTACCTAGGCCAAAATGTTGAGACCCTCAACTAGCAAGCACTCACTCACCCTTCCTGGTGAGCACTCTGGGCCAACATCTCACTCAAACCCTTCCTGGTTGGTGATCGAGTCTAGATGCTAAAAGGACCTCAGTCCACCCTACCCGGTGTGTGATAAGGGTCCAAGACCTCACTCCACCCTTCCCGGCATGTGATCAAGGTCCAAATGCTGAAGGACCTCATTCCACCATTCTCGGTGTGTGATCAGGGTCCAAGGCCTCACTCCACCATTCTTGGTGTGTAATCAGGGTCCTCCTCCAAGAGGCACTCAATTCTACCAATTGAGCCCTCTAGGTCTCTTAGACCCATTCTCCCTTTCGAGAGAATGTTCATCCATGTTCCAGACATGTCAGCACTCCCTCTCAACGAGAGAGGTAATCTCCACGAGCCCTAGCTTATCTCTGAAGTACACAAACTTGTCTCTTGGCAACGGCTTCATCAAAACATCAGTTGCCTTCTCATCGGTGGAGATGTACTCAAGCCTCATTACTCTCCTCTGCACCATGTCATGGATGTAGTGGTACTTGATCTCAATATGCTTCGACCTATCATGGAACACGAGATTCTTTGAAAGCTTCACACAACTTCGATTGTTGTAATATATCACTGTTGGTTCCAACTCTTGGCTGAACAATGTTGTAAACAACTTCTGAAGCCATACTGCTTTGGTACAAGCCTCATTGGTTGTGATGTACTCTGCTTCAGCAGTGCTGAGTGCAATCAACCTCTGCTTCCTACTCATCCATGATATCATAGTGGATCCCAAACTGAAGCATACTCTCAAGGTACTCTTCCTATCTTCAGCACTTCCTTCCCAATCAGCATTTGTATATCCCTAAAGTTGTACATCCTTGTTTGCAACAAATCTCAAGCCATAATTCATTGTACCACGTAAATATCTCAAAATGTGCTTTGTTGCAATCTAATGCTCATGTCTCGGTTCAACCTGGAACTAGCTCAATGTGTTCACAACAAAGCATATGTCTAGCCTGGTGTTAACCAAATACATCAACGAACCAATCAACTATTGGTACATAGATGGATCTACTAATCTGGAGTCAAAGCCTCTTAACTTCTTTAAGTTAGTCACCATGGGAGTCACCATGGATTTGCAATCCATCATACCAAATCTCTGAAGGATCTCTAACACATACTTTCCTTGACCAAGGAAGACTTCACCAAGTTTTTGCCATACTTCTAATCCCAAGTAATAGTGCATCAACCTAAGATCCTTCCTATCGAACTCAAAAGCCAATTGCTTCTTGGAATGAATGATAAGAGGTTTGGCACCTGTCAGACATAAGTCATTAACATATAATTGTAAGATCACGGGTTCTTTCTTCACAACCTTAAGGGTTTGGATCGGCTTCGCTCTTGGTAAATCCCAACCTCGTCAGATAGTTGTCAATACAAGCATACCAAGCTCTTGGAGCTTGCTTGAGACCATAAGGCCTTCTTCAACTTGCAAACATGAGATTCCTTTTCCAAATACCTCAAAGCCTTGAGGTTGCTCTATGTACACCTCTTCTATTGAAATTTGGTACCAGAGGACAGGTGGTTCCCTAAGGCTTTGATCTTTGGCCTAGGGAAAAGTGTCCAAAAGAATTTAATTTTTCTCCTAAAGTGACTTTGTAATTTTTTTTATAAAGTTAAATCTAATTTAAAAGTGACTTTAAGTGATAAAGTTACTAAGTCTAATTTTAAAGTGACTTTTATAAAGTCAATGAAAAATTAGAAAGAAAAAGTGACTTTGGAAATAAATGACTAAGTGGGTCTTTATTAAAGTGGGGTGAATTAAAAAATAAAAAGTGAGATTTAAATGAGCATTTAATCTCAGCCTTAGATCTCAATCTATTTCAGCCATTGGATTTAGGGATCACCCAAAAGTCACTTGGATCACCCAAAAGTCACTTGGAGTTAGATTAAAGGAGGAAAAGGTCATTCATTCTTTTATGAGCAGATTGGGAGAAGGAGAGCAAGAGAGCAAAAGAGATTTCTGAGCAGGGAGGAGAAGGAGACAGCAGATTGGGAGAAGGAGAGCAAGAGAGCAAGAGAGATTTCTGAGCAGGGAGGAGAAGGAGACAGCAGCTTGGCACACATTCCAAGGCAGCAGTTGAGCAGATTTGTACAGCTGGTTCAGCACACAGTGAAAGGCAGATTTTGGCACAATTTTCGAGGAGTGGTTTGCACAAAAATCGAGGAGCAATTTGCTGATTTTTCTGCACGCAAAACGAGGGCTGTACAGCGCATTTATTGCAGGCCGTACAACGCATTTATTGCAGTCTGTACAGCGCATTTAATGCTGGCCGTACAGCAGCATTTAATGCTGAAAGTGGGCACGAAAATCGAGGAGGTCGTACAGCATTTATTGCTATCATGTTTGCTGTAATTTCCAGTTTGCTGTGAGGCATGGGAAAAGAGATAAGTTGTAAATTTGCTTGCTGATTTTTTTTGCTGAATATTTCTCACTGTGAAAAAGGCATTTTCAGAAATAAAGAAGAGCTCTCGAACTGGTTTTCCCCAAGAGTTGTAGGGGGTTTTTCCAGGGTCACATTGACCAAAAATCTCAGTGTTTAAATGTGTTTTAATGGCTGTTTATTACTGCTGATTTTTATTTCTGCAATTTCCAGCATTCTGTAAAATTTCCAGAATTTGTGTTTTCAGCAAATTTATTTTTTCCAGCTTGTTAAATGTATGGTTATGGGAAAGGGCATTTAACTATATGGGAGAAATAAGGAGAAACTGAAAACCGGGGTGGGAAATGAGAAATTTCTACATGGTATCAGAGCTTGAGTGCTGAAGGACAGTTTGGGACAGCAAAAGGAAAAATTACAGCTGTTGATTTTTCACTCAGAAAATTCCAGCACGCTGAATTTTTTCATAAACAGCAATTTTATCTTTACTACATCAGTGCTATTTTTCAGTTTTAGGACAGCAGGATGTCATTGGGATTGAGGGTGGAGGATAGGCTGGATGGGCATACAAATTACAGCGTTTGGAAGGAGAGAATGCAAAGTATCTTTGAGGAGGCAGAAGTCTGGGATATCATGGTGCATACCACACAGAACCCTGTTGTTGTGCCTACTGATGCTACTCAGTTGACAGCTTATAATAAAAAGAACAACAAGGGTAAGAGACTGATTCTAGACGGAATCAAAGACCATTGCATTCCTCATGTGAGAGGAAAGAGCAATGCCCATGAGATGTGGACAGCATTGTCCAATCTCTACCAGAGTACCAATGAGATCCGGAAGATGGTCCTGAAGGAGAAGCTGAAGAACATTAAGATGGGTAATGATAGTGCAGCTGGATATCTCACAAAGATTACTAACGTGAGAGATGAGTTGGCAGCGATTGGAGAGACCATTCCACCCACTGAGTTGGTGCGGATTGCAGTGAATGGCCTCCCCCGTTCATGGTTGAACTTTGCTGATGGGGTTTGTGCACGTGAGACCCTTCCCACATGGGAGATGTTTTGGGATGATTGCATTCAGACAGAGATCAGAAAAGGTCAGCTTGGGGCAGCCAAGCCAGTTGAGCAAGATGAGGATGTAGCACTGGTGGCAGGAGGCAAGAAAGGCAAAGGGAAGAAGCAGGCTTCCACAAGCAGTGGTGGGGGCAAAGGCAAAGGTAAAGGTAAACAGGGGAACACACAGAAGGACTATTCCAAGGTGAAGTGTTGGAATTGTCAAAAGATGGGCCACTATGCAGTTGTGTGTCCGGAGAAGAAAAAGAAGGGGAGGAACCAGGACGTGGCAGCTTCAGCAGAGATTGAGGACTTTGCAAGTCGTTTTGACCGGAAGTTTGCGTTCACTACGTGTGAGTCCTCTAGTGCAGGATCACCTGCCACACAGGTTCAGAGGGAGCATGCTTTTCCCTCGATTAGTGGAGCATCTTCAGGTATCTGGTATGTGGACAGTGGGGCTTCACGTCACATGACAGGAGTCCGTGAGTACTTCTCAGAGCTTTGAGAGAGTGG
Source organism: Pinus tabuliformis (assembly GCA_031772625.1). Taxonomy (NCBI): domain Eukaryota; kingdom Viridiplantae; phylum Streptophyta; class Pinopsida; order Pinales; family Pinaceae; genus Pinus; species Pinus tabuliformis. The sequence goes on along the minus strand of CM062805.1, from coordinate 1,226,643,410 downwards.
CACTGATATAGAGGTAGTACTCGGTGATGACAGAGTTGTTAGAGCAGTCGGGGTGGGGACACTGGCATTTCAGAGGGAGTCCAAACCTCCCTTGAAAGTGTCAGATGTTCTTTATGTGTCAGGGATGAGGAAGAACCTCATATCCGTCTCAGCTTTGGAGGACAGAGGATATGAGGTACTGTTCAGGGGAGGACAGGTGTTGATGTATCCCAGGGGCACTCCAGCTGATTCAGCTAGAGTGATAGGTGTATGCCATGCAAAGGTGTACAAGTTTGCATTCCAGCCCCTTTTGGCATTGAGCAGTAGTACGGACAGCAGAGCTAGCAGTTCTGAGCTGTGTGAGATTTGGCACCGCAGGATGGGACATATGTATCATGGAGCCTTGAAGACATTGCGGGAGATCACTACAGGTGTGCCAGATTTCAGTACCGATCACTTTGATACTTGCAGAGGTTGTGCAATGGGCAAGTTTGCCAAATCCCCTTTTCCCAGTAGTGACAGCAGAGCGACTGGGATACTTGATTTGATTCATTCTGATGTGAGCAGTCGGATGTCTCATGTTTCCTTGAGTGGATATGAGTACTATGTTTTATTCATTGATGATCACTCCAGGAGGACCTGGATTTATTTCTTGAAGACCAAGAGTGAGGTCTTCAAGCGGTTTCAGGAGTTCAGAGCTCTTGTGGAGACACAGACAGGTCGAAAGATCAAGTCCCTGAGGTCGGACAATGGAGGAGAGTACACCCTTGGAGAGTTTGTTGACTATTGTGCGGAGGCAGGCATTAGGAGGGAGTTCACTGTACCTTACAACCCCCAGCAGAACGGGGTTGCAGAGAGGAAGAACAAATCCATCATAGGGGCTGCCAAAGCCATGTTACATGATCAGAGGTTGCCATTGTTCTTGTGGGCAGAGGCCTGCAACACAGCTGTTTACTTGCAGAACAGGAGTCCGCGTCGTGCCTTAGGGCACATGACTCCGGAGGAGGCTTTCTCTGGGAAGAAGCCTGATATTGGTCATCTTCATATCTTTGGATGCATTACATACTCCTATATACCCAAGGAGAAGAGGACCAAACTAGAGCCCACCGCAGAGAAGGGTATCTTTGTGGGCTACAGTGAGACCTCAAAGGCCTTTCGGATTTACATTCCTGCACAGAGGAGAGTTGTTGTCAGACGAGATGTGAAGTTCGAGGAGGACAGGGCCTTTAGGAGGTCACGGGAGTTAGAGTATCTGGATCAGCCAGACCCTCAGCAGCAGTTGAGTCAGTCGCAGGGATCCAGTGGGCAGGGATCAGGAGGATCAGGAGGTACATCTATGAGGATGTCAGGTCCGTCAGTGAGCAGTGGCTCACCGAGCCAGAGGAGTGGTGCTTCGGGCAGCATGCAGAGCAGTTCACAGAGCAGTTCACTAGGGAGTCCACTGATGGACAATTCACACGGTACCTCAGCTTCTACAGGTTCAGGTGCAGGCAGGAGGAAAGCAGACAAACAGTCAGGAGTTCAGGCTCCTGATGATGATGAGGAGGAGGAGTTTCATTCTCCAGTGGGAGAAGTGCGCTCAGGGAAGAGGAAGCCCAAGTGGCTTCAGGACACCTTGAGAGATGCCACATCTGTTGCTGAGCCGAAGAGGCCGGTCAGAGAGAGTAGACCACCTGAGAGGTTTTGTAGCTATATGGCGATGGTTACCAGCATCCTTGACTCTGAGCCTTCTAGCTATGAGGAGGCAGCTAGCCAGCAGGTCTGGAGAGAGGCCATGCAGGAGGAGTATTCTTCTATCATGAAGAATGATGTTTGGGAGGTGGTGCCGAGGCCTAAGGGCAAATCCGTGGTTACTTCCAGATGGCTTTACAAGGTAAAGCATGCTGCAGATGGCAGCATTGAGAAATTCAAAGCAAGGTTTGTGGCTAGAAGGTTCTCCCAGGTAGAGGGAGTTGATTATGAGGAGACCTTCGCTCCTGTGGCTCGATATACTTCGATCCGCTCCATTATATCGATAGCAGCAGAGATGGGTTGGAAGATCCACCAGATGGATGTGAAGACTGCATTTCTCAATGGCTTCATACAGGAGGAGGTGTACATTGAGTAGCCACAGGGCTTTGAGGTGCATGGGAAGGAGTCCCATGTGTGCAGACTGAAGAAGGCCCTTTATGGCCTGAAGCAAGCTCCCAGAGCTTGGTACTCCAGGATAGATACATATTTGCAAGGGATGGGTTTCACAAAGAGTGAGGCAGATCCGAACCTTTACTTTATTGTGATTGGTGAGGAGCCTCTCATTCTGGTGCTGTATGTGGATGACTTGGTCATTACACGTGCAGAGAGACTCATAGAGCACTGCAAGAGAGATCTTGCGACGGAGTTTGAGATGAAGGACATCGGCTTGATGCATTACTTTTTGGGCTTGGAGGTGTGGCAGGAGGAGGGGCATTTCTTCCTGGGGCAAGGGAAGTATATTGTGGACATCCTTAGCAGATTCCACATGGAGGATTGTAGACCCATGTCGACATCGATGATCACCAACTGGAAGAAGCTTCATGCTTCGGATTCCGAGTTGGTGGATCCCACATTGTACAGGCAGCTGATTGGTTCCTTGATGTATTTGGTCAACACTAGACCAGATATCTGTTTTGCAGTCAACACGATGACTCAGTTTATGTGTGAGCCTAGGAAGGTTCACTGGGTGGCTGCAAAACACATTTTGCGATACTTGCAGGGGACAGTGGATTATGGTCTGGACTACAGGCAGGGAGATGGAGTGAGATTGGCAGGATACACTGATTCTGATTGGGCAGGTTGTGCTTCTGATAGGAAGAGCACTTCAAGGTGTTGTTTTGGGTTGGGTTCAGCAGTAGTGTCATGGTTCAGCCGGAAGCAGCAGTGAGTAGCACTGAGTTCAGCGGAAGCAAAGTATATGGCAGCCAGTCTAGCTAGTTGTGAGGCCATCTGGCTTCGCAAGATGTTGTTTGGCTTATTTGGTCAGCCGTTGAGACCTTCAGTGATTTACTGTGATAATCAGAGCTGCATTAAACTCACGGAGAATCCAGTATTTCATGACAGGTCAAAGCATATGGGGATCAGATATCATTTCATCAGAGACTATGTTCAGAAGGGAGCTGTGCAGCTTGAGTATAATTCCACTGATGAGCAGGTTGCAGATATTCTTACCAAAGCCTTACCACGGGGCAAGCATGTCTACTTCAGAGACAAGATGGGTGTGGTGACCTTCCTCGGTAAGAGGGAGTGTTGAAATTTGGTACCAGAGGACAGGTGGTTCCCTAAGGCTTTGATCTTTGGCCTAGGGAAAAGTGTCCAAAAGAATTTAATTTTTCTCCTAAAGTGACTTTGTAATTTTTTTTATAAAGTTAAATCTAATTTAAAAGTGACTTTAAGTGATAAAGTTACTAAGTCTAATTTTAAAGTGACTTTTATAAAGTCAATGAAAAATTAGAAAGGAAAAGTGACTTTGGAAATAAATGACTAAGTGGGTCTTTATTAAAGTGGGGTGAATTAAAAAATAAAAAGTGAGATTTAAATGAGCATTTAATCTCAGCCTTAGATCTCAATCTATTTCAGCCATTGGATTTAGGGATCACCCAAAAGTCACTTGGATCACCCAAAAGTCACTTGGGGTTAGATTAAAGGAGGAAAAGGAGGAAAAGGTCATTCATTCTTTCATGAGCAGATTGGGAGAAGGAGAGCAAGAGAGCAAGAGAGATTTCTGAGCAGCGAGGAGAAGGAGACAGCAGCTTGGCACACATTCCAAGGCAGCGGTTGAGCAGATTTGTACAGCTGGTTCAGCACACAGTGAAAGGCAGATTTTGGCACAATTTTCGAGGAGTGGTTTGCACAAAAATCGAGGAGCAGTTTGTTGATTTTTCTGCATGCAAAACGAGGGCCGTACAGCGCATTTATTGCAGGCCGTACAGTGCATTTATTGCAGTCCATACAGCGCATTTAATGCTGGCCGTACAGCAACATTTAATGCTAAAAGTGGGCACGAAAATCGAGGAGGTCGTATAGCATTTATTGCTGTCCTGTTTGCTGTAATTTCCAGTTTGCTGTGAGGCATGGGAAAAGAGATAAGTTGTAAATTTGCTTGCTGATTTTTTTTGCTAAATATTTCTCACTGTGAAAAAAGGCATTTTCAAAAATAAAGAGCTCTCGAACTGGTTTTCCCCAAGAGTTGTATGGGGTTTTTCCAGGGTCACATTGACCAAAAATCTCAGTGTTTAAATGTGTTTTAATGGCTGTTTATTACTGCTGATTTTTATTTCTGCAATTTCCAGCATTCTGTAAAATTTCCAGAATTTGTGTTTTCAGCAAATTTATTTTTTCCAGCTTGTTAAATGTATGGTTATGGGAAAGGGCATTTAACTATATGGGAGAAATAAGGAGAAACTAAAAACCGGGGTGGGAAATGAGAAATTTCTACATCTTCTTCGATCACACCATTGAGGAAAGTAGTCTTCACATCCATCTGATGCAATTTCCAACCCAACAAAGTAGAAAGAGAAATGATAGATCTAATAGAGGTGTACCTGACAACTAGAGCAAAGGTATCATCATAGTCTTCTCCCTCTTTTTGAAAGAATTCTCTAGCCATGAACCATACCTTGTATTTGTCAATACTACCATTTGCATCATGCTTAATCTTATATATCCACTTGGAAGTCACCACTGACTTCCCTTCAGGCCTTGGCACAATCTCCCATACATCATTTTTCATGATTGATTGGTACTCTTCATTCATCGCCTCCTTCCATACCTACTGGCTAGTTGCTTCTTCATATGTGGAAGGTTCTTCATCAATGAGTTTTATTATGAGAGTTGCATAGTTGGATAATCTCTTAGGTTTCTTCACCTCTCTAGATGTGCCATCAAGAGTTGCATGTCCTTCCACCTCTTCTAATGTGGATCTAAGTCATGTTGGTCTCTTCTTGATCTCTAGAACTATCCCTGGTTTTGTTGGATTTTGATGCTCTTCTGGCCTTCCGGTACATTATGTAGAACTTGAATGCTCCTCCCTTGAGGCCTCCTGCTTCATCTCATTCAAGGAATCTATGAAGAATGCTGCAATTCGTTGATCACAAAAGGCAGAGGTCTGCGGGTAAATAATCGGCCCCCAGCATTATCGGGTTGTCATTGCAATATCGCAATCGCAGATTGAAGTTGGGTCGGTGGTTACAAATCGGCCCCAAGCAGGAAAAGGGTGTGATGCAATAATCGCATATCGCACGTCACAGGGAACAGTGGTAAAGAATTGGCCCCAGAGCATAGTCGAAGTGCGATAATATATCGCACATCGCTAAGTGCAAAGCCCCGTTATATATGTTACCCCTGGCTCCGGTCGAATTGCAATTGCGAAGTCTTTTCTCAAATCTGAAAAGTTATGGGTTTTAGTTAATAGTTCCGTCAGGTCCGCCTTTTATCGCACATCAATGAGTGTAGAGTCTCGTATATATAGTATTACCCCTGGCTTCAGTCGATTGCAATTTTGTGATGTTCTATCGGATCTGATAGATTATGTATTGCAGTTGATAGCTCGTCGGGTCCACCTTTATCGCAGATCGCTTATCGCCAAGGATTTAGGTTTGTCCGCCGATTTAAGGATTAAAGCGTCGATTCTCTATGTTAAAACCGTCGGTTTAAGGATTAATGTGCAGTTAAGGAGTTAAGCAGAAAATAGTCTGTAGGAACTGTTTTCCGATGGATTTTCTATGTTAAGAATGCAAACACCCGCGAGTTGTCTTTAGACTAATATGCTGATTGTTGAAACAACCTACTAAACTTGTCATTTAGTTAACTGCCCGGTTTATGAAGGAATTCACTAACCTAAGTTTATATTGGGCTGTTCACGCAGGAAAAGGTAGAGACTGGCACGGAAGTTCAGAAACTATTGCGTATAGCAGTGACCTGACCTAGTAGTAGGTCGGAACCTTGCCTTGAGCAACAGGGAGGTTCTGAGAAGGTGCAGAAGCTCTTTTTCTCATAATTGGGTGTTTAGACAGATGATTTTGCATGATTTTTCGCCAAGATTTCAGGGGTACTGTCTGTTTCTGAAGCTAGGCTCTCCATTCTTCATCCATCTTCCAGCTTGGAGGTATAAGGATTGTAAATGAATGTTGCTTGTACTTTATCTCTTTTTATGCCACTTAATGAATGAAGGCCTCCCCACTATTGAGCAAGGCCCGAAGACGTAGTCCAAATTGGATGAACTCCATAATCAAATCTTTGTGTCATGGTTTCATGCTTATCTTATTATTTCCACATTGTTTTATGTGCTTTTAAGTTCCATGGTTAATAAGCTCTGTTACATGTAATTATGATGCATCTATAAGTAAAAGATCTTGGATCACTACATCTCAACAATATACTCTATGTTTTAGGTTTGAAAAAGAATTTACTTTCAATTTCTTGCTTAGAAGATAAAGGTGATGAATTGCTTTTGTAGATGGAAAAATTCTAGCTTAGGGAAAAGATTAAAGCATTGATAAAGCTAGGGTTATTGGAGTACGTGAAGGAAGTCTATATAGAGTCATAACATCATCGCCTCGAGCCCTAGTTCACATGGAAATCAATCCCATTGAACTATGGCATAGAAGATATGGACATTTACATTATAAGGTTATTCCCTCTCTCAATCAATTGGTAAATGGCATTCCCAATATCAAAGAAGATCGTGAAGGAATATGCACGGGATGCACCTTGGAAAGAATACAAGGAAGCCATTTACATGTAGTGAAACAAGGTCTAAAGAAATATTGGACCTCATTCATTCATATGTGTGTGGGCCTATGTCTGACAAATCACTTGGAGGTCATCTTTATTATGTAACCTTCATTGATGATCACTCTAGAAAGACATCGCTGTATCTACTCAAACCAAAGGACCAAGTATTTGAAAAGTTCGAGAATTTAGATCTGAAGTAGAGACCTTAACCAAAAGAAGAATAGACACTTTGAGATCCAATAATGGTGGGGAATACACTTCAAAAGAAATAATTGCATATTAAAGAAGCGGGAATTAAGAGGGAGCTTATTGTTCCCTACAATCTTGAACAAAATGGCGTTGCAGAAAGGAAAAATAGAACACTTGAAGAATGTATACAAACAACAATTTTTTATCAAGATATACCAAAATTTCTATAGGGAGAAGCAATAATGACCGCAGTATATATACAAAATAGAAGTCATAGAATCCTCGATAATATAACACCCGAAGAAGCATTCATAGGAAGGAAGCCATGCATGGACCATCTTTGAATCTTTGGATGCCCCGCATATATCCACGTTCCAAAGGACAAACGAAAGAAGCTAGATTTTACAAGCATTAAGGGGATTTTTGTTGGCTACAGTCTTTCTTCAAAAGCACATAGAATCTACATCAAGGAAGGAAGACATATTGAAGCAAGCAAGGACGTTATAATTGATGAAAATCATGCCTACAAAAGATCCAATGATATTCCTATTGACTCTGATGAAGAAGACATACCACTATTCGAAGAAGAAGAGCACCACGACAATCCTATTACAAATCAAGAAGAAGAAGAAGAAGGACCAAGTGAGCCTAATCAACCTGTGATCATACCTAACACAATGAAGAGGCCAAATTGGTTAAAAACTACTCTTGAAGATGTTGAAGGACATGGAGCTACGAAAGGAACTTTTAGAGAAAGCAAAAGACCAAAAAGGAATTCTGGATATGCTGCTTACAAGTCAAAAGTTAAAACGGATAGACGTTTAACCAACTACATTTAAAGAAGTTGCTCATCAAAAAGTATGGAAAAAGGCAATGCAGGAAGAATGTCAATCCATCATGAAGAATGGGATTTGGGAAATAGTTCCTAGACCAAGTGACAAATCAGTTGTCACTTCTAAATGGATCTACAAGATCAAGCATGTTGTTGATGGAAGCATAGACAAGTACAAAAGCTAGATTCATTGCAAGGGGTTTCTCTCAAAAGGAAGGCATAGATTATGAAGAAACCTTTGCACCTACCACAAGATATACTACTATAAGATCCATGGTTTCATTGGCTACTACAATGGGATGGAATATCCATCAAATGGATGTAAAAACGGCATTCCTAAATGGAACCATCAATGAAGAAGTATATATTGAACAACCTGAAGGCTTTGAAATAAATGGCAAAGACTCTCATGTTTGTAGACTCAAGAAGGCCCTTTATGGTTTGAAGCAAGCTCCTAGGGCATCTTATACAACAATGGATGCATACCTTCTAAGAATCAAGTTCGTCAAAAGTACTGTTGATCTGAATCTCTGTATCAAAGTTGTGGATAAGGAGCCAATCATTATTCTACTATATGTGGATAATCTATTTATTACAGGTGTAGAGCGAAGGATACAAGAATGCAAGAAGATGCTGGCAGTCGAGTTTGAGATGAAGGATCTAGGACTAATGCATTATTACCTAGGTCTGGAAGTATGGCAAAAACCTAGGGAGATATATTTGGGGCAAGGAAAGTATATAATCAAGTTGTTGCAGAAATTCGATATGATGGATTCCAAGCCCATGACTACTCCCATGATCACCAATCTCAAGAAGTTGAGAAGCTCTGACTCAAGTCTCGTAGATCCTACCACCTATCGTAAGTTGGTGGGTTCTCTAATGTATCTGGTAAATACTAGACCGAATATATGTTTTGTTGTGAACATTCTTAGTCAATTTCAGTTGGAGCCTCGTCATGATCATTGGATAACTGCCAAGCATATATTAAGATATCTACATGGCACTATACATCATTGCCTAAAGTATGACAGCAAGGAAGTCAAGTTGACAGGTTTTACAGATTCTGATTGGGGTGGCAGTGAGACTGATGGAAGAAGCACTATTGGTGGATGTTTTAGTTTGGGATCTGCGATGATCTCATGGATGAGTAGAAAGCAAGATCTTGTTGCTTTGAGTAGTGTTGAAGTTGAGTATGTGGCTGCATGTGAAGTAGGAAAGGAGGTTGTATGGTTGAGGAAACTTTTGTCAGATTTGTTTGAGAAGCCTCCTACTGTGATAAATTGTGATAATCAAAGCAACATTAAGATGTCTAAAGATCCCATGTTCCATGCAAGGATGAAGCATATCAACAATAAGTACCACTACATTAGAAGCTTGGTACAGGATGGGATCGTGAAGCTACAGTATGTCCCGACCGACAAACAAGTAGTTGATGTGTTAACAAAGTCTCTTCCTAATAAGAAGTTTGAATATCTTAGAAGCATGCTTGGTTTGGTTGATATTACTAATCTCGTTGATGATAAATGTTTGGAAGAGATTTGAGGAGGCATCTTGTGTAATACAAAATGCCTGGGAGGACATCTAGTCAGCCTATGTGTTGATGTCTAGTTCCCAAAGTAGGGAGGGTGGTGTTGGTCATAGAACTCTGACCTTGCATTACACTCTTAGTTCCCTCGGTTGATGGTTAGCAAGTAAGCCTGATGGTACCTAGAGAGGCTGAAAGCTTTAGTCCTTCTTAGTCCCACCACAATAGATTGCCCTGATCAAGAATCTAGTCCATGGCACCGTGTGTGCCTAAACTCTTCGTAGTTCTTGTGTTTTGAGATCTTCCTTGTACTTGTATAAACATGTGTAAATTATGAATACCTCCCTAGTTCAAAGGGAGTGTTGAAGAATGTAACTAGGTTCGGTCTTCATATTAATATTTGAGTCAAAGAATGAGAAAGAAAATTTTATTATTGTTACAATGACTTATTAAAGCGTAGGTTTCATGCTTGGGTCATCATTTTAGAGGTTAAAGTCCCCATTGAGGACTTCTAGGTTTTATATTGAGTCATTAGAGTCATTGTCCAATTAATGAGACCCTTCTTGGGCTTTTGAATCATGTAAAAAGAATTATTATTGATTCAAATATGTAATTTGTCACCTCCACATCAAGTCGGCCCTTCCCTGATCAAGTCGGCCTACAAGAGGGCAATTTGACCCACAAAAGAGACTATATATACAAGTGCAATTCGATCTATTTGCTCACCAGCTCAACAAGTTCGATACACAAGAAGGAAGTGCAGATAAGTGTGAAGTGCAAGGAGTAGAAGGAAGAATTGCAGAAGAAGATCAAATTGAAGTTTTGGACTATCTATTTCTCTCTTTCGTACGAAGTTACTGGGTTGTTGCTGGGGTCGAAAATCTACTGCTAGGGAGGTCAAAGTTATGGGTTTGTTGGGTCGAAGTTTTGTTGTTGCTGCATCGGTCGAAGTTCTGTTGCTGGATAGGTCGAAGTTCCGCTGCTAGATAGGTCAAAGTTCTATTGTTGCAGGGTCGAAGATCTAGATCAAAGTTGCTGGAAGGAAGAGCTAACTTAGTGATTGGAGGAAGTTTGTGTCTAGTTCGAAGAGTCTTGGATTATCTCCTCTTGTCTTGTGAAAACTACTGAAGGAAAAAGTTTGATTGGGGTTTCCCCTAGAAATGGGTTTTGCCCTGGCTGAGTGCCTACATCTTGTGTCTGTTGTTCTTGTGATCTTCATACACAAATAATTTGGTAATTGCTTGATGAAAGATCATATAATAAAGAATTAAAAGAAACCAACATAATTCACAAGTAATTATCAAGAAATAATTTGTATCATCAATAGGGACAAATCAAATAAGGAATAAAGTAGTTACAGCATGTGTATCCTCCCAAGGCGGATACCTCCTTCAAAGATAGCCTCAAAACACAAAGTTTTTCTTTATGTCCAAAGTGTCCTCCACTATTGTCCTCCACCATGTGCATATATTAATTTCACTCTTCTCAAATAACCCAAATGCTCAAGCAACAAGGACAAGGCATTCCTCAAAAAGTTGCTCCAAATGCAGCAAGAATTTTAAAAAAACAAATTTGTAACCATGATAACTCACTCAACGTTAGTCGGAATTTCTATTATGACCACAATTTGGAAATATTGTAGACATTCTACATCTATTGGCACTAACCCAGCAACAATGTGGTCACTATGTCAAAATATATCTGCTCATAAGCTACGACAACCCCCAAAACTCCCATGAAGTGGAACTTATTGATATCTGCGCAAGCAATGGTTCAATAGTTGTTAGAACAACTTCTCAAACATTGGGCGATCTCAAGATGTGTGCCAAGTGCAAGATTACAAAATTAATCAATTAAATCCATAAAGGAAGGGGACAACCCTATAAAGCAAGCAAAATAATGTGCAAATTAAGAGAATCAATGGAAAACTCCACTAAGAAGCATACTTCAACTCAATCCATATGCTAAGAGTATCTAATCAAACAAAGGCATCCACACAATGAGGCTCAAACCATGCTACAACATGTCAAACATAGCCATTGGAAGGGCTAAAAGCCATCTAGAAATGAGTGCACAGGAAAAGCACTCTCCTCAGACAAGAAGTCGATCATGCCAAGATCTACTCCTCTTGCCAAACCAATCTTCTCTTTTTTTAGTTGTTTATGCCTTATGGTTTGTAGCCTTAGTACCTATTAACTATGGCTTCTAGGAAGACCAACAGTCCAACAGCAAAATGCCCTAGGGCTCTTCGAACAATGAACAAAATCATAGAAAATGCTATGAATGTCTATAACGAGCCATGGCTGCATAAATCCTTTGTCATAAGCATTGTGGGGATAAATCCTTTTGTCATTGTCTACCTTGCGTCGAGCCCAAGTAACAAAACTAAAAATCTATCAGACCCACAACATACAGAAATGATCATCTTGTCCTCAACTGATGTATGTCAGATGTCAAATTTCACACTTCATATTACTCAAAAGTCACCAGAACCAAAGACTTTGAGAAGAGGAGAAACGTTTTATAGCATTGTTAATTGAGGAAGTTTTGAGAACGATGAAGAATCAAAGAACACCACCAAGCAGAGTGAGTGGGGGCCTGCAGAATTGAGGAAATGAACTCACTTGCATATCACCATTAATGCATTTGCCCCTTTGCATGCTTTAGATCTTTAGTGTTTGTTCTATCATCTTGGCCTTTCCCACCATCTATGCAGTGGCATAAAATAGCCCAAAACCAAGAAAGTGTACTTCTAGATCTGTTGCAGAGGAGAATTATGTCCCCAAAGAAGAGGAGAAAAGTTTGCCCTAAAGGTCTATCACAACATAATGTGTCTAAATTTTGAAGTTATTATCTATTTTACATTTAAATGCATATATGAAGAAGAATTGTAGCAGAGCAAGGATTATACTGCATTGCATTTGAAGTTGGCACATGCCATTTTTCACCTATTTTAAAACAAGTTATCTCATGATGAATATGTCCTGAAAGGGATTCCCTTGTTTTAAAAACAGCATTGTGATACTAACAAATAGCAAACTCCGAGGCTTTTTATATCTTACTGGTCAATCCCAATATAAAAAATGAATGGCCAAGTCCATCAAAATTCTAAGTTACCTTTCTGAAGAGGCTTAGGTAATACTCCAGCATCTCTTGATTTCCACCGCACTTTGCTGCAGCTGCTCCCAATGCATATACACCAGCTTGCCCACAAATAAATGTTATATACCTACAACAGGATAGATATACTTATGTGAGCCGTAATCTAACATCGGAATAGCTGTTTTGTTTTACATATAAAACTATCCCATGTTTATAATGACTCTTGAAGAAGCTTCCAATACCCAGAAATAATAAACTCAGAATGAACATACTCTCTCATGCCCTGTGCAGCAGTAGCACATTGTTCAACAATCTGTGTACATAGAGTCAAGTCATCTGGGTTTTTCATCACTGCATAAGCTTTGAAGCACAAATAAGCTGTTCCAAGAGAACCTGTGTACAGGCTGAAATCCCTTACAGCAGCCTGAGTGTTCACCCATGTTTCCTTCACAATCTGCAAATGCCCGAAATTGATTTAATATCTTTCTGGCATGAATGAAAACCAAAAGTCGGATCATTTCATTTTTCCACAATGGCTGAAAATGGGTTAATATTAATACCTATGCATTATCATTACTCGTGTTTGTCAGATTGCAGGTAGAGGAAAATCCACCTAAGAGAGGAAATGTGTTTATGAGAACATAATAGAATAATGGCCGCTTTAGATGAAAAGTATTTCAACCAAGAATCGTAAAACTGAATCTACTTTACTAAAACAAAATAGGAATGGAACCTGTATACAAATTGACAAGGAATGCCTTCTATATATTTTTGCAAGTTAGTTCCACTCTTAGTATATGTGTAAACATCACTTATCATGCTCTTTGGGGTTAATGGGGTCACTTGGATGGCCATAGTCAGCATGACACCACTCCTCAATCGGCCTTGGACAATAAAGTGCCATGTATCTTGTTAGCCATTTTCAGAGGTGGCCAAACAGCCTAGAGAGAAAAAAGACGATAGTTGAGTATCAATGGCCTCTCTCCAGCAACTAGCTTGCCCGACCCCAAAAACGATGACCCGAACCCCACAGCATCGGTTGTTCATGTCTAATTCAATGCTGTCTATACTTTGTGCTACAGCACCCTGCAGGGTGGGCTTTAAGGATGTTTACAGTATTGTGGAACTTCACTGCTGCCAGTGTTCTCACTGAGTTTGTTAGATTATGTTAAAATTGGCAACTAGGGCCAAACTCCACATGGGTCATCTTGTTTATGACAGCTGATATTTTTTCTTGGATTCTTCTTTCCGAGAGGTGTAAGATTGATCTAAAGATCATCCGATTCTGACATGTACAAATGAAATTATGGATTTATTTTGATTATGGTCAAATTGTGAAGGTCAGCCAGCAAACTTACGTAGGCTCAGAAGCCCAACAGTCACGTCTATTCATCCTCAACGTTGCATATAAATAGAAGGTGACTTAGCCTTATTTGGACACACTCATCTACACACTTCTCTCTCTCTCTCTCTCTTCATTGATTGGGTACCGATTTCTGGGCCTCTCTCTCTCCACATGTCCGAAATTTCAGGAGGCCGAAATGTCAGGAGACCAAATCAATGTTTTACAACTCGGACTCCGACTCCGACTCAGCCGAGGATCGACTCCGACTCCGACTCCGACTCGGTAATGACTCGGCCGGCTCGATTTCAATGACTCGGTCATTGTAAAAAATACATTAAATATTTATTTTTTTTATAAAAAAACATAATTTTAAATATTTTAAACATAATTTTAAAGATTTTCATTCAAGTTTCCAAACACACAACATTATAATATACATGGAAGACAACATATGATCAAAGTAGGCTCTTTGCTTCTGTTCAATTTGTACATTAAAGTTCAGATATTGCAATGAAGCACCTTCCAGAGTGCTACAACAATGATGAAACATAAACCTTTACTGCCCCCTATCTTAGAATGAAGGACTGTTGATGAAGTAAGCCAGGACTCATAACCTTAAAAGTTAAAATGACCTCGGAATATCTGTCTGAAAGAGCAAAGTTTATACTGAAAACTCGAGATTTGTTTAAGAGCAGCAATACTTGTGAATTTGAAGGGGGGCATGTTTCACAATGAAAAATGGTATATCTTGGCCACATAATTTCAAAAAATATATTGAAATGGACCGAGGAAATGTGAACACTATTTTGGGAGTGGCCAACTCCAGAGTCCAGATAATGCAACACAAATATGGCAATTTCATAGACTTGTGAACTTTATCAAAAGTTCATCCGAACATTTAGTAAGATTGTAGCACCTATGAATATTTTGATGACAGCAGACAATAGGTTTTAAGATCCAAGGTAGCTGAAGAGGATTTCCAATCTCTTAAAAGATGACTAATGGAAGCTACAGTTTTAGCCATTACAGATGGTAACAAACTTTTCAAGGTTGAATCTGATGATCAAGTTTGGTTCTTGGGGCACTAGTTAGCCAAGAAGGACATTCCAGTGCATACCACCATGAAAAGTTTAATCAAGAAAAAATTAAATAGAGAATTTCCAATCAAGAATTATATACAATTATACAATATCTATGTCATCAAAGGCAATACTTGATGGCTAAGGAGTTCATGCTATATATAGATCATCAAGCTTTGCAACACACATCAACTTCACATCATGCCAAATAGTTAAATTAATTGCAAAGTTTTGTTTCTAACTTACTAAGATCGAACACAAGGCAGGTAAAGCTGCAAAAGATGATGATCAATGTAGGACAATGGTTCACATCAAATTCGAATCCTCATAATACAGTGCCTTTCCAAAACACACCAAATTTTGGAAGATAAATTATCAAACGACACTGTAATTGCAGTCACGACTCACGAGTATGGGTATGACAGAGCAGTTTATAAAACAGGAGGCAAGGTTTATGACAGAGCAGTTTATGACCGAGTCAAATTGGATCCGGCCGGGTTGACCGAGTCATGTGTGACTCGGTCAACCGGACCAGTTACTTGGCCGGGTCACTCCTCCAGCAATCAACTCGGTTCGACTCGGCCGTTTCGGTTTCGAAACGGCCGGTTTGTAAAACAGAGGACCAAATTTCTGGACAGTTTGACCAAGCGTTGACCAGCATGTATTGACCACCTTTGACTACATTTTTGTGAGGGCTATCTCTGTTTGGGCAAGCCGCATTTCTAGGCACATAAATCGAGGCTAAGCGTTAACTGTTGACCAGCATTGACTGCAGCTCATAGTTTTAAAACTCCGACTCCAACTCCGACTCGGCCAAGGGTCAACTCCGACTCCGACTCCGACTCGGTATCGACTCGGCCGGCTCAATTTCAATGACTCGGTCGTTGTAAAAAATACATTAAATATTTATTTTTTATAAAACACATAATTTTAAAGATTTTCATTCATGTTTCCAAACACACAGCATTAGAATATAGATAGAACACAACATATGATCAAAGTAGGCTCATGAATATATCCATTATATCAAAATGGCACCCAGTGCATTGTCCAATACATAACGATGATGACAAAGAGATCAAAACAAAAACACATAACCAAGGAGGCTATAAATGGCCTCTACAACAAAAGTCTGTGACCAGTACTACTGGCTAATGCTAGAGTTGCCAACATCATATGGCTCGGTGTTACTTGGGAGCAGGAGCGAAAGTGGGGAGCGAGAGCGAAAATGGGAGCGGGAGCGACATTTTCAGAAGCTCCTGGTTTGGGAGCAAATCCCAGAGGAGTTCGACAACCAATGTCACTAACATCAAGGTATATAGAGGGATTGGTGCTCTT
This sequence comes from Pinus tabuliformis, assembly GCA_031772625.1. Taxonomy (NCBI): domain Eukaryota; kingdom Viridiplantae; phylum Streptophyta; class Pinopsida; order Pinales; family Pinaceae; genus Pinus; species Pinus tabuliformis. The sequence goes on along the minus strand of CM062805.1, from coordinate 1,226,627,274 downwards.
GATTAAATACGAGTTCCATACCCTAATACATGACAACATTCAATGGAAACATTGCAATCCTGAAATCCTGAAAAACTGATAAGTCTGCTGGATTTTGAATGAAATCTAAAATTCTACTTTCTCCATATGAAATCCAATGAGGCCGAAACCACTCTCAAACATCCTGAGTCATTTCATGGTAATGTTAAAAATTTAAGTAAAAGGATGAAAATGAAGATTAAGGAGAATGTCACTTTTACTTCAAGAATTTAACATTACCATGAAATTTGAATAGCATATCAATAGTAGAGAGCATTTGAGTGTGTTAAATAGGGTTTGGGAGGGGGAATGGACCCCAAATAACATTTAACTAATTCATAAAACACATTGGAGTCCAAACCAATCAGCAAACACCTTAAAAAATCATTAAAAAATTGTTAAATCGCTGTTTTACTGGGGTTACAGGCCGCTGTTTGTGACTCGGTCGAGTCGGTATGGAAACGGCCGAGTTGGCCGAGTCATGGCTGACTCGGCCAAACGAGCCGTTTCTTCTACCGAGTCACTCCTGAGGGCAACAAAATGGATCAACTCGGCCGTTTCGGTTTCGAAACGGCCGAATTTTAAAACTATGCTGCAGCTAGGGCTGACAGCAGGTGAGCTGTTTGACCAGACTTTGACTGGGCTGAATTGACTATTTTGAGGACTATTTTATCTTGTTGTTTGGAGGCCGAAGTTGACTGAAGTTGACCGATTTGCTGAGGGTCAAATCTGCCCTATTGACCAGCATTGACTTTTCTGATTAGGGCTCTTTTGCTGCTGTTATAAATTATCAGATTTGTAAATTGCACTATCTCTCTCTGCTGAACTATTGAAGACTAAAAGAAGATTTGATCAAGGGTTTCCCCAAATTGGGGTTTGTCCCTGGCTATTGCCACATCTTGTGTCCTCTTGTCTTGGCTTGTCTTCTACTGTTTATGTTTATGTTCTATCTGCATTTTACTATCATGTTGATGTGATTGCTAATCTGAATATTGATACTGGGCTAGTAAATGAATTGAAGTAAAATTGCTTTAAAGCATAGAACATGCCATTGTTGCTTAAAATTAACATGGTATCAGAGTTCAGGTGAAGACAAAGCCCAAGCAAGAGTGAAAGAGCAATCACCAAAGACAGTTGGACAAGGACAAAAGGTTCAATGGGTTCGTCATCCTACTTCCAGGATGAAGACAAGCTCCATGATAAATCTGACTATCATGGATGGAAGATGTCTCTTGATTTGACCTTGGAAGAAAAAGAAGTGATGGACTATGTGCAGGGTAAAATCTCTCAACCTCCTTCAAATGCACCAACTGCTGCGAAGACCAAGTACAATAGGGCTAAAGTCAAAGCAAAGAAGATTATCAGGGATTCCATTGACAAGCATCTGGTGGCCTACATCGTCGAATTGAAGACCTCCAAGGAGATCTACAACAGGTTGGTCGGCATGTTCAAGGTTAGTAATGCTAATCAAATTCTATTTCTCAAGAATAAGTTGAAGGATATTAAGAAGGGAAAGGACGAGGATATTCAATCCTATTTCTTGAGGATTACTGAGATCAAGAATGATCTACTCTCGATTGGAGAAGTCATTCCTGACAGAGAACTTACTCTCACCACCCTTGGAGGACTCTCACCTGAGTGGTATGTATTTAGAACCATCGTCCTCAACAATGATCGAATTCTAGGGTTTGAAGAATTGATGTCGAGATGCATTCAAGAAGAAACAAGAATGGTGGAGCAAGAAATGCCTTCTAATAGAAGCAACCCCACTGCATTCTCCGCTCATGCCAAGAGGAGAAATAATGCAAGTTCTAAAGGTCATTAACATGGAAAGCCTGGATCTAAGGGAGGAAGGAAGGGTAGGTGCTTTGTTTGCAATAAGTTTGGCCACTACGCAAGGGAGTGTCCAAATAGAAGGGACACATCGCATGATGATGATCACAATCATTCCAGAGGCAACTTCAACAACAACGATCAAAGGAATGGCAGGTCCAATGGCAAAGGAAAAAGGAATGCAGGACATCAAGGAAATGGTCGACCCTCCAAGAAATCAAGGAACTCCACATACAAAGAATCAAATGTTGTTAACAATAAGCAAAAAGAGTACTATCCTATATCGGTCCTCTCCACTGCCTCTCCTTCGGACACTTTGGGAAATTGGTTGATTGATAGTGGTGCCTCAAGGCACTTCACCGGATACAAGGAAGCCCTCTCTAATCTGATAGAAAAGGAGACAAACTTGGAGATCATACTTGGAGACGATGCCACCTATCCTGTGAAGGGAGTAGGGAATGTTACCCTTCAATTGAATCAAGGTAACACTATTCATTTGCAAGAAGTACTATATGTGCCTGATCTCAAGAAGAACCTGGTGCCCATTTCCGCCATGGATGACAAAGGATTCAAGGGGGCATTCATCGATGGAAAGGTACGTGTTTGGAAAAGAAATTTTAAAGATGCTTTTACTCTTAGGTTCAGGGTTGACACTTTGTATCAAGTTGAAGGAAGTCCATTAGGAACCATGTCTTGCAACACATCTCTACAATCTGAACTATGGCACTGGAGGTTTGCCCATCTTCATTATAAAGCCCTACCCGATGTGAAATAAATGGTGACAGGTATGCCTGAGTTCAAAGTAGAGCATGAAGGTGTATGTTCGGGATGTGCTGTAGGAAAACTTACAAGGGGACCATTCCCCTCAAGTAATAGCAAGACCACAGATATATTGCAATTGATCCACTCTGACATATCTTGTATGATGCCCGTAAACTCTTTGGGAGGATACTTATATTATCTCACCTTTACGGATGATTATTCTCGCAAGACCTCAATCTGCTTCTTGAAGAAGAAGGATGAAGTGTTCACCTGGTTCTGACATTTCAACGCCTTGATCGAAAGCCCATTCGAGAAGAAAATCAAGATATTCAGGACTGATAATGAGACAGAGTATGAATCCAAGGAATTCCAAGATTATTGCAAAGAAGTTGGCATTAAGAGGGAGACTACAATGCCATACACTCTTGAGCGGAATGGTGAGGCTGAAAGGAAGAATCGCTCTATTGTAGAAGCAGTTCGTACCATGCTTCATGATCAAAACCTTCTGAAGTTCCTATGGGCTGAAGCTGCAAATACCGTCATGTATGTTCAAAACCGATGCCCTCATCAAGCATTGGAATCCAAGGCTCCCGAAGAAATGTTCAATAGTAAGAACCCTGATGTCTCTCATTTTAGAATTTTTGGAAGTCCTGTATATTTTCATGTGTCGAAAGAGAAAAGAAGCAAATTGGGTGCATCTGAGAAGAAAGGAATCTTTGTGGGCTATAGTGAAAATTCTAAGGGATATAGAATTTATGTGGTTGGTCAAAAGGAAGTTGAGATAAGTCATGATGTCACCTTCGACAAAGATATGGCCCTCAGGAAGATCAACAACCTTCCTATCCTAAGGAAGGACAAAGAAGCTGACACCAGAAATCAGGGTGCAAAAGAAGACGAATCGATGTTTGATGTTGATGAACCTATGGATCATATTGATCCTCCTCCTCATGAGCCCTCCTCCAAAAGGACACCCTCATGGCTTAGGCAAACTCTCGAAGATGTCGAGAGACACATTGCACCAAGGGGGACTTTCCGTGAAAGCAAGAAGCCGAACAAGTATCAAGGATATTTGACCGCCATGAGCACTATCATTCAAAATGAGCCTTCATCATTTGAAGAAGTCGTGAAGCATCAAGTATGGAAGGATGCTATGAATGAAGAATACGAGTCAATTATGAAGAATGATGTTTGGGATGTGGTCCCTAGGCCCTAGAACAAATTGGTTGTCACCTCTAAGTGGCTCTACAAAATCAAGCATGGAGCTAATGGAAGTGCAGAAAAGTTCAAGGCTCGCTTTGTTGCTCGAGGCTTCTCTCAAAAGGAAGGTGTAGATTACGATGAGATATTTGCACTTGTTGCCCGATACACCACCATCCACTCAATCATAGCCCTTGTTGCCTCGCAAGGATGGAACCTACATCAGATGGATGTCAAGACCGCTTTCTTGCATGGTTCAATCAAAGAGGAAGTCTATGTGGAACAACCCGAGGGGTTTGAGGTTCATGATCGGGAATCTCATGTATGCAGGTTGAAGAAAGCTCTCTATGGATTGAAGCAAGCACCTCGGGCTTGGTATGAGAGGATCAATAGCTATCTGATGAAGTTGGGATTCACTAGAAGTGAAGTCGATCCGAACCTTTACTTTAAGGTTGAAAATGATAAACCTCTCATTCTGGTACTTTATGTGGACGACCTCTTTCTAACAGGTGCAGACCCTCTCATTCACAAATGTAAGAGGGAGTTGGCTTTTGAATTTGAGATGAAGGACCTAGGACCGATGCACTATTTCCTAGGGTTGGAGGTCTGGCAAAAAGTCAAGTGAAATTTTCCTCTCTTAATGAAAATATGTTGTGAAGATATTGGAAAGATTTGGGATGGTGGACTGCAAGCTTGTGACTACTCTGATGGAACTTAACTTTAAGAAGTTATGTGGTAGTGTTGTTGGACCTGAATTGGGAAATGCTTCTGAGTATCGTCAACTCATAGGAGCATTGATGTTATTAGTGAACTCCCATTCGGACATATGTTTTGCAGTTAACACATTGATCCAATATATGGTTGAGCCTCATCATATACATTGGATTGGTGCCAAGAATTTTCTGAGATATCTTCGGGGCACAATCACTCATGGACTAAGATACACTATCAGAGATGTGAGGCTGCATGGTTATTCTAACGCTGATTAGGTTGGCAGTGTGGTGGATCGCAAGAGCACTTCTAGATGTTGTTTTTCTTTGGGTTCTGTTTCGATATCCTGGATGAGCAGGAAGCAGAAATCGGTTGCCTTGAGCACTGTCGAGATCGAATACATAGCTGCTAGTATGGCCTCCTGTGAAGTTGTCTCATTGAGGAAGCTCTTCAGTGAGTTGTTTGGACATGTGTTGGATACCACTGTGATCCTCTGCGACAACAAAGTGGGATCGGATTATCAGAGAATCTCGTGTTCCATGATCGCTCCAAGCATATAGATATCAAGTACCACTTTATCTGGGATATGGTACAACAAGGAGTAATAAAGCTCCATCACTTTGGGACTGATGAGCAAGTCGTCGATATTCTGACAAAGCCCCTGGGGAAGGTCAAGTTCTTGGCCTTCCAAGAACGACTTGGAGTCATGGAGAGACCCTCTTATGAGGGTCCTGTATGAGATGGACATTGAGCTCTAGGAGCTCCGGGGGGCTTAGGGTACTTCTTGGAGCGATGAGCAACCATAGGGTGAGTGGTTCAGCCTTCCCCTAGTGGTTTGTTGTGTATAGGGTGAGTGGTTCAACCTTCCCCTGCAATACCCCTTGGCGACATGTAGGCAGGATGAGTGGTTCATCCTTCTCCTGCTGAGACATCCTACCCATGTAGTCTGGGACTCATGGGAAGTACCTCTCATCTGGCCAATGAGTAGGGAAATGAGGATAGGGACCATAGTACTACCGATGGACGCATCGTGTACTACCGTACTCCCTATGCTAGGATGACCGATATTGATCTGGGATCAATTGGAACTGCTTCAGGTCAGTAAGAGTGATATGACACACTCTCCTTTGATTGGGACTGACTTCGGGTCAGTGAGAGTGATATGACACACTCTACTTTGATTTGGACTGACTTCTAGTCAGTAGAGAATGGTATGATACATTCTCGATCACTTCTTCTTCTTCATAGCAGAGCAGAGCAATGCATTGATGGCAGAGATAGTACAGATTAGCAGATGGATTAGTAGATGGAGTTCTCCCTATTTGAGAGGGAGTGTTAAAATTGGCAATTAGGGCCAAACTCCACATGGGTCATCTTATTTATGATAGCTGTTATTTTTTTCTTGGATTCCTCTCGAGAGGAATCTATTGATCTAAAGATCATCTAATTCTGACATGTACAAATGAAGTTATGAATTTATTTTGATTATGGTCAAATTTCCAAGGTCGGGCAGCAAACTTATGTAGGCTCAGAAGCCTAATAGTCACGTCTATTCATCCTCAACGTTGCATATAAATAGAAGGTGACTTAGCCTCATTTGGACACACTCATCTTCACACTTCTCCCTCTCTCTCTCCTCATTGATTGAGTACGATTTTTGGGCCTCTCTCTCTCCACACGTCCGAAATTTCAGGACAGTTTGACCAAGCATTGACTAGCATGCATTGACCTCCTTCGATTGTGTTTTGTGAGGCCGAAATTTCAGGAGGCCGCCGAATTTCTGGACAGTTTGACCAAGCGTTGACTAGCATGCGTTGACCTCCTTCGACTGCGTTTTGTGAGGGCTATCTATGTTTGGGCAAGACGCATTTCTGGGCATAGAAATCAAGGCTAAACGTTGATTGTTGACTAGCATTGACTGCAACTAGGGCTAACCGCAAGTGGGTTGTTTGACCAGACTTTGACTGGGTTGAATTTGACTGTTTTGAGGGCTATTTTATCTTGTTGTTTGGAGGCTGAAGTTGACCAATTTGTTGAGGGTCAAATCTGCCTTGTTGACCAGCATTGACTTTTCTGGTTAGAGCTCTTTTGTTGCTGTCATAAATTATCATATTTGTAAATTATACTATCTCTCTCTGCTAAACTATTGAAGACTAAAAGAAGATTTGATCAAGGGTTTCCCCACATTGGGGTTTGTCCCTGGTTGGTTCCACATCTTGTGTCCTCTTGTCTTGGCTTGTCTTCTACTGTTTATGTTTATGTTCTATCTGCATTTTACTATCATGTTGATGTGATTGCTAATCTGAATATTGATACTGGGCTAATAAAGAAATTGAAGTAAAATTGCTCTAAAGCATAGAACATACCATTATTGCCTAAAATTAACAAATTACATAGGGAATTTTGTATGCTTAATACCCTACTTTGGTTTTTGAGGTTTCTGAAAATTTGAATATCAATATGGGACAAATATTATTGCCTCTTTATGGCCTCTTGCTTATGTCAACCATTTTTTTGTAAAATGCTATTGTTGTTAATTTTAGGTAACAATGGTATGTTCTATGCTTAGCACAATTACTTCAGTGTCCTTTTAGCATCCCAATGACAATTTCCAATTTAGTTTTTTATTAGCAATCACATTAACCATAAATCACATTGACAATAATGGTAGATATTCATATAAAATGAATAACAAAATGCAAAAGACAAACCAAGACAAGAGAACACCAGATTTGGCAAATGCCATGGAAAAACTCCAAGATGAGGAAAACCCTTGATCAATTCTTCTTATTATTATATCAAATGTTCAGCAGGGAGAGAGTACACTAAAGTAAAAATTGACTTGCCAAATGATAATCAAAGTGCCTTGTCAAATCTGAAATTTCCCTGCAGCAATCAACAACGCTTACCAGAAAGTCAACGCTGGTCAAAGTAGTAGCAAACTGTCCTCAATGCAACTCAGCGGTACCCAATCAAACTTGGCATTCTAAGGTGCTCAAAGTCAGCCCAAAACAATCAAGAAAACAGCAGTCAAACTTGGTAAAATTTTGTGGTCAACTCTGTCGTCAACCCTGCGGTCAGCCTCAGTCAATGTGCCCCGAATACCTCGGTTTTTGTGCCAATAGGTCTCCAAAGATCGAAATTCTGGCAGAAAATCGTAGTCAAATGTGGTCAAAACACCCCTGGTCAATGCTGGTCAAACCTGCAACAGACTGAAATTTCGGCCCTGCAATTTGTCCTCCTTACCACACATGTGAGAGAATTCGGCTGTCCAATCGCTGTACAAACCAATCAGATGAGGAGGGAGAAGAATGTGTGAGATGAGATGATGCCAAATGAGGCTTGAGGTCTCTCATATTTATACAAGTCGGTGAGGGTGAGGTGACATGTCTCTTGGGCTTCATGAGCCTACATGATGATGTGGCCGACCTTACAATTTGCACATGTGTGGGCATAAATTCAAAAACACAATTCTGCTTATCCAAATTTAATGATCTTTAGGTTGATTTTGGTCCTCTCGAAAAAAGGAATTCAATGCAATAATCATCTTCATCAAATGAGTTCTCCAAAGTGGAATTTATACATATAACTACATTATTTGGAATATAAAGAAGCAATCTTACAAATACATACCCATAATACAGTGTTGCAGGGGAGCCCCCCACTTGATCCCGCTCCCAATCCACGCTTCGGGTGGGAGCGACTTGGGAGCAGGTCAGGAGCATGCTCCTGAAAAAAAATTCCGCTCCTTGCATATTGCCGAACCGAATTAGGGAGCGATCGCTCTCGTCGCTGTGAGAGTGTTTTTTTATAGCCCGGGAGCGATCAGGAAGCGATCGCTCTCGACCGCTCCCGGGCTATAAAAACGCTCCCAGCCGATGAGCGATGCCAAAAAAAACGCGCCGGAAAATAAAAAAGGTCGTTGGTTGGGGGAAAAAAGGGAGGGAAGGGAGGAAAGGGAGAGAGGGAGTGAATATAAATAAACCCTCCCTCCAATCAGTTTCATTATTTTAGAAAATTAGAAATTGTGAGTGAGTGAGAGTGACAGTAAGAGAGGGTGAGGAGCAAGAGAGAGTGAGGGCAAGAGAGAGCAAGTGAGAGTGAGAGCAAGGAGCAAGGTGTAAGGAGAGATCAAGTAGCAAGAAGCAAGGAACAAAGGGAGATTGGAGGCCAAAGAGGTAGGCTCTATTCTAGCAATTTTTTTTTAATGTTCATTACTAAATAAATAAATAATTTTTTTCTCCCATTCCCATTCCATTTTTTTGCAGATTCAAACATCATGGTTATATTCTTGGCATTTTCTTTTCTTGGTTCCTTTTTTGGTTATTATGGTGTTAGAGAGTAGAAAAAGGAGGGTTGAAAATGAAGAAGGGGATCATAGTGGATTTGATGAAAACCCCGATAAGGAGGAGCTGGAGGAGAGTGAACATGAGTCAGCTCAAAAAACTAAACAAGACCAAACCCCATTGTGGAAATATGTTAATAGCCCTAAAGCAGGAAAAGGGGGTGGAACCACTAAATTTCATTGCCCCCATTGCAACAATAATTACACAGGTTCATACACTCGTGCCAGAAAGCACCTCTGCGGGAAAAGGCCATGGGATGGAGATAAACAAATAGGAATCAAAACTTGTACAGGTGTGTCGGCAACAGATAGAACCAAATACATAAGGGAAGAGGGGGAAGCCCAATATAAATCTAAAAAATCAAAGGGTTTCTTTGAACCAAGCTCACAATCACAAAGAACTCTTTCAGCATCCTCCCAAGGCAGTGGATATGGAGGCACAGGGTCACTAGGTTTAAGGCGTAGAAGCATATCAGATTTCCTTGATGAAGGGTGTAGGAATGATGTGGATTCAAAAGTTTACAGGTTTCTCTATGCATGTGGGATACCATTCAATGTTCTTCGCTCACCTTATTGGCACGAAATGGTTTCTGCCATAAATGATGCCCCTAAAGGATACAAGAGCCCTGGGTATGACAAGGCAAGAACCGTTGGACTTGATCATGAAAAAGCAAAAATATCACATTCTTTGAATAGAATGACAAGTTCTTGGACTGACCATGGGGTGTCCATTGTATCTAATGGATGGACAAATGTAAAAGGCAAGCCATTGATAAATGTTCTTGCTGTGTCTGTTAGTGGTGCCATCTTTCTTTCAGCATATGATTACTCAGACAAGTTCAAGACCGGCATCAACATTGCAGAACCATTACTTGAAACAATTGAGTGTATTGGGCCATACAATGTCATCCAAGTCATCACTGATAATGCTCCTAATTGTAAGGCAGCGGGAGCAATTATTGAGGATAAATACCCCAACATATTTTGGTCTAAGTGTTTGGTTCACACAATGAACCTTTTGATGCATGATATTGTTAAGAACAAAAACGAACAATACAAATGGATTGGTGATTTGTACAAGAGAGGCAAAGAAATGATAAAATTTATTACAAATCATAGCAATACCCATGGCCTTTTCCGCAGTCACTCAAGATTGGAGTTGTTGAAGATTGCGAGGACTAGATTTGATAGCTATTACCTCACCTTCAGGCGCTTTTTGAAGGTAAGAGAGTCATTGGCTAGCATGGTATCAAGTCCACACTAGCAGGTATTAAAGGAAAGGGCTACAAATGTAGCTGACAGGCAAGGTTTTGAACAGGTGGAGAAGGTCGCTCTTGATGGTATGTTTTGGGCATGTGTGAGGCAAGTATTGGATTTCACCAAGCCCATTTATCACATGATTCGGTTTGCAGATACAGATAAACCAGTGATTGGCGAGGTGTATGAGCAGATGGATACCATGTTGGAGCAAATAAAAGATATTGTTCATAACAATGATCCCAACTTGTATAAACTGATTCACGATTGTGTGTGTATACGGTGGGATAAACTTAATGTTCCACTACATTGCTTGGCGTATATCCTTACGCCAAAATACTACTCTGCATCTTGGTTGGGCCAACCTGCACCAGGGGGTGGGGTTAGGGTCAAACCCCATATAGATGAAGAGGTATCTACAGGATATTTGCAAGCATTAGAAAAGTTGATACCTGACAGGGAGGAATGTGCTAGTGTGCATCTTGAATTAGGTAGATACTTCAGTTGCATTGGTTTGTTTGGTACCTTTCATGCAATGGAAGATAGAGACAGATTTGATGCTCTCACATGGTGGGAATCATATGGCGGCCAGGGACTTTTGCCAAAATTGGCAAAAAAGTTCTCTCACAGGTTGTAAATACTTCTTTTGCAGAGAGGTGTTGGAGCACCTACAACTTCATACATAATGTGAAAAGAAATAGACTCAATGAAAACCGAGCAGAAAGCTTGGTTTATGTGCACTACAACTTGAGGTTGTTGAGTCATTACTGTGATTGGGCTTATGAGGATCCAACATATAAAATTTGGGACAACCACCCAGAGGATGATAATTTGGAGGATGGCACTATACATCTTGAAGAACTGGAAGCGGAACTTATGAGAGAGGAAGATGAAGCAATAACCATGCCACCTCCACCATCCAGTAGCAGTGCTCGAGTTCCAAGTCTTGTTCCTTTGCTGTCGCCGCCTCCATCTACACCCTCACGTGGAGGGCATGTGCCTTCTGGTTCTGGTCGTCGGTCTGTGCAGGAGGAGACTCCTAGAAGACCACCACGACCTGCTCATACATCAAACACTTCTCGTGGCAAGGGCCACATGAAGTAGTAGATAATAGATTTACAGTTTACTTGTCTTTTCTAGTTTCTATTAGTTTTCATAACTGTTGAGTCTTGACTCTTTCATATTTATTATGATATTTTTTGTAAACAATATATGACAATTTAAGTTTGAAGTTGGCAATTATAACTCATTGGTAATGATTTTGAATTATGAATATGATGCTTCGTGAAAGTTGTTTCATTTCATTTCATAATTCATTTTATAACATTTCATTTCATGTTAGATATTATTTCTTGTAATGGTTAAACTTAGCTTACAAGTACAACTTTGGTGATCAATGATGATAAATGTTATATATTGAATTTTCAATTTTGAAAGCTTGAAGTTGAAACTTTAAGATTGATGAATCATGATTCACGAGACTCAATATGTTGTATGTTACTAACTTGTGGGCGTGGTTGATGAAGATTATAACCTCTAGATGATTGATGTTATATGGATCAATGATCAGTGTATGTTTTTTTTATGTTTTTAATATCTAATTCATCATTCTACATGTTTTTGTTGACATATATGTATCAAAATATAGAAAATATATATATATATATATATATATATATGTATTAATATTATATAAAAATCGCTCCAGGATTCGCTCCCAAACCGGGAGCTTTTGAAAATGTCGCTCCCGCTCCCAAGTAACACTGCCATAATATATTACATTTACATAATACTATATATGAGATAATAACCTGAATCCCACTGCATTGGCCACCGGTATTTACTTTGTTGTTGTTTATGCTTTCTGTTAGGGTGCTCCCCGGAGCAGACTTTGCTGATGTTAACAGTTTTCTGGTACTTGGCCCAAGCTAATATTTTGGCTGATTTTGCTAGATTATTTCAGAGATTCTGTAAATTTGATAAGCAACATTGGTTTTTGGAAATCTCCATATCAAGAGGACAGTTAAGCTTGAGCCCTGAGCTTCGCCAGCTCCACCCACCCAAAAAACAAAAACTACACTAATTTATTCTGCACCAACTTTTTTTAATTTAATCTCAAGATTCAGCCTGTTACAAATGCACTACCTAAAACCCAGTTTCTCCAAACTTCATGGTCTGTGTCTTCTATGGTCTTTGAGAAATTCAATGGTAAGACTTTTCTTTTGTGACTAGAGGAATTGACAAGTGGGCCTGGCTTGTGACTAGAGGAATCGACAAGTGAGCTGGGTTCGTATTTGGTTGAAACAGGGCTGATTCTGACCACTACCACTATTACCTCTAACTGAACCATGAAACCACATGTACCCTAACCCATGGTTCTGATTTGAACTTGGATCACATACCTTACATAATACTTCATTGTCCAACCATTGTCAATTGAACTGCCCCGGGTACTACACAATAAAACCTTATTTTATCGGCTAGAAATCCTTTATCTTATGCAGTTGAAAGAACAACTTGGGTTGAGGCAGCCATTAAAGCCGGTTCTTAACTACTGGAAAAATGAAATATGAAATTACAAGGCCAAATTATTTTACCAACTTGATTAACACTGTTACTCGATGGAGGATAATGACATCCACTGGGGCATTGTTTCACTAGTGATTTGACAGAGGTTCCACAAGGGTTCCATTCTCGCTGTGGTCTGCACCGCCCGCATGGTATGAGTTTCAAAAGGGTTGATACCAGACTCAAATCTCGGCACATAAGCCCAAGAAAGTCTGCTCTTTGTAGTGCAGTTGAGGCACGTTTCTCGGAGCTTTCAAAAGCATACAACAATGGCATTTTACACCATAACCCTGACAAGGGATAGACACAGTCGGTAGTCGCGATGTCAAACCCTGACAGCCCCAAATGTTCTAACTGTTGTTTAACTCCCCTCTGACAAAAATGATCCTGGGGATGTCGATATGGTGAAGTAAATAATTAACTACACAAAAAGAAGAAGAAGAAGAACATGCCTCATCTTTCTGAGAGTTGGCAGCTTCAAGAAACTGGTCAGCGGCCGAAGCGTAAGGTAACCGCAACAACTGTAATACACGACCGCCTCTATCTTTCTCTTCCTCTGCGTCGGATTCTTCAACAAAATCTGGCAGCGTATTGGGAAAATAACGGTCACCCATTTGATTTCTGCTGCTGCTAATCTTTTTAAGGCTCTTCCTTTTCAACCAGGTCGGTAGCAAGGAGAACTTCATACATCATTATAACAGCTTTAGCTATGGTTAATTTGTTTGTATTTGTGAGTGTCAGCTTCACGTTTTGGCCACCATGCCATGTACAGTGCGCTTTAATGTTCAAATAAACTTCACGTTAACGATCTGAAATTTAAAGCAATTAGTTGTCGGAATAGCGTCCTCTTTTTCGACTGCTGTCATAGTGGTCAATAAGCAGCCTAAGCCCTGTATCATTGATATATTTAAGGCGGGGTTTGGGTTTTCGATTGTAATGAATAGATGAAAAATATTGTCCCAAGTAATTTATTTATTTTTAAATGTGGTTGAAATTATTTAAATCATTTGTGTTTTTAGAGGTGTTGGGAGTGCATTTAGAATTATATTTAAAAATTAAAATTTTGTTCAAAATTGTACTTTTGGATTTCTAAAAGAAAAAGAGAAGAATATCATTTCATTTATAGAAAGGATTATTTTATCAATTAATTAATTTTAAATGATGGTGTTTTGTAAAATAAATATTAAAAGGTACAGTCTAACTATAAAATAGATTAAGGAATTTAGACTTCTGTGATCCATAACATTGTTTTTATAATCTTCGGCAAAATCACATAATCAATCTTTTGTCGACGCGTTTCGAACCAACCAATGTGGTTCATCGTCAGGGCAAGTTGAAGAACCAATCAGGCTAAGCTGGCTTAAATAGAGTGTGTAGAGATTCCAACGGCTATAATCCCAACGGCTAATTTTGACCACTAATTATATTATTAATATTCTTAGAACCGCTAAAATGTATAATTTATTTTTATTAGCTTATATACTAAGAGAGTTCCTTTGTTAATTTTGAGTATGAATAATATTTATATAATCCATTCTTAAATATAATAGTCTTATATAATTAAATAATATCATTCCAGAAAATAGATTTCAAGAAAAATGTGATTTTTTTGTTGTTTAAATTGCATTTTAATACATAAATGGATTTGGCACCTTGAAAAACCTCGTGGGGCACTTGAATTCTACAAATTAAACAACTTAAACTCACTTATTTAAAAATCTTTGCCAATTTTTTATTAAAATTAACCAGAAAATATATCATGAAAATGATCATTTTGTCTATAAGTTAGACTACGTTGTTAACTTATAAATGAAATAGACTTTCTCACCAGAATCCAGCAAAACAATTTCAAGAAAGAATGTGATATATTGTCATTTAAAATGCATTTTTGAATGCATAAATGGATTCAACACCCTGGGAAACCCCCTAAGGCACTGGAATTCTACAAATTAAACAACTTAAACTCAAGTTTTTAAAAATCTTAGTTGAATTTTGATTAAAATTAACCAGAAAATATATTGTGGAAAAGGTATTTTCTTCTATGATGGATGATAATAATGTGACATGTAATGAATGCATTTTGAGTCTCGTGAACAAAGAGACACTTTGAGATCAAAGTCTTATGCAAATCGTAGGGCTAGATAAGAGTTGGTGAAAAGTGGAGAGACATTCGTAAAAGAGCTCCAAGGTTTTGGATTAGATCAAGAGACACAAATCCATCAATGAGTGTGATACAGTGCTAAGGAAAGCGAACGGATAGGGTTTTTGTAGCCACAGTTCATTGGAACATAGAAAGTATATAGGGTTTCAAACATCACTGAAGGAGTCAATTTTCACCAATCTCGTTTTTGGAAGATCACATGGAGAGAGATTTTGTTTTCAAAGTCAAAAGCTTTTGTTTCAAACATTTGGAGTAAGTCCATTGATTTTGAAAGAAGACTTTATTTATTGTAAAAAGAAAGTATATTTTATTAAGAATACCAAAAACGGTAAATTGTGTAAGGTGCATTGGTTGTCTTTTAGAAGATCCGAATTGGTTATAGGTAGTATGATTTTGTGAATCACTTGAAGAATCTGTAGATCTGCCCGATTTCTGATAGCATTGCAAAGATTTGGTTCTGATCTATTTTTTGGAGGATATTTGGTTTTTAGATCTAGGCGTATTTGGTATTTGTTTTAGATTTGGTGCATTTTCTACTTGGGGACATTTAATACTTAATAATGGAAAATCCATTTGTTGATTCATATTTAAATGAGTCCACAAAGCTAGATGAAGAAAATTATACAAATTGGAAATTTAAGTTGCAAATGTTATTGGAAGGAGCCAATGCTTGGTCAATAGTAATAGGAGATGAAACCAAATTGGTAGCACTAGCAGCTTCAATTTAGGATTGGGATTGCAGATATGACATGCAAAAAGGAATGGTTTGATACCTATCATGGAATAATAATGGTATTCACATCTACATAGAAGATGACCAATCTCATGAAATCAAAGGTTATGGTGATGTATGTGTAACTTTACCAAATGGCCATATGAGACAAATACAAAATGTGATGTATGTTCCTGAAATCAAGAAGAATCTAATTGATGTGTTCAACATTGCACATCAGAATCTCGAAGTTGAATTCTTTAAGTCAGATTGCAATGTTAACGATATACAAGAAAATTACAACATCATAGCAAGAGGAGTGAGAGTTGGAGGCTTATACAAGCTTGATGTTAACAGGCAAGATCATCAAGTGTTAGCATCCACAACCATAACGACAAAAGCTCTTTGGCATCACAGGTATGGCCACCTAAATTATAATGACTTATTGCTACTTCAAAAACAAAGAATGGTAGAGGGACTTCCATTGTTAAAGAATGAATATTTAGCATTTGAAGGGTGTGCATTAGGGAAGAGTTCCCTACTCATACAAATAGAAGAAAAAGAGATATCCTTAAACTCATGCATACAAATGTGTGTGGTCTTGTGCAGACTAAATCATTAGGAGGAGCATATTATTTCTTGATATTTGTTGATGATTGCATAAAATATACTTGGGTTTATTTCATGAGAAAGAAGAGTGATGTATTTGAATATTTCAAAGAGTTTAAAAACTTGGTTGAGAAGAAAATAGGAAAATACATCAAAATCCTCTGATCTGATCAAGGGGGATAATATACATTAGGTGCATTTATCAAATATTGCAAAGCCCATGGAATTGTACAATATTACACGATGTCACATACTCCACAACATAATGGAATAGCTGAAAGGAAAAACAAAACCTTAGTGGAATGTGCAAGGAGCATGATGAAAGGTAAAAATCTTACTAATGCCTTTTGGGTTGAAGTTATTAATACTATTGTTTATTTAAAAAATAGAAGTCCAACAAAAATTTAAACCATAAGACTCCATTTGAAGCTCTTTATGGTTATAAACCAATAATAAGCCATTTAAGAATATTTGGAAGCAAAGCATTTGCTCATGTTCCGAAAGAAGATAGGAGAAAGATTGATGCAAAATATATCAAGTGTATTTTCATTGGTTATTGTTCTAATCATAAATTATATAAGATGTTTGATCCCTCTACACATAAAGTTTTTGCAAGAAAAGATGTTTTGTTTCATGAACATGCAGATGAAGGCCATAGGGAGGATGGTTATGATTCATGCCATATTCCTCATGATTGTGATGATGCCACGAAAGAAGTTTATGACAAACAAGAGGAAGAATCTAGTAATATACACATCTCAAGTAGTGAAAGCACACATAGAGGAGGAAAAGAATCACCACAAAGTAGGAGAAGTGATGAAAGAAGTGAACTACCAAGAAGGTCATCATGCCAAATTCAACCACTAGTAAGGTATAAAGACTATGCCTTGATGACTAAAGTGATGAATTCCATAGAACCTTTGAATTTTAAAGAAGCTAATAAACATGCAAAATGGAGAAATGCAATGAAGGAAGAATATGATTCCATAATAAGAAATGAAACATGGGAATTGACAAAATTGCCTAAGGATAAAATTCTCATTTAGGCTCGTAATGGTTGTTCAAAACTAAATTTAATTCTAATGGAACTATTGATAAATATAAAGCTAGACTGGTAGCAAAGGGTTATTCACAAAAAGAAGGGATAGATTATGAAGAAAATTTTGCACTAGTAGCTAAAATGAACACCATTAGAATGATGATTGCATTGGAAACTAAGCATAATTGGAAGTTGAATCAATTAGATGTCAAGTCAACATTTCTGAATGGAGAATTAAAAGAAGAATTCTATCTTGTTTAACTATAAGGTTTTGTAAAACAGGGAGAAAAACATCTTGTTTGTAGGTTAAAGAAAGCACTATATGGACTCAAACAAGCACCTAGGTCTTGGTATGTGAAGATTGATAAATTCTTCTCTCAATAGGGTTTTACTAAAAGTAAAGGAGATCCAAATATTTATATCAAGAGGGATGAAAAAGGCCATATTGTGTTGATTTATATATGTGATGATCTGATCATAACAAGAAGTGCTACTAGGTTAATTGAAAATATCAAAAGTTGTTTGTCACAAGAATTTGAAATGAAGGATCTTGGAGAATTGCATTATTGTTTAGGCCTTGAAGTTTGGAGAGAAAATGGTAGAACTTTGGTCACACAAAGTAAATACACACATTAATTAATCAGGAGATTCAACATGAATGGATGTAAAACAATATCTACACCACTAGAACAAAATTTTAAACTCAACAGTGATGATGAAACAAAAGAAATGAATGGCACATTGTATTGATAGTTGGTGGGAAGTTTGAATTACTTAACAAAAACCAGGCCAGATATTGCATACTTAGTCAACAAACTTAGTTCATGGCTAAGCCACATGAAAGTCACTAGAAAGCAACCAGGAGAATCCTTTGATGTTTGAAGGAAACTGAACATTTTGTATTAAGTATACTAGTGATTTGAATGTTGACTTGATGAGTTATTCGGATTTTGATTGGGTAGGAGATCCAGATGACAAGAATTCCACCTTTGGTTATGCATTTAGTATTGAATTTGGCATTCTGCCATGGAGCGGAAAGAAACAACCAATTGTTTCTTTGTCTTCCACTAAAGTTGAGTACAAGGCCTTATGTAGTGCAACCTGTGAAGCAATTTGGCTAAGAAGAATTCTTGAAGACATGGGAGAAAAACAATCATCAAGTGTGACAACCAAATTTCTATCAAATTGGAAAACAACCTAGTCTATAATGCAAAATCAAAACACATAGAGACTCAACATCATTTTGTATGAGAAAAAATGCAGTCAAAGGAAATTACTTTAATATATTGTAATACAAATGACAATGTGTCTTTCACAGACATTCTTAATAATACCTTTGCTTTTTCTCTCGCTTCTCTCAGTCTTGAATCGATGCAGTTGTTGAGCCTACATCATGTTTGCTTCTTCTCCCTTTGTGATGGTCCAAGCGCCATATCTTTCCAATAGTGTTTGCAACTTGCATTTCCAGTTAACATAGTTGGATCTGTCTGATTTATTGCCCTCATTCAAGTATGTCTCTACAAGGGGATTAACCATCTTAACAAAATTTCCAATTTCCAACACTGCCCAACTTCTTACTCCACACTTCACGAGCACCACCAGTAGCTCCATGAATCCTTGATCGACAGATCCATGACTCCAACAACGGCCAGGGTCAGCAGCTTCAAACAAAAAACAAATGAAGCTCAACCAATTTATAACTTCCACAAAAAATGGATCTACGCAATTTTCCTTAATAAAAGCTACACATATCTGCTCACTTTTTCTTCATAAAAGTTGCACAATCTGCACACTTTTCTTTCATAGAACCTGTGCAAATATGCTCACTTTTTCTTAAGAAAAACTGCGCAATCTGCTAATTTGCACACTGTACAATTAACTGAGGGTGCGCAGGTCAGCTCTAACCTTTCTTTGCCTAACAAATCCCAACTCGACTCGCCTCCACTGGTCCACACCAAGATCCATTGTGCTCCACATACAACATGATAGTGACTCGATCCTCAAACGAACAATGCACCCTTCTGATGCGATCACGTTGCTCCATGCATGAATACAGAATATCTTGACTCTGCCAACATATCTTCACACATGGACTCACTAACAGAGGAGGCTCTACGCTCACCAGTCTCTCTCAACCACAAAGGCTCATTGTGTCAATCTCAGCCACAAAGGCTCACTGCGTCAATCTCAGCCACAAGGGCTCAACTCAACCCTGACGCTCTGATACCAACTCAAAAATATGGAAGACAAAATTTAGGAATGAACCACACAACTCACAAGTGAGTTGAACTACACCTAGAGGTTGCCCAAGCAGCGCTACTAAACATTCATTGAATAAACAATCAAAAGATAAAGATATTATAAAAGTCCGTTTAGTTAGGGAGATCAAACAAATTCCTGAAAAATAGGATTTAACTCCTAAATAGACACACAATCAAAACTACCTAATGAATCCTTTCTCCATCAAGGGGGAAACTTGAAAATAATGGAGAATGGGTTCGTTAGGTAGTTTTGATTGTGTGTGTATTTAGGAGTTAGATCCTATTTTTTGGGAATTTGTTTGATCTCCCTAACTAAATGGACTCCTATAATATATGTATCTTTTGATTGTTTATTCAATGAATGTTTAGCAGTGTTGCTTGGGCAGCGTCCAGGTGCAACTCAACTCACCTATGAGTTGTGTGGTTCATTCCTAAATTTTGTCTTCCATTTCTTTTAGCATTTCCAAGTCATATACCTATAATATTTTCCTTTGAGATGTTTTATTAGGAAAAAAATATAAAAATAAAAAAATAAAAAAATAAAAAATTAATGTCATATTTAAAAAATATAACACGCATATATTGTTTAGAAAAATAATTTAGCATAAATATATATTTTTTTTCTAATTAAACCTAAGTACCCACAGGGGATTTGAACCGGTGACCTATCGCAAGGAGTGCCTTAACAGTGCACCCATTCACCGTCAATCCAAAGCCCCGTGGGCAATTTAGCATAAATATTAAGTTTTTCTATGATTATTAATTAAATTTATATATAAATTTCTAAAATATCATGATTTTAAATATAATTCATCATTGTTTAAATTTATTTTAATGTGATATGTGTATTATAATTATTTTCCCTAAAATTAAATATATTAATTGCAACCTACCCTAACGACTATGGCATTAAAACACATTAACTTTAACTCTTTTCACATGAATTAATTGACCTATTAGAAATTGGAACATGTCATGTCAGAGTTTTAAAACATAAATGTCATGAAAGGGAAAGGAAATATAGCTCCAACATATATAATACTAATTCAGTTATATAAATTAAATAGGCGGTAAACATAAATAAGCACTTATACACTTACCTAGTGATACATCTCATGTATCTAGATTTAAAAAATCATATAATTAATGAAATTATAACTTTATTATTATTATTATTAATTATATTAAAAAATTAATATATGAGTTAAATACATTTACTTTTATACGAACATGTAACAAAGAAAACATAACAAAGTAATAAGAAGCAATAGGAATTCAATTTCATAAATAAAAACTAAATTTGACAATTGTGAGCATGGTATTTATTTAATTAAATTAAAAAGAAAAAATGGCATAAATACATTTGATATAAATCTCAACCCTCTATCCTAAATATTACTAAAAATATTCAATGAATATTCCATGGAGATTAAATCTCTACCATTCTCCTAATAATTATTGGTAAGTAAATTAAAATTCGAGAAGACCTATTCCAAAATAGACATGCCTATCATTATAGGCGCATGTCTATTTTGGAATAGGGCTTCTAGAATTTTAATTTAATTATCAATAATTATGAAGTGTATGGTAGGAATTTAACCTCCATGAAATATTATACAATATCCTTAGTAGTATACACAAAGCAGAATATCTAAAGTGGGGAATGAACATTCTTGCACCGCACATCATGGAAATATTCAACAACGTCATTCAGCAAGGATTCCCAAGAGGACAACTAGTTTAGCAATACCATTTTTAAAAGTGGAGACATTAATAATCCTTCCAACTATAGAACCATTATGATTCATCATTTGTTTGCAAAGCTCTTCAGCGGCATGGTAGGAATTGGAATCAATAAGTGGGTGAAAGTAAAAGAAAAGAGGGCAAAAGGGCAAGCAAGTTTTAGGCCAAAACATTCTACAGTAAACCATGGTCTCACGTTGAGACACGTTATTAAAAAGGTTTGGGGGGGCAAAGAAGAAGTATTTTGTTGCATTGTTGACTTCAAAAAGGCATTTGACACAGTCCCCAGAGATAAGTTGTGGAGTAGAATGGAAGAACTTGAAATTCTTTTGCATTATAGAGTTGTTGTCCATAGGCTTTATGAAGAGGTAAAATTCAAAATTAGAACTTCAATAGGCATTTCAGAAAGCTTTAGAAGTGACATTGGAGTCAATTAAGGTTACCCTTTATTCCATACTCTTTTTGGTTTATATATTGATAAATTGGAAGAGTGGCTAAATTAGCAAGGTGGGGATGGTGTTCGGTTGGGGGAGTTTGTGATAAAGCTTCTTTTATATGTTGATGACCTTATATTGATTGCTAAATCAACCTAGGGATTGCAGATGTACCTATATGCCCTTGAGCATTTTTGTAGAGAAGTAGGGATGCAAGTCAATACTAGCAATACCAAAATAATGATTTTCTCAAATAAAAAGAAGCAGAGCCAACATACGTTCTTCTTTGAAAGCGACGTTATTGAAGAAGTAAATGAATACAAGCACCTCGGAATTGATTTCAACAAGAAGCTTAATTGGGAGGATTGCAGAAAGAAGAGAATTTTAGGAGGGTGGAAAGCATTATATGCTCTTCAAAACAGATGTAAAGAGACAAATTTATGGTATTGGAAAACGATTAAAGTGATTTTTGGGCTCCTAGTTTGCCCAGTTATATTATATGGGTGTGAACTATGAGCTAGCAGCATCCCTGTCTCAAAATGGGAGCAAATTGAGAAAATCCAAAAACGCTTGATCATGAGCAAGTTTAAAATAAAAAGTTTGGTTCCTTATGAGATCATGTTGAGTGAAACAGGAGCAACTCCCATCGAAGCAATTGATATGGTGTGTCTCATAAGGTACCTAAAAAGAATTGAGCAAATGGGAGAAGGTAGATGGCCTAAAGTTATCTTCAATGAAGGAATGAGTGAAAGAAATAAATCATGGATGAGACAAAACAACAAATGGATGCAAAAATAGAATATTTACCTCAATGTTTGTCCCACAAATAGCAAGGAGTTAAAGAATTTTATTATGAAGAAGTTTAGTAAGCGTATATGGGGAAAAGAGCTAGGTAGAAAGAATAAGTATTATGTTCAGGAATTCAACACAATTTGTGATCTCCAACAAAAAGAGTACATTGAAGCTAGCATTCCATGGAGAGCAAAGATTCTTATTGCTCAATTAAGAACTAACTCGCATCAACTTCGGTGTGAAACAGGTCGATGGAAAAGACCTAAAGAAGCTTGGGAAGAATGGGTGTGTACTTTTTTCACTTCTAGGATAGTGAAATCGGAAAAACATTTCATTTTGGAATGTGATGCTTTCAGAGACATCAAAAATAGTTACAACAGTATGTTAACATTGGTTCCTTGTCATTGTCTTTTTAGTGAGGGAAATGTTAGAAGGTTGGGTCAACTCATCATTAATTTGAGTAATAAAAGGATTGAATTGCAAAAGGCGAAAAGCAAGAAGGTTGGTGGTCCCATAGACTATTTCTAGTCTCGTGGACGTTAAAATTCCATTCATTCATTCATTTATTTCCAAAGCAGTTGTGCCTTTCTGCCCTTTTAACTAAATTAATTAATTAAAAAAAAAGTCCTATTAACAAGTGTCATATGAAATGACCTATGATTTTTTGGGCATTGGTATTGATAAGTCATGGTATTGGCCTATAGTATTGTAACAAAACCTCTTTAAAGATTAAAAACCTTTGTGATAAAGTGGGGGTGAATCTCCATGATTAAAAATCATGTTTTTTTTTAATGTATATTTGTGTAATTTATATATTCATTTATTTATTTATTTAATAATGATTATAATTATTTTAAATAAAATAATAATTTAGTTTTGAGTATGATGTTGTATTGGAATTTGTTCCTCACCAATCATTTTTAGTATTGTAATAATTTAGTTAATTCTTTTTTTTGAAGAAGCTCGCAGATAAATCACATAAGAATTATTTTAGGGTCAATGTTACGAACCTACCAATGAGGTTCATCATCAAGACTGATGAATCTTGGTCTTGATGATGAACCTCATTGGTAAACGTTGACCCTAAAACAATTCTTATGTGATTTATCCCCAAGCTTCTTCAAAAATTATTATGGATCACAAAAGCCTTAGATCAAATATTAGTTAATTCTTATTAAAAAAAACCTTAGCAATCTGAGATGTGGGATAAAACAAATAATTTAAAATATGTTATGGATTAATGTCTATTAGCATTTATTAACCATTTAATTTATATAATTTAGTTAATAATTATATTATACCATAAAGGACAAAGGACACGGGTGAAATTGATATCTTTGGATCTGTGTTAGAGCACGAAAATAATAACTAGTACAACCACATTAAAAATATTAATGTGGTTGATATAGCCAAATGCTTCATAAATATAATAAAAAAAACTATTGCAACGCACAACAAGAATGCCTTACTAATGCACACATTTACCTAATTAACCATGTATAAGAAGGTTATGGGTCAACTTTAACTTAAGAAGAAGAAAAAAATAATTATAAATGAATGTTATAAATAATAATGAGGAACTTGTCATGGAGGAACTTATTAGAATTGGAATAATCTCAAATCCCTAGGAAATTGGTGGGTAGGGAGCCTCAAATCCCTAGGAAATTGGTGGGTGGGGAACCACGTGGACCATTTTGCTAAATAAAATTTGTTTATATATAAATGAATGTTATAAATAATAATGATAAACTTATTATGGAGGAACTTATTAGAATTGGAATAATCCCAAATCCGAAGGAAATTGGTGGACGGGAGCCACATGTCATGAATCTAATTTTTTAAATTTATTAAAAGTCAATGCAACCTAACAAACTCTTTAATACCCTAAGACTAAGCATATGCTTAGCATATTCTCTTGAGAATTAATGTGGCCCTCAATTAAAAAAAACCAACTATCCTCAACCACATTAAGTTGAAATAAGAAATCTTCCATAATTATATAAAATTAATAACAAATGCAGAGGTAAAATGTATTTCCACATATTTAATTGATATGAAAGCACAACAGTGACTAAGAACAAAGCGGTTTCCTTCCCAATAGGAATTATAGCTAAATTAAACAAAATGAATATCTAAAAAGTAATTGAAGGGTGAAATTTTGACATGTATACACATATATGTTCTTTGTTACAATATCCAGATTCCAAATGTCATTCCGAGGTCATGTAAATGTGTGAATTGGAAAGTCCAAAATCTCCAAAACCTTAATTCGGTGTTATAAATGATAATGTAATGTTCCAATCTGCAACTTCTTTGAGTTGAGAGCAACAAAAGGAACAAAGTAATTTTGTTGGTTCAGTCAACAAATATCTACTCTCTGCACACTCTTTCAATCAGGGAAGCAAACACATACTTTACAAATTTCTACTTCGTTAGCACCATGTCGCTAAAGAGATGGGTACTCACGTTTCACTACTTTGCATGGATTATCTTCTTTGATGTCTAAATAAGCAAAGGCAGCGAAAGCTTTCCCCACTACTTGTTCATCTGCATTAATTTTTGATGTGACCTTCTTGCTTGGATGGCTAAATTCCTTGTGGCCACTTTGGTTGGATCCTACATTTCCATGATTGCATTTTCTGTCCAGTAATAAAATCAATAACAAGTGTTGATGGCATCTATCATGACATAATTTGGTTTTGAGAAGTTAGATATTTTATTCCATTTTCAAATAAGGATTGTGTGCAAATTGTTCTTAAATGCCACAATGATCAAAATTCTGTTTAGGTCATACAATTTAATCATGACTAAACTCATTTAAATTTATGTTAAATAGATTAGTGAATGAAGGTTTACCAAATAGTTTAAACTTGGTAAATCAATAGCTAGGTAGAAATAAAATTGACTCAACAGTTTAATCTGAGTCAATGGTGAAATAAGTGATAGGATAAGGTAGATGTACATTAAAATAAAATGAGTTGGGTCTGCTAGCTTAAGTGCACCCTGCAAAGCAAGAAGAGAAAATGTTAGCTTAGAAAAAGAATGAAATGCAAAAGGGTGGTTAGAGGAAAAACATGAAGATTTTATCCTAAAGTCAAATATCAAATGTTATCTTCATGTGCAGAAGAAAAGGGCAAAGGATTAAAGTTTTGCTCTAAGGTTTAATATATCAATTAATTTTGGTGTATTAATCCCCTATTCCTAATTTTTAAACCCCAAAATCATCCCTCTGCTCATATTTTCCTCCACCCACCTATTCCTAAGTTTTAATACCCCCCCATACATTGCAAATATTCCCCATTATGCAGCAAAATTAATTCCAGCCGACCCCACCAAGAGCAACCCATCACCTCACATTAACTCTCTGCCACCTCTCACCTCATTTGCGCCCATCTCCCAAGATCTGACGGGCCACGCTGTATTTTAGCCCCCCCTCACCATCTGAACTTTACCATCGGGGGGCGAGGTCCGAAATGGGCAGTATTCGAAATGTGCCCACCCTTACATGTCAACACCACAACATTTCGGACCCCCCCGGGCGAAACCGTTAACCGCTTTGCTCCCCTCCCAGAAAAGCAGTTTCTCTGACTCCCGATACCACTCTTCTACCAGTTGCGCTCTCGCCACTCACCTTCCACTGCGTCATTTGCCCATTAAATCCACCAATTACATCTGCTCCCTCCAAAATTAAGTCGTTAAGCAATCAATTGGTTTAGCCGTTAATCCAATGGACTCGCGCCACCTTCAATGGAAAAACCAGACTGTTATATAAACCTCCCTTTCACTCATTAACTAGTTACTGAATTCATACACTACCACTGTTATTTCTCTATTACAAGTTTGTTGGACTAAACTTCGACATTTTCACCCACCAGCGACACTGTCCGCTCACTCGTTTTCAGCCTATTACCTCTATTCTTGCCCCCAAATCCTGACTCCTCTCTGTGTATTGAAGCCTCCAATCTAGTTTTCACTATTGTCCTTAGCCTTATCCGAAGATGCCTCCAAAGGACAAGGGACCAGAAGAACCTGTCAATCCTTTGATCTATCCTCCCATTGATTTTCACCACATCCCTTTGGCTGACAGAGACCATAAAATCCATGAAACTCTCTGCGAATTTGACCTTTTTGAGATGTATTGCTGGCTCGAGGACAAATACATAGATAAATCCGATGACATTCAACTGTGGGAATCCAATTTACCCCACTATATTTTTCCTCGTACCCACAACACCCCAGAATTTGTTAGGAAGTGTCATGCCTGTTATCTGCCAAGCCAAAGAGCCATCATTGCCCCCACTGGAGAAATTTTGTTTACTATCACTCCTCAAGCCATAGACCAGATGATGCAAGCTCCTACAATAGAGAATTCCACCCCCTTTTCCTATGAACCACTTGTCGAATTGTACCAAAAATTGGACTTTGCCAAGAGGGCCAAAATCCTTGAACTTTTCTTGATAGAAGATGCCTCATTACCAAAGAAAAATCTGCCCTATCCCTCCTCTATTTTCCCTGAAATAGCCAAGCAAATTATCACAGTCATCTCTTACCTCCTTAGCTACTACTTAGATCAGTGGGTAGATGAGGCCATCATAGGATTTTTGTCCATTTTCTCTACTAATTCTAAGCCCTCCATCATCTTTAACTTTAGCCAATTTCTTGCAGATTCAATTCATGAGCAGTTTATCAAATTCCAAACTGAGGAGGTGTTCAAGTATGCTTTTGTGTTAGTCTATATGTTCTTATATTTTCAGGGAGACAACATCAGTCTTGCTTTACAAAAGCTGGATGCAGAAGGGAACCAACAACCAATCATCTTTTGGACTACTCTGGTGATGAAGGAACAAAAGGAATACACATACAAACAGTTCGTAGAGATGTTTGTGCATCCAGCAATCAGTCTCTTAAGTAGCAGAACAGAACCAAGGATCAGTGAGGAAATTAGAAAGGTGTTGTAGCTATCAGACCAAGTTCAGACAGGGGATTGGTACCTCTATCAAAACTATACAGAATTGAGAATATTTGGGTGTGAGATTGCCCCTTACAAGCTGCCTAAATTCCTCCCAATGAGGATTTTTTCTCTAGAGTACATAAGGCAGATGCTCACTATGGATGGGATCCACTTGTGGCTACCAAGAAGTAGTCCCAGTTCAAAATTAAAACACAGATTGGGCCTTTCATTTGCAACAGCAGGGCAGTAGGGGAAGAAGCAAATAAGCTACTAAAAGAAATGCAGTTCAGCCTTAGCTTCACCTGGTCATATGATCCATTAGGGATCATTTCTAAATTAAGAGTAGAAATCAAATCTACTTCTTATTTTCACACAGCCAGACCAAAGATAAAGAAGTACAAAAACCAGCTAGAATGGGTTGAGAATACCCTACAAGAGGCAGAGGAGCAGCGAGTATCATCTTCTACAATACAAACTCCTACCATGTAGGAGAAAACAGCTAAGAGAAGCAGAGAAGAATAATCCCCTTCAAGGACTGAAATTTTCAGTGAAGGATTCAAAATTATGTATAGAAAGAAGGCCAACCTTAGTTCCAAACTAAGCCTCAACAAGGATTCAGAGTAGGAGAACATTATCACCACTAATGAGCCACTTGTTTCCTCATTAGTGGGTGATCAGACCACATTGTCTCCCACTACCTCCACGGCTTCACAAGATCAGCAGTAAATGCAGACTAGTACATCTACTATAGGGGAGACAGAGAAAAGTATAATGGACATTTTTAAGGAGATAAAAGTAAGGAATGAGGCCTTGAAGATTAACACCTACAATCAGTTCTGGAAGCAGACTTCCGGTTCTCAAAGTAGGTTATTGTCAGCCTTTGATTCAGAGAAAGGTAAAATGCAAATGGCATTCCTCCAGGCACAGGTTCCCCAGCCCAAGGCAGCATCAGACTACAAGAAGACATCATTTGAGTTTGATGTAAAAGATATACATCCCATTGACCAAATGGAGATGCACAAGCAGACTGGGGAAATGATTTTTTCCACTGTCACTAACACTGCTATGAGTTTGTCTAAACTGCAGGTTACATTAGCCAATGTTCAATCACAACTGAAGATGGAGAAGGTCTCTGCACTTGCCAAAGACACCAGGATCAAAACTTTGGAGGACTTGGTGATCAAAGTGGGTTATGACCCTGCAAACATCAATGTTGTAGAAGAGCTTGTAAAGAAAAATAATTTAGACATAGCAGCATTAAGGAAGCAGTTGAAATTGCCAGCTACAGAAGATCCTTTGGCCAAGGATATTGAAGAAACAGAGACACAAAAGGCAGACATGATGAAGCTCATCATGGAGCAGAGTGCACAGTTGAAGCAAATGGAGACAGAGATGGAAAAGATGATTAAAGAAAAGGAGCAAGCTGCCAAAATGACTGTTGTCCCTTTGGAAGCACTCCCTATCACAACCATTCCTACAGTCACATATTCTACAACAAGCACAGGGGATGTTGCAGATTAGTTGGAAAATGCAGTACAGAACATGTCTCTCCAGACTGAAGAGATCAAAATATTGCAGGCTCAAGTCAATCTTCTACAAGATCATCAAACAAAGACTGAGACTTTTCATGCAATAGAGCTACAAAGAGCTCAAAATCAAATAGAGGCATGGAAGAAGTCAGCAACTGAGTCCTCTATTGGCTACACACTAGCTCATGTTAAAGAAATCATATGGAACAATATCATTGAAGAAATAGATGAAATATGGCCATGTATCCAGATTATATTCGAGCAGAAGGAATTGATGGAGAAATCCAAGCAAACTATTTCCACTATCAATGTTGAATTGGGAGAAATGCCTGCTACAGCCAACAACATCATAAAGTTCCTCAATTCCAAAAACATATATGAGCTGGATGATCTAGGAGTAGATGACAAAACAGAAACCATCCTGGAGGTAAAGAAAGTTCTAACAAAGAAGAACTTGGTTATACAACTGACAAAGAAATATCACACTCTGGAGGTAGCAGTTAACAGGTTTTTCACTAAAATAGATGTATTGAACAAGAAAGGTCTGCCTTCTCTATTTGTGATCAATGATAAATTGATGACTAGGGAAGATTACAAGAAGAAGATTCAAGATATTGCAAAGGATATAGCTAAGTCTTCCAACATCAAAGGTTTTATGACAGGGACAGCTTTTTACGAAGCTATCAGTAGCATAAGTTTTATCCAACACAAGATAAAACACATTTTTGTAGTAAAAACCACTTTTGCTCGGTATACTGAGGTAGATGAGATCTAATGCAAGGTAACAAAGATTACTATTCCAGATGAAGAGAGGTGGGATAAGTTGTGTGAACTCCAGGATTAAAAAGACAAATCAGCTTCACCAGCACAACACCCGAATAGTGGCCACTCAGCAACTATTCTCCTCCAAAGCAGGGCCAGATGTCCAGATCACTTCACCAGATTCATTCCTTTTGATCGCATTATTTCTTTTCTATTAGTTCAAAGTTAATAATAGAATGTCGTGTCACTTAGGCATTAATTGTAATATTTTTGTAAATTTTGTTTAAATACTTCATTCTGTCGAAGTATTAAGGTTGAACCCTTGAACAAGTTATCAAATAGATTTATACTAAGCTGGAGCACTTTTGAGATAATAAAAGATCCTGGATTTGCCTCATATGGTCTGTCTCTCAGTGAGTTGTATTTCATATTGTTTATTCATTATGTCTTCCTCATATAAATTAAGTCTTTTTGCAGTTATCCGATTTAAAATTTAATTGAATTTCAGTTTCATTTTGAATCCTCTGTGAAGTTGTAATTTAAATAAAAGATAAATTTACATAACTATTTGTTATTGTAAATTCCTCTTTGAGCATAAATTGGACTAGATCTCTGTGATAGTTTGATTATATTTTGTTAATTAAGAAAACATTGTTTTCTTAATTTCTGCTTATAAATGGTTAAATACTCAGTTTGAATATTAAATCAATTATACTTCCCCATATTCTACTTATCCATCCCACTAACATCAAAATAACTATGTGCATTTAAAGAACAGCCTTTTATTTTATTAAGAATTTATCTAAGTTTAAAGCACTTGTTTATAAACAAGTTCACTGGTCATCCAATCATTTAAAACACCAAAACATTATAGATTCTTTGGCATAACTAATTGACGTCAGGTTATCTCAAGGACAACTGCATCTCTGTCAGATAATAGTAAGATCACACCTTTCTTCCTCAGTTGTTGTCATAGTCTGCCAAAAAAAGATGAAACTTGTACCAACAGTTTCCTTGATATCTTGGTTGGTCCGAGTGTTGGTTAAGCAATATAAGTGTTGAACGACTCATTGTATTGTATATTTTCCATAAACCATTTTCGCTGGCCCGCAACCTCTATTTTTACCTACGTGACACTGGGTTTGAAAGGTGGTCAATAAAGTGCATCGAGTGGCTATCATCGGCTGCATCATACAAAGCCTAGGCACAATTAGGCTGAGTGGACAATTGTGATGGTCGCCAAAGGTTGATTCTTGTATTGTATAAAATCATCACCGTATTGGAAGCATAAGTATGGGTAATGTTTTCGATGCAGAAGTATTGGAAGCATAGTTACGGGTAAAGTTAAGTTATAGGTACTAAGATTTATGATGGAAGAATGATTAATAAACTATATGTTAGAAAGATTTAGAGAGATTTATAGCGTAATAGAGAAATGTAGGATAGGTAAATGGTGATTTTCTTATGTAGATTTTAATCATGTATGATTAATTATTGTAAATATATTCTTAATCAAATAAAAGAGATATAATGGTAAACACACACATTTAAACTTAAATTAGGAAATCATAAATATTGTTTTAGTGTATTTATATTTACTTTATTACAATACAATACAACACTATATATATATATATATATATATATATAAAAGCATCTATAAACCATCAATTCATTTACCCTATATTAGAATACAAGCATAGTTTCTTGATTGAAACTATAAAACCATGGGCTAAACTACCATGTGTTAAAAAACCACTAGAAACAAAATTGTGTGCCAAAAACTATCAAAAACAAATGCAAAAAATTGCCCAAAAATAAAATTAAGGTATTTTGCCCCTGAGCCCTTGAGCAGAGGTGGTTATGACCCTCACTACACCCGACACAACATACAAAACCTGGGGATAGTTATGCAAAGAATATAACACATACCCAACATTCTCCTACTTCTTTTATTTGTACACAAGAGGTTGCTAATGCCAATTGTTTCTCTACACCAACAAAACTTCTCAATGCTTATAGATTTTGTTAATGAATCTGCAACATTCTTCAAAGTGTACACCTTCACCAACAACACCTTCTTTTCTTCAATTATATCTCTCACAAAGCGATATTAAGCATCAATATATTTTGTCTTGGAATAGTATATTGGGTTCTTCACTAGGAATTTTCACTCTCACACAATATATCTCCACAACTCATTGTACTAGCATAATACCTAAACGCAATCTTTGTAACAATATTAACACAATATCTAATACCCACTTGTAGATCTTATGTTATCCAGATATCCACCCTAGTTTACATCAACAAAGCCATATATATCCAACACTATATCCAATCTTGGTCTACCTTGCTTTCACAATCCATAACTAGTAGTGACATGCAAATCCTTGAAAACACTTTTTACTATTAGCCAATGTTCCTCCCTAGTTTTGACATATACCTACTCAATACTCCCATTGCATGTGCAATATCTGGTCTAATACAAACCATTGTATACATCAAAATTCTAATTGCACTGACATATGGAATACGAGACATGTCATCTTTCTCTTCTCATGTTTTAGGATATTATTCTACTAATAACTCTGCACTTGCAGGAAAAGCCACCTTTACCAATTTAGATTCATGCATATTAAACCTCTATAATATTGTCTTGACATATCCCCTCTAATTTAACTAGAGTTTCTTGTTTTCCTGATCTATTTTACTTCCCATGCCCAAAATGAAATTTGTAGCACCAAGATCCTTCATGTCAAATTTAGAGGACAACTGAGTTTTCACTTCCTAGATTTTTCTCTGTCATTCCAATCAACAACATATCAACCATGTACAAGACCAAATAAATAAGACAATCACCATCTAATTTGAAATATACACAATGATCCATTTTTCTCCTTGTGAAGCTAAGTCCGAAAATATAAGTATCAAATTTTTGATACCACATCCTTAGTGATTGTTTTAACCATTATAACAACTTTTTTGGCATGCATGCCAACTCTTTCTTTCCCTTCACTGTAAAGCCTTTTGGCTACTTTATATAGATTTTTTCTTCCAAATCCCCATGTACAAATGTTGTCTTCACATCCATTTGTTCTACTTCAAAATCAAAAGAAGTAGAAACAAATAAAATAAATATAATACAAATTAACTTATCAATAGGAGAAAAAATCTCACCAAAGTCAATTTCTTCTACTGGGAATAATCTTTTGCTACTAATCGAGCGTTGTATTTCTCTGCGTTGTCTTCCACATCAACTTCTTCCTAAACACCTATTTGCTACTAATGGTATTTCTTCCAGTTAACAAGTTCACTATATCCCAATCCTCACTTTTGTCTAAGACAATTATTTCTTCAACCATGACCTTTTCTGAAAGTTTTCCATCCTCTAAATCCATTACCTCCCTAATGGTTCTAGAATCATTTTTAGAATATATAAAGAAAAATCTGAACAAAAATCAAGTGGAGTATATCTTTTTTGTTAGCTTCTTTGCGAATTGATCTCCTCAATTCCAGAGTATGTGGTTTTTCTTCTTTTGATTCTTGTTCATCTATATAATTTGGTTCATCATCCTTCAAATCAAACCTATCTTCTATGATTCTTTATCCGTTGGGAGGAATTTCTATTTGACAACATCTTTGATTTCTCTAAATACCACATCTCGATTATACACAACCTTCTTAGTTTCTAAGTTCCAAAGCTCATAATCTTTCAGACCATCTTTATATCCAATAAATATACACTTTTCATCTTTCTTATCTTGCTCACCATTATTCTCTTCTGGAACATGTACATAAATAACATAGACAAATACCTTGAAATGTTTAAGAAAATGTTTCTTACCAATCCATACCTCATATGGATTCTTATCATCCAACACTAATGAGGGTGATCTATTTACTAGGTAACATATAGTATCCACTACCTCTGCCCTATCCTAACCCAACACGATTGAGCATGCTCTTTTCTTTCTCCATTACCATCTTATTCATCATTTTTGCAACTCCATTCTATTGAGGTAATTATGGAGCAGTATTTTTCCTTGTTATGCTACACTTCTTATAGAATTCTCCAAAATCATTCTCGTAGAATTCTCCAACACTATCTAGCCTTAGTACCTTAATTTTCTTCTCCAACTGATTTTCCACGAGAGACTTAAACTCTTTGAATTTGTCAAAGGTTTTAGATTTATCTTTGAGGAAATAAATCCATGTATTTATCAAGAAATCATCTATGAATGTGACATAGTACACAGATTTACCCAGTGATGAAACTGACACAAGTCCAAACACATCATTGTGCACCGACTATAATATTTTATCTAGCCTCATAGCTGTTATAGACATATTTGGGCACTACAACCCCAATCACATATGTCCATAAACCAAGGGTTTCTAAACCCCTAAAAGTGTTGTTTCATACCCTAAAGGAACAAGGTCAGCTGATTACATCATCTCCCAAAAGTTCTCCATGAAAAACTACTCAGAACTGGTCAAAACTGGACCATACAGACTACTCCATGCATAGGGTGCGATGCATCTCACCTATTACACATGGGGGGTGCGATGCATACTAGAAATCCCTTCTGTAGGGTGCGATGAGCGAGAGCAGACAAATGGCAGAAGCAGTTTGCTAGGTGGAAACCCAGAGAATCTTCTAGAAACTGCTCATATGACACTTGCCTCTCTGAATTTGCCCAAGGATGAGTAAGAGATCTGAAATCTCCAAGTGGAACCAAGAACTATCAGTGAAATGACACTAATCAAAATCCCAGAAGCTGACTCACTCTCTTGTAAACATCTATATATGGATCCCTCATCCAAGAGATCCGGGGGGCTGGAATTTTGTAATTTGCAAGGAAGTGCTGTTGGTTTCTCTTTGAAGACATTGTTGGGTGATAGCAGGTGAAGAGGGCTTTCATGCTGGGAGGATGATGCTGAATCATACAGCTTGGCTATAATCCTCTTTTCTACTACTTCTATCAATAAAGCTATTTGAGTTTTCCTCCATATGCTTGTATATCTCTGAATCTTGTATTTGTATATGCATTTATATGGTTAATGTACATTTGATCCTACATTGTTTATGGTTATATATCTCTATGCTTTGATGGTATTTTGCTACTTTGACTCTACAGGTGTTCTTTGAAGCGAGATAATTGAGAAAGGAGTGGCGAAAGCTCTATCAAGGGAGAGAGGAAATGAGCAAGGAGACTAGCGAAAGACTGAGGTTGGTACTCTCTGCTTCTCTCTCATCTATCTCTCATAAAGGAAAATACAAGTGACTTTAGTTTTTTTTGTTTCTAAGATAGCTACCCGTCTTAGTGGGACTAGCAGCTTTGAATGGACACTAGTTTGCTCGATAACAATAGCACAAGAGGAAAATCCTACTTAATTCTATTCCCTGCATAAATAGTATTCATAGAAATGAAAATCCACAAAGTAATTAAACATATGCTCTATCATACCATTACCATGTGGTATTTGAAAGCCCTTCTCTCTAATAAGTCCCAATTTTTTATGCCACAACATAATATTTTCTCTATAGACTATAGGAGTTTTTACTTCTTCAACGCCAGTCTTAGAAACAATAGAACTATTGCACCTATCACTAATAGTGCTTCCCAACAGTATGTATAGAGTTCTATTTCAAACTCCCCTCGACAATACCACTGCTTCTCAAACCATCCTACAAGTAGCATTTTCAAACATTGTTTTTACACTTGTATCACTCGTCTTGCTTATAAAAATCAATTTTCTAAGCAATCCTTGAATGTGTAGAACACTAGGGAGTGCTCTAATTCTTCTACCCATGAGCTTCAACTTGACTTTTCCTCATCTTATGATTCTTGCTATCAAATCATCTCTTAAAAAACATCACCACCGTCATATCTTTTATTCCTGCAAAACCACTATCTATCATGAGTCATATGAAAGGATGTCCCTACTTGACCAATGATGCCTCATGATCTACATGTTGTAGGAATTTACAGGGTAAGTTCCTCAGAAAGAATACCAAAAGGACATCGCTCACAACCAGATCTCAAATCAATACACCAGTATTTTTGACGTGGTTAAAACCCTCAAAGTGCAAGGAGGGAAACAGTCCACGGCCTGTCCCAACGTGGGTACTACAGGCAATTTATTAATCAAAGAATGAAAATTTACATAAGCTTCTCTCATGCACGGATTACCCGAACAATGACCCTCCATGCGCTTTAAATAGAACTCATGGACCAATCGGGTGTCAAGCCACGGATCAAGTGTCGGTAATACCGAGGTGAGAGTGAACCGTCGGATCACTACATATCGTGACCGTCGGATTGTAAGTTACAAAATGTACAACGGTAAAGAAACACACTTTACCTAACTCTAACCTAACTCTATACTAGACCAAGTTGAACTTAACTATATCCTATGTGTCGGAATATCCTAACATCCCCCCTTAAGAACAACTTGGGATAGGATTGAAGGATTTACAAATATGACACAATAGGAGAAGGAAGGAGGCACTAGAGCCTATCCCCCCTTAGTGACAACTTCCTGAACTCCAAGCATATATCGAAGTTTAGTGAACTTCGCCTCTGTGAGAGCCTTTGTGAAGATGTCTGCAACCTGATCATCTGTTGGACAATATTGCACTTCAAGAACATGGTCATGAATGAGCTTTCTGATGAAGTGCATGTGTAGTTCAATGTGTTTGCTGCGCTGATGCTGGACTGGATCTTTGCATAGCTGAATGGCACTTTGATTATCACACCAAAGTGTGGTTGGATGCTGCTGCTCAAAGCCAAACTCTGATAGGATCTGACGAAGCCACAAGGCTTCCTTACTAGCTTCCACGGCACCACGATACTCTGCTTCTGCTGACGAAAGAGAAATGGCAGCCTGTTTCTTACAAGCCCATGTAATAGGTCCTGAACCAAGAGTGAAGACATAACCGGCAGTAGACTTCCGATCATCAGGGTCACCAGCCCAATCAGAATCAGTGAAACCAACTAACAGAGGAGCTGCTTTGGCACTGTAATGAATCCCAAACTGTACTGTACCTCGAACATAACGAAGTATTCTTTTAGCTGCTTTCCAATGACTTTCACGGGGGTTTTGCATAAAACGAGCAACAAGGCCAACAGCAAAGGAAAGATCAGGACGAGTATGGGTTAAATACAAGAGTTTTCCGACAAGTTGACGGTATAAGGTAGCATCAACTTCAGGAGAAGTACAAGAGACTGAAAGTTTGACTCCAGACTGAAAGGGAGAAGGGGCTGGCTTACAGTCTTCCATGTGAAAATGACGAAGAATATCACAAGCATACTTGGACTGGGAAAGGAAAATACCCTCCTGGGATTGCAAGACTTGAAGACCGAGAAAATAGTGTAAGTGTCCTAAGTCTGTCATTTCAAATTTCTTTTTAAGGCTGGACTTCACATGGTTTATAAGGTTGGGATCACTACCAGTAAGAATAAGATCATCAACATAAAGAACAAGGATGATAAGAGAGTTGCCCACTTTCTTGGTGTAGACAGTATTGTCAGAATGACACCTAGAAAAGCCAGATTCTAAAAGAAAGCTATCCATTTTGGCATACCAAGCCCGAGGAGCTTGCTTGAGGCCATAAAGGGATTTCTTAAGTCGACAAACAAGGCTGGAGTCTGTTTGTATGAAGCCAATGGGTTGTTCCATATAGATTTCTTCCTGCAAGTCCCCATGCAAGAAGGCAGATTTAACATCCATCTGATGGACTTCCCATTTTAAAGAGGCAGCAAGGGAAAGAACAAGGCGGATAGAGTTCATTTTGGCAACAGGGGAGAAGGTTTCAGTGTAGTCAATGCCTTCAACCTGTGA
Source organism: Pinus tabuliformis (assembly GCA_031772625.1). Lineage (NCBI taxonomy): Eukaryota > Viridiplantae > Streptophyta > Pinopsida > Pinales > Pinaceae > Pinus > Pinus tabuliformis. The sequence continues at coordinate 1,226,589,742 of CM062805.1, read as the reverse complement.
AAAGCCCTTAGCAACGAGACGAGCTTTATGTTTATCAACTTTCCCATCTGGTCCATACTTGGTTCTGTAAACCCATTTACATCTAACAAGTTTGCGTCCCTTTGGTAGAGGAACAAGATCCCATGTATCATTTGTCATCAATGAATGATATTCTTCATTCATAGCTGCTTCCCAATGTGGATGGCCTGAAGCTTCTGCAAAAGTGTCAGGATCATGATTTACTGGAGCTTGAGCCAGTAAAGAAGAGGCTCTTTCAAACTGAGAACGTGTACGTCGCTGATCTGTAGGATCACCGGCAAGATCACCTGCTGCATCCCGAGTAGCACGGACCCATCTTGGAAGTTGAGGATCCTGAGAAGGTGGGGGAGGATTATCATCCTCGCTTTCATCATCTGAAGAAGAAATGTTTTCAAAGGTAGAAGAGATAGGAAGAGGTGGCACATCCGCCGGACTAGGCTCGCAGGCCGATTTATTTTCATCAAATTTTACATCTCTTCTAATGATAACATTTTTGGACTTAAATGGAATAAGTCTATAACCTTTTACATCTTCAGAATATCCAACAAAAGTACATTTCTCACTCTTAGGTTCTAAAGCTTTATGCTTTTCATCTGGAATATGGGCCCATGCTTCACTTCCAAACACACGAAAGTGACTTACATCTGGTTTAATGGAACTCCAAGCTTCTTCTGGAGTGATATTCTCTAGAACCTTAGTAGGAGTGCGATTGATTATATAATTTGCACAATTAATTGCTTCGGCCCAAAAACTAAGACTGAGTCCTTTAGATTGCAGCATACAATTAGCCATTTCCTTTAAGGTGCGATTTTTCCTTTCAGCTACACCATTTTGTTGTGGAGTGTATGGAACAGTATGTTGCATTTGAATTCCATTTTCGGTGCAAAAGTTGATGAATGTGTTTTTAACATATTCTCCACCATTATCAGTTCTTAGCTTAAGAATTTGATGTCCAGATTGTTTTTCAACAAAGGCTTTGAAGGCCAAAAAAGTGTTAAATACTTCGCTCTTGAGTTTTAAGAAGTATACCCAAGTGCGTCTGGAGAAATCATCAATGAAAGTTAAGAAGTACTTGCAGCCAGAGAATGAAGCAACAGGAAGAGGACCACATAAATCACTGTGCACAAGCTGTAAAGGGGCTGAGGCGTGCCAAGAGGCACGTTTGTCAAAACTGTCCCGATGATGTTTTCCGAGTACACATCCGGAACAAACACCATCTCTGCAAGATACCATAGGAAGACCTGTCACCATATTTTCTTTACATAGATGCTGAAGGGAGCGATAGTTTAAGTGACCAAATCGCTCATGCCAAAGTTTGCTCACTTCATCATTATGAGCAACAAATACTGAGGGAAGATTGGATGACCCAAAGTTGTGAAACTTATACAACCTTTTGGAATCATCAGCAAGACCAGTAGCTAGAATCTGTTTAGGATCTTTTAGATCCTTGATTACAACATCATGAGGTGAAAATTCAACAATTTTACCTTCACCTGAATGAGTTATCTGATAGACAGATAGAAGGTTGCAGGATAAGGTTGGAACACATAATACATCATTAAACTGACCATTGTCTAGATGAACAGTTCCAGTCCCTACAACATTAAGAGATCTATCATCACCAATATATATATTTTTGGTGTTACAATCATTTAAAGAAGAAAACATGGCTTGGTTTTTGGCCATGTGACAAGAGGCTCCAGAATCAATGAGCCACTCATGAGAATGAGAAGAAGAAGAAGATACATTTAATGCATAACCAGACTGAGATGATTGACAATGACATGCAGAAAGTGCCATTCCGGAAGTTGAAGTTGAAGTAGGCTCCACATGGATGTTATGTTTCTTCATTGCGGCTTCCAAGGCTTCCATCTTCTTAAAGCATTTAGATTCTAAGTGGCCATCTCGATTACAAAAGTTACAATGTCTATCAGTCTTCTTCCATTTGTTTTTATTGGTCTTATCATTTTGCTGAAATGATCTTTCATTTTGAGGCTGAGATGGTTTAGGACCATTCTTTTGAGGATATGACTTCTTAGGATTCTTTGAATTTGGTTGCTGCTGGGCGGCTAACGCTTTCGTGGAAGAGTTTCCAAGATTAAGAAGACCAAGGTGTAAGAGTTTTTCTTGTTCTCTTATTAAGGAATCACAAAAGGAGTCAAAGGAAGGGGCCTTGTAGTCTTGTCCTTGACAAATGAAAGCTTCCCTTGTAGAATGGAAAGTGGAAACAAATACAGAGTAGGCTGGTCCCAACTTAGTAAGGATGGAATAAATAAGGTTACCATCTTCTTTCTTAACTTTAACACCTTCCAAGAGATATCTAAGGGTCTTGAATTTGGACAAGAAATCTTCAATGCAAGAAAAATTATTAGGATCCAAAGTAAGCAGCTCATTTTCAAGTTGATGGGCTCTAATTTCATTTTTAATCCCAAAAACTTTAGCAAGTTTTTCTAATGCTTCATGAGGAGTCTCAAGTTCTGCAATGTGGAATCTAAGATCAGGAGAAATAGACATCCCTATCAAACCACGTGCTTGATCTTGTCTATTTTCCCATTTTGCCGCCTTGTCTTCATCTTTTGGTTTCTTCTCTTGGTCTGTGGCTATTCTGAAGAGACCTTTACTTCTAAGTAAATCTTCCATGTAGGCTACCCATTGGAAGTAGTTAGTGCTGTCAAGAATGACTTGGCATGGACTTTCCATTTTAAAAAAAAAAACTGAAGCTGAAGATGCTGAAAGTAAGTGTTCCAATGGATAGATCTCGAAAAAATAGGCGGTTTTAAAAAAAACGGCTCTGAAAAAGGCTTCCGGATGAAGAAGTTATGGCTTTTTGAAAAAAAATTGTTGACGTTGCCGGCAAAGTGCGCGAATGTGCGGGAATGAAAAAATCCGCCCCCACAAAATGGAGACTTGAACCCAAGACCTCTACTCTCTTAAAATAGCTTTGAACCAATTGATCTATACAAAAAATTTGAGAGAGAGAGAGAGAGAGAGGGGGGGGGGGGGGGGGCCTTGGTTTGCGTGCTTGCCTTGAGAAAGCTCTTTTTCCCTACAAAACACAAAACACAAAACCCAACACGAATATGCAAAGAAAAACGAACCTTGCGGCTCGAAGTTAGCTTTAGCCAAAAAACTAGAAATTTAAAAAAAAAATCTCAAAGTTAGCTTTAGCCGAAAAACTAAATATTTTTCTCAATGTTTCTGATTTTCCGAGATCACACTAAGGTGCAGGGAAAAGAGCATACGCATGAGAAAAATCCTTCCTTTCTGTTTCTGATTTGCCCAGATCGCACAGAGTCGCAGGGCAAAGAGCATACGCAGAAATGAAAGGTATAGATCCGGTTAAAAAAAAAGGCTAAATAAACTGAGACCGAAATAAGCAGAGAGAAAATAACAGTAAACTGCAAAAAAAAACACTGTATACCTCCCGATCTGAAAAATGACGCAGCTAGGGCTACCGGAAACCTTTTCGCGTGAAACGAAAGGGGTTCCTCACTGGAACAGATGCTCCGAACGCAACAGAGCAGTCCTCTCGGCCCGAAAGCAGTCAGAAACAGCAGATCTAGGAAACGACAGCCGCATGCAGTTCTACCGGCTTCAGATTTGGATCACCAACGGACGCGGCCCTCAAATAGCTCTGATACCATGTAGGAATTTACAGGGTAAGTTCCTCAGAAAGAATACCAAAAGGACACCGCTCACAACCAGATCTCAAATCAATACACCAGTATTTTTGACGTGGTTAAAACCCTCAAAGTGCAAGGAGGGAAACAGTCCACGGCCTGTCCCAACGTGGGTACTACAGGCAATTTATTAATCAAAGAATGAAAATTTACATAAGCTTCTCTCATGCACTGATTACCCGAACAATGACCCTCCATGCGCTTTAAATAGAACTCATGGACCAATCGGGTGTCAAGCCACGGATCAAGTGTCGGTAATACCGAGGTGAGAGTGAACCGTCGGATCACTACATATCGTGACCGTCGGATTGTAAGTTACAAAATGTACAACGGTAAAGAAACACACTTTACCTAACTCTAACCTAACTCTATACTAGACCAAGTTGAACTTAACTATATCCTATGTGTCGGAATATCCTAACACATGTGTACATGTGTACTTGAAGAAGGCAAGTACACATCCACTCCTTCATTTAAGGAGAGTTTTTCTATTATAAAAGGATCATCATTAGATCTCTTCCTTTTCTCTACAACTATGGATCTACAATCTTTCTTGTAATGCCCTTCTTTTCCACATCTCCAAAATACCTTTACAAATTTCCCTAGAGATTTAGATATTGCTCTATATTTAGATCTCCTTGAGGACTTATTTTTATTTCTATTTTGAGAGCGTCATCTTACAAACAAAGCATCAATGTTCTGACTTTCCATGTTTCATCACATCTCCTCTAATAACAAGAATGAAACTATATTGTCAAAAATTAAAGCAATTACATTACTATATATGGCAATGACCCAATTATCCTGTGAGTCTGGTTAAAAACACAACAAACCAATGCACTTATATTCATAAAAAATCTCAATATCAACATATAATAGTTTACTTATCACAATATTGAAGGAATTTAGATGCTTTATCTGTTATACAACATTTCATGTAGGAACAATTTGTTCACCAATAACTTAGATTAATACAAAGTCCCTAACTTGTTGCACAATGCCTTTGTTGTAATTTCTCTTTAAACATTTGGTAATATTGAATTCGAGAGACACAATAGTATTGTGCTATTTTCCTTTTGATCTAACTTGGTTTAATATTTTGTTAACGTCCTTGTCGGCACAATACCTGAATCCACATTGATTCACTAATTTGTGTACACTAACAAATCTTCCCTTTTAAGTTTTAACAACTCAAAACTCTACCCCTTGAATTTTTCAATCTCTATCTTTGAACTACTCACCATTTCCTTTCACCAAAATAATTGATTCCATGGATCTCCCACTATAACAAGCTCAAGCAAAACCCATTAGCCACAAAATGCCCCCTTTAAACCACAATTGCCCCGATACCAAATGTAGGCCTTAACCCTATACAATTAATTGCTACACACACACACACATATATCCCACAACATCCATAAATCACCTATCCATTTACCTTGAATGAAAATACAAATATAGTTCCTTAACTGAAACTACAAAACCACGGGCTAAGCCACCATGTGCCACAAAATCTCTAAAAGCGAAAAACATGTGTTGAAAACTGTCTCACAAAAAAGCAAAAAATGCCAAAAAAAAATTCCAAGGATGTTTCCCCTGAAACCTGCCATATGGGGGCTTCCACCCCTTACAAACCCCCCTAAGCAGGGGTGGCTTCACCCCCTCAATGACTCCCTGAATAGGGGACGACACAGGGGACACCATCCCCCCCGATAACCACTTTTTTGTGATCAACAAAACATACAACACATGGGAGTAGTTGTGCAAATAATATAACACATACCCAACATTTTATATGGACTTCAATTTATTTTTATGGTTGCAAGTACAAAGTGGAAAGGGAAGAAGATCAAGAAAAAGAAGGATCATAAATGAAAACAAAGAGCGGTGAAGGCAAAGACAAAGACAAGGTACCTAAAAGATGGAGAAGACCAATTTAAAGGAAGATGAAACATCCCTATTTGTAATGTTTAATGAAATAATATGATAGAAATTCTAATCTTGTAGATTAATTCTAGAATTCTAAATATGAAAGAAACATAGAAAGAAATGAGAAAAATTAAGGATGTTAATATATAAAGAGATTTATGGAGATATTGTGGAAATATTTGTAGACGTAGCTTGAACTAAATCTTAGAATATGAAATGATTTATTATGATCACCTAGCATTATAGAAGAAACTGGTTGTATACAAAATAAACTCACGAGAATGGTTTAATAAAATAATTCCTCTTTGGGATTTTCTTAATCTATGAGCCCAATGTCCCTTGTGTTGGTGTTTATGTTATGCCTTTGATGCATCAAAATCCTTTTTAACGGGTGATGGCATATGTACATAGTCGAAACCAATGATGGATGATTTATCATTTTCATGGTTCTGCTCTTTCATTGGAACTGCAATAAAATAAGTTGAAGATGAATGCAATTGGGTATCAATATAATCATACAATATCTATATTGCTTCGTTTGGAATTTAGTTGCCTACAACAACTATTGTGCCTTGTTTGTGGATTCCCTGAGTGTTTCACCAAAATTAACAATATTTTCCTACTTATCGAGGGAGGTTTCCATTGAAATAATTCAAGATAAATACAGTGAAGAAAAGAGATTCCTTAGAATCTAAAAATAGGCAAATTGAAAAATTGTACTTTAAAAAAAGTTAAAAAAAAATCCAAGGACCCAACCACATAAAAGACAACAAAAGGAGCCCAAAATATAGTAGTTTGGGTGGAGATGATTTTTGAGATGACATGACACTCTTTTCTATTGCAAGATATTTTTCTTTTTTCATTTTTTCAATTCAGGAAAGAAAAAACCAACAACTTTCTATTATTTTAAAAATATGTTTACATATAGCATATGCATCAATATATTCCCCATATTACATTTGACATATGTCAAGATATAGGGTGTGTAGACCCCTCAAGGAAATCACGTTGGGAGCACCAGATAGAGCCCAACAACAAACAAATAATCATCATTCTAGGAATGTCGGAAGATACTATGACAAAGATGATAACACATCAAAAGATACTTTGATCGGAAAGATAAACAACATCGAAATATACTCTGACTAACAAGAACATATTAATGCTAAAAGATACTCTGATTGAAAAGAAAATCCTAGAGATGCTCTAACGAGCTTGCAAATATACCAAGCACGCAGGCTTGCAGAAGAAAACCCTTAAAGGAACTTTATATACTTTTAAATCTCGGGGTCTGCATAAAACACAAACTCTAAGGAACAAAAAATAAACAACGTAAAGTAGAAACCAACAGGTCTGAAACCCACTAATAACAAAAGGGACATAAACAATCTAGAAACTAGTAGAGCGACGTAAAAAAGACACATACATTAACCAAAAGAGTCCCGTAAGACCCATACAAAAACCCCCAGAAAAGGGAAAAAACATGAAAGACGATTGGATAGATGACCCCAACATCATGAGAACCTTATAGGCAGCACCCAAATTGGCGGCAACAAAGAATTTCACCATAGAACGATGTCAATGGCGGAAATATGATGGAAATTGGATGGTGAATACTAGCAGAGGCCCCAAAGAGAGGCACGCCACGAACAAAACCCGAATAGAAGGCAACAATGAATCTAACTCCAAGAAGGAGAACCCCATCACCAACGACATTTGGCAACGACCATGGCAAACAGTCCACCAAGGCAGCACTATTGTAGGATCTATAATCACCTATGATGTATGAGGTTTTTAGACGTAATTTAATTTCATGAGTGTGGTGTATGCTAAAATATCCTTCATGGGGTAAACATATAATATTTTTTAATCATTATAACAATGAGAATCAATGAGATTTAATCCAAATCAATATATATTTAATTAATTTATACCACTAAATTAAATTAGCTCGTCAAATTCAAATACATTTTATAGACATATTCTAAATGTTTTATGTTTTTGTCTTTTCTTTTTTTCCATATTTTAAGAGGGATCAAATTGAGCTGTAAATATTTTTTGGAATGCGAAAATTTGAAGTTTGCACCCTAAGGAATTTATTTCTCTTAATGCATGATAAATCCAAAATCAAAATGAATTCACACTAGTTCAATGACAAGTGGATAACTAGGAAGATAATTGCAACTCATAGGAGAACATGAAGCTCATGGCGACGAGTCTAGGGTTTCAATGTTGGGTCTGCCTGCATCCCTCTGTCTCTGATGCCCGCCTGCATCTGCCCCCGTAACATTGTGGACTTACCTCCGTTCCCCCTGCGCTTCTTGGACCGGGTTACTGACTGACCGACCCCAGCTGTTGTGTTACACTCCTTCCTTCACGGGCTCACCTCCTCACCCGGTAACAAACCTTCACCGTTTGCTGTTAGTGTTTATGTCCTCTTCTGGTAGCTGTCATTGATGGTTATGGATGAGTTGGGCGACTTTGTGGATCCTTCAGAGGATGTGCCCATCTGGACCCCCACCAGGACCACAACTACCGGTTTATTCCCCTTCATGTTTGACCTCGCCGATGAGATTGAAGCTCTCCCTCCGTTTTCTCGCCCTCACATCCTGCTGGTATCCCTCCCTGAGGACGCTCCCTCTCCCCCTGAATTTATCTCTCAACCCCTCTCGCCGCGCTCCCTAGATCTTATTGACCCCCCGACAAACCCTCGTTTCTCTACCCTTGTTGGTGATTCGGCCCTAAACCCTCCTCAGGCGGTGATCCCCCCCCTTCTCAGATCATCCCCAAAGTTCGGCGGCCCTTGGTCCGGTACCATCTGCTCCTTTGCTCTCTTCGGCCCCCTCTCGGGGGCATTATACCAGCATCGGTCCGATCTCTGGAATTTTCGCTTCTATACCGCAGGCGGCGATCGAAGACCCTAGGTCTTCTCCTTCGTTGGAACCTGCTCATACCTTCTCGACTCAGGAAACACCGGCTGCGAGGATTTTTGGGGTTTCAAGGAAGAAAAGGGGTCTCAAGCCTCAAACCAACACAACACCCCTCGATTTTGCAGAGGACATTAAACTTCTGTACGCTATGGACAATGCCAAGAAGGTTCTTGTGGGCCGGGTTCGCGGAAGACCTTACAGTGTGGGGAAATTACAACAATGGGCCTCAGAGGTCTGGGGTGAAAACCTGAAGGAAACCCCGAAGGTCGAAATGTTTTTCAAAGGATGGCTTGCTTTGCATTTCAGCTGTCTGGAGCACACGAACTGGGTGTTATCCACAGTTTGGCACATTGATCAGGCCCCAATCTTACTCAGGAGATGGACACCCCTTTTTGATCCAGAGCGGGAGAGGGTTGATGCCGGCCCTATTTGGGTCCGACTGCTCGGACTACCTCTGCATTTCTGGACGGAGGATGTCTTCAAGCGTATAGGGAATGCCCTTAGCATTTACCTCACTTTCGACGCCTCATACCAGACCACGGGGAGGATGGCTTTTGCCAGGATATTGGTTCACCTGGATCTTTCAGAAGGCCTGCTCGAGTACATTGACATTCGATGGAGGAATAATACCAGAAGACAGCTACTGGACTATGAGGGCGTACCATTTTGTTTCCAGAGGTTCCATAAGGGTGGGCATCTCTATAAAGACTGCCCCCTTTTGGGCAAATAAAAAAAACAGCCCTTGGCACAGGAAACTGTGACCCAACCGCATACTTCCCACGATGCTCAACCTAGGAGCCAGGCATCTACTGCTCCTTAGAACACAATTGCTCCTGAGAACTCGGCCAGACAGTAGAAGGCTCTAGCAAACAAGATTGTGGCACCCCCATAGCCAAAGAAGCATGGGCGGCCTCCCAACCGCCCCATACCGCCTCCTCCTTCTCTTCCTTTGTTGCCATCCGAGGGCTCGCCCTCGTCGGGTATGAATCTTCCTTTCAACCTTGTTTCCACTTGCAGATCATCACATATTGATTGCATATTATCTAGTGCTTTTGTTGATCTTCATGTCATGAATTCGTTCTCTGAACATATGGGATTGGGTCGGGAATCTGAGCTCCCTTTCTCTGCTTCGCTCTCCTGCCTGATTACATCTCGCCCCATCTTCTCGCCTGCCCCCTCTGCGCCTACTCCCTCTCACCTCCCATCATCTTCATCTATCCTCCAGGCCCCCCCATCTGGGGGGTACATGACCCGCTCGAAATCGAAAAGACAAGCCCAGGATCATATCGGGTTTGATATACTCCCCTCTCCTCCCCCCCCCCCCCCCCCCCCACCCCCCCAAACTCCATAGGGGCTGACCTTCCAATCTTTCTAAAGCCCAAGGCACTGTTGAAGATGAGATTGCTTTGGGGGTACAATCTACTATCCCAGGGACGCTTAGAGCCAGAGAATCCCTATCTGTCCCCCCTCCATGAAGATTTTCTCTTACAATTGTAGAGGGCTGGCTAGGCCGAACAAAAAACTAGCTCTTCGTCGTTTGCTTACCAATGTACCACTTGATATTATTTTCCTTCAAGAGACCCTGGGACCTGCATTAGACATCTCTCAGTCCCTCCAAAACATGCTCCCTGGTTGGATTTTCATCGGACTTGATGCTCATGGGAGATCGGGAGGATTAGCTTTGGGCTATAACACCCATTCCATCAAGTTGCTCAATTGCTGGGGAGGTCTGGGCCATCTTGGAGCAGATATCAGATCTGCTGATCTGGGTATGAATTTTCGGATATATAATGTTTATGGGCCTTGCCAGAACAGACCTGCTTTTTGGCAGAACCTCCTGAGTACTGATTTATTCTTGACTGACCACCTGATCCTTGGAGGTGACCTAAATTTCTCCATTGGACACTCTGAATCCTAGGGACACAGAGCTCAACGAGACTCCCTATCGGATTACTTTCTATCTAAACTGGAAGCTCACCATTTGATTGACATCCCCTCTGCTAAAACTCAAGCGACATGGAGGAACAACAGGACTGGGGAAGACAGCTTGGCCCGCAGGCTGGACCGCTTTCTTGTCAAAGAAAAGGTTATGGACTTGGGTTTTCATATCAGACATTGGGTAGGTACAGGTGGGATCTCTGATCACCTACCCATCTACTTGGAAATAGATGGAGGGAAAACAAAGCCTAAAGGACCCTTCAAGTTCTGTTCTGTCTGGCTCAAGGATGACTCCTACAAAAAAATGGTCACTGAATTCTGGAAGGACAACCCCCCTGGGAGGAGGGAAGACAACACTAAGGGGTTTATACACAATCTTACAATCCTGAAGAGATTGTCCAAACTTTGGGCACATAACAAAAGAATACAGGAGGAACAATCTCTCTGTAGGATTGAATGTGAAATCGCTGCTTTTGAAAATGATCTGGGAGGAATATACATTTAAGAGGAACATAAGGAAAGGATGGTTTCTCATGACGCTGACAGAGCAAAAATCCTCAAAGATAAAGAAGAAACCTGACGCCTTAGAAGTAGAGCCATCTGGATGCATGAAGGGGACGAAAATACCAAATTCTATCACAAATACGCCAATGGAAGAAAGGCGATCAACACCATTTGGCAGCTACATAATGCACAGGGGAAGGTTGATAATACATTCCCACAACTTGCTAAACTTGCGTCCTCTCATTTCAAGCACACTTACCGTGCTCCCAGGGATATCAACTTGGCAGAAATCATCAAGGTAGCACAACTCTTCCCCAGATATGTGGATCCAGAGGAGGGGGGTGAATTAACAAAGGCAGTTACTCTGGAGGAATTGGAGACCACTTTAAAGTGGTTCAAAAAGGACAAAAGTCTGGGACCCGATGGTTGGTCGATAGAATTTTTCTTGGCTTTCTTTGACACCATTGGGGAAGACCTGCTCAGAATTGTTGAGGACTCAAGAATCAGAGGATATCTTGAAACCTCAATCACCTCTACTTTCATTGCACTCATTCCGAAGACGGACAACCCGGACTCCTTTGAGGATTTTCGTCCCATATCTCTTTGCAACTGTTTATATAAGATCATAGCTAAGATCATTGCAAACAGGATGAAACCTATCCTCTCTAATCATATCTCTCTGGAACAATTCGCCTTCCTACAGGACAGACAGATTCATGAAGCTGTGGGCACTGCTCAGGAAGTAATTCATACTCTACACTCTAGGCGGGGCAAAGGTATGATTATGAAGGTTGATTTATCAAAAGCTTTCGACAGGGTAAATTGGCTTTATATTAGAATGTTGTTAACTCATTTAGGTTTTCCTTACTTATTCATCAAATGGATCATGAGTTGCATTACTAATATCCCCTTCAACATTCTTGTGAATGGAAGTGCCTCTCCCTTCTTTACTTCGGAAAGGGGACTGAGACAGGGCTGTCCTCTCTCGCCTTTACTCTTCCTGTTGGTTATGGAAGGCCTCAACAATCTCATTAAAGAAGATCATTGAAGGGGTAGATTAAAAGGTATACGGATATTAGAAGGTTGCATCCTGACCCATCTTCTCTTTGTAGATGATATACTTGTATTTATCAATGGCAGTGTTGGGGACATTAGTATCATCAAAGACAATTTCTCCCTTTTTCAAGAGGCAACAGGTATGATCATAAACGACAGAAAGTCCACTTTGACTGCAGCCGAATGTACTCCGCATGAGATCTTCTTTGCTCTACAACATTTCCAGTTCACTCAGTTACAACTATCTAATGGCTTAAAATATCTGGGTTATAAATTGAAGCCATTAGGCTATAAAATCGCTGATTGGAATTGACTCATCTCCAAGATGGAGAAAAGACTAAATACCTGGTACCTCAAATACCTCTCGAGAGTTGGACGTCTCACTCTAATCAAAAGCGTCTTGGAAGCCACACTTGTATATTGGATGCCCCTGGCTTGGATACCTAGAGGCATTCTCACTAGAATACAATCCCTCTGCTGCAGATTTCTTTGGCAAGGGAACAAACAGGGCAGGACTTTCACATGGGTCAGATGGGAGGCCCTGAACCTACCAAAAAATGGGGGGGATGAGGATTAAAAAAGCTTGAAGACTTCTCTTCAGCACTTGCTGCCAAACTTGGTTGGCAGTTAGTATCAGCAGACAGCCTATGGACAAGGGTTACTTATGCCAAATATATTGCCCCAATGCACATTATGGATTGGATTAGAAGACCCCACCTTAGCACCACGGGCATCTCTATCATTTGGAAGGTCGTCCTAAAAGCTTTGAATCCCATTAGAGAGGGCATCACTTGGAGAATTCGTTCCGGGAACACTGTTCGAATCGGCCTCGATCCGTGGGTGGGATGTGGTAACATGCACCGTCTTCCTATGGACCTCATTCAGTTTCTCCAGCAACATAACATTTCTTATATTGCACAAATTGCAGACTTGGAGAACTCCTCTTTCCTTCAACAAGCCTGGAAAACTGCTCATCATTTAAACATTCCTCCTGTTTGGACTCAACACTGGGAGGACTACACTCAGGCCCTCACAGAAGCCCACATTCGTATCCTTGATGGTGACGATGAGATTATCTGGGCTCTCTCAAAAAATGGATGGTACTCACCAAAAGAAGGATATATGATATTGTCCGCACCAAGGAAGCCTCTCGTGCTTGTCGACTGGTGGAGACACCTTTGGAAGCTTAAAGCACCTCCCAGAACTCGGCTTTTAATGTGGACCATCCTAAGAAATCAAATCCCAACTGGTGATAACCTCATCAAACGTGCACATTTTGGTCCCCATTGGTGCAGTATATGCAGGAAGGAAAATGAATCTACCTCCCACCTGTTTTTTGATTGTTCGGCTGCTAGAAATCTATGGAATCTTATCCTCCCTCCCATCGCCCCCTCTGCAAATTAGGCTGGCAATTCTATCCTAGAGCCTTGGCAGTCCAGGTACAACACTTCATCTTTGCATAAGCTACGGAACCTGCCCCTTCTGATTTGTTGGACTATCTGGATTGCCAAAAACCATATAATTTTTCAGGACACAGTGCCGAACTGCGCTGTATTTGCGGCCAAAGTCTCGATCGATTACTCTCTCATTCCAGATGACCCCCCCTTCCCCCCCTCATTGCATCCGTATCCCCATTCCTGTTCAAATTGACCACAACAAACCTTGGGCTTACTTTAACGGTGCAACACAAGAACAAGGCTGTGGGGGGGCACAATACTTCATATAAACCATCATCATTCTTTTAGGATGCTCATAGGCTTCCAAAGAGGCTCAAACAATTCTGCTGAACTCCTTGCTGCAAAACATCTCATACATTTCGCTTTAGAAAAAACTGCAGAGATTTACAATTATTTGGGGACTCCAAAATTATATGTGACTGGCTGAACCGGAAAACTAGATGTTCTACTTATGCATTGAATCACATCTGGTTGATTAGAGAACACCATGGTGAAACATTTTACCAATATTTCCATCGGCCATTCATGGACCTACAAGTATAATACATGTTATATTGTTTTTGAATTTGCATTGTACAGACAAATATCAATTTTGTTTGTTTATATTGACTCACTGAACAATATGGATAACAGTATGTTAACCATTTGGCTTACAGCCTTTTTATTGCTGCCCCCTGCGTGGATCAATGGCAACAATTCTATTTATATAAGACATGTTTATGAACTGCATATACACCAACGTCTACAGAATGCAATTTCCTTTTTTAATGAAATTATGATTTTTCCTTATGGGAAAAAATGTGGATAACTACATCAAATTTTTTAGATGATCATCTTATCTATTTCATTTTAGATGAATTTTGATCCTTTGAGATTTACTAAGTATCATCTATAATCTAGACGATAATATCAGGAAACCCATTTCATAAGACTGAAATTTGGCGAACTTTAGCAATTTTTTCTCTCCAGATCTATATTTGACATGTGGATACAAAATCCACGTGTCAACAATTACTTGCATCAAAATTTTGAGCCCATAAAATTGATTTTAACTGCATCAAGTACCCATCATAAATCCTAGTAGGTATTTACAAGCTACTACAATTTCTATACCTACATGATATAATGCATGGTTTGGTAGGTGTAGTGCCATAACACTAAGGATTGGTTGAAAGAGTAAATGAAATTGTGTTATCCTAGAGTCAAGTCTAAGTGTTGTTTCATTCATCTCATTCAGATTCCCATGGGCCATATCAATTCAACTTTGCTCTACTCAATGTTGGGTCCACTCCACTTCGGTGGGTGTACTATGCTCAGTTAACTTCCAAGTGTTTTACTCGTTGGATTTTCTCCACTCTGTTAACTTCCTAGGGTTGTACTTGGTGTTTGGTTTATTATGCTCCAGTGGTTATACTCTACTTCATTAACCTACAATGGTTTTACTTAATGCTAGGTTTGTTATGCTTTGTTAACTTCAAGGGTTTTACTTCATGTTAGGTCTACTATGCTCCATTAATTTCCAAAAATTTTACATGTTCCTGGGTCTACTCCACTTTCTTTAACTTCCAAGGGTTTTACTCATTGTTAGGTCTTCTTTGCTTCAATTTGGCAAGGAACATTGATGGCAAAGTAGCATACAGTTACAATTAGATTGGAGATTTGAATTGAATTAAATTAATTGGAATAATGTATTTTGTGGAATAGTCCTCTAATTCCTCCATACGAATTTCACATATTTGTAAACTTCGGTAATTAAATCAATTGGGTTTTTTGGGGGTGGGGATAGTTTTGTAAATTTTAATCTAGGATAGCTACTTCTCATATGGGGCTATATCTCAACATAAAATCCATAGATACTATAATGTTGTTGCTTAGAGCTATGGCTTTGACTGTGTTCAAGTAAGGGTTTCTTGCATGACGAGATAGTAGAATTTTCAAGGTCTATGCATGGTGCAATTTGCTATTATAGCCCCAGTAAATAAATAGAAAAACACTTTGGATTGAACTCATTTACATCTTCACCTAATATGTTCTTATCATAATGAATGGTTAGCGTGAGAATCCATATTGATAATCACTTAGGTCAATGGGTATGAAGAGGTACAAACAGAATACATAAAATGTACAATAAATAAAAACTTATATTCAAAAGTAATGATACATACTTGACATAATCAATGCATGAAATATAAAAATCAAACACTTAAATCATTGTTGCATATTTCTTAATATGTGGTGAAAAACTAAGTTAAATTTGATCAACTTTACAAACACTACAGTGTATCCAATACAATGAAATCAATGCAGCAAACAACTTATTTTATGTGAAGGTAAAAACAATTTTAACTTAATAAAGATTGTTGAAACTCAAGTCCTAAATTATACAATATTTTATTTCATATTTTCTTAGTCTTGTTGTTTTTTTGTGATTACAATTCAAACCATCTAATTAATTAGTTATTCACTACCTCACTACTAAAAATTCTTTTAACAATCATAAGCCTTCTCTAGAATTATATCCAATTAGTCATTTCAAAATAATGAGAACATGTTTTACATATAGCATTTATCCACCATATACAAACTAAAATCAATGCATTATACTAAAAGCAATAATGCAATGAATAACTTAATGAAAATTTATTGAATTATATCCAATTAGTCATTTCAAAATAATGAGAACATGTTTTACATATAGCATTTATCCACTATATACAAACTAAAATCAATGCATTATACTAAAAGCAATAATGCAATGAATAACTTAATGAAAATTTATTGAATTATATCCAATTAGTCCTTTCAAAATAATGAGAACATGTTTTACATATAGCATTTATCCACTATATACAAACTAAAATCAATGCGTTATACTAAAAGCAATAATGCAATGAATAACTTAATGAAAATTTAATTGATTGTATAGACACTAAAATCTAATGCAATATAACGAAATCGTTTTTAAAGTTAAATCGCTAAAGAATATATAAGGTAGATATGGTTAGAATTCAAGTTCCAAATTCTTTTATTTGTATTTGCTTAGTCTTGCCAATTTTTTATGATTACAATTTTAAACTGTCACGTGTATTAATTTCTCTACCATTCTATCTAATCATTGAATCAATCATTTCAAATATAAGGATCCATAAAGAAAATTATATATCCAAAATTACAACCAATTAAAAAAGGCCAGGTTATCCATTATCTAGCTCCCACGTGTCATATTCATTGCATATGATCATGAGAACTCATATGTGTGTCGAAATTTCTTCCCTATGCCATGACTGAGGCGACTAGTTACTTAGAATGTTAGTAATGATAATTAGGAGGGAAACCAACTAAATTTGAATGTGATATTTGTACTTAGTGGAAGGGCATATGTTTCAATTCACACAAATTAATGCATATTGATGTGTAGTCAAGTTTATTTTCAATGAAATAAATTCTCATAACCAATAATTTAGAGTCTGATGATAGGAAAATAATACACAATGATACCACACTCTTACAAATAATATGTAAATGCAATATTTACTCACATACAAGCACCCAATGCTTAGTTGAGTAATAATCACATATAATTGATTTATTAATTATATATAATCGACCTTCTTTCTGTGTTTAGTTGAGTAATAATCACATATAATTGATTTATTAATTATATATAATCGACCTTGGAATATATAGTACCTAAATGCAATTTAACATATAGTTGCAACATGTAGTGCTCAATGCAAATTAATAATCACATATAGTTGATTAGTTAATCATATATAATAAACCTTGAAACATGTAGGTGCCTGAATGCAAAGTTACAATTTGTAACAACCTGAGAATTTGTAACAACATGAGAATCGATCGACCTCTATATAGTTTGAGACTTTGTGTTATTTGCCATGGTACAAGGCTGAACCTACGTATTTCCTTCTCAATTCTACCTAGAGCTCAAATTTATTTTCCTTACATTCATGGTATCACCATCCATATATCAAGAAAAATATTAAAACCTCATTTAAACCTAATAACACCTTTATATAATTATTCAAAAGTAATAAAGGTAAGGTGAATCCCCTCAATTTCGAATGTGTTTTACCAATTCCATGTTCATGTAGTGAATCCAACATTGGCCAAGCCGATCATTCTATTAAATGTTGTACATGTATTGTATTCTTTGTATTTTCGATCAAAGAAATCGTCTTTTTTTTTTCTTTTTCTTTTTTCTTCCTTTCTTTCTTTTCTTTTCTTCTTCTTCTTCTTTTTTTTGTTTGTTTGTCCATTTTGTACTTTTTCTGAACCACTGAAAATTTATTTTAATTAATGAATTAGGATTGTGATCTAATCATAGTTTTAGATGCCACAAATGAAGAGGTAAGAAGAGGTGTGGCTCTCAATTTAGTTGGGTTTCCCTGGTTCTGGACTCTTGTAGGGTCTTGCAAGTGGAACATTGTTTACTCTAGGTCCCTGAAGAGTTGAGTGGGTGGAGACATTATGTTCTCTGGATTCCTAGTCGCCATGTGGAGAAGTTGTGTACTTTGGATTCCCTTGTGATTTCGTTAACTAGACTACTATGAATATCCCTTGAGCACTTAAATCCTCAAACTTTGAATTTGGTTTGGGGGTGGTCAATTGTAAGAAAGAGTGCAATGTAGCTGGCCTATGGTTGGGTGGAGAGTTGAAGTCCCTCCCTTAGTTGCAAATCATTCAAGCTATACAAATAAGTGTATTTACTTGTACTTATGTGCACAATGGATAATGCATGATGTTGTTATGTTTATGACAATGAATATATCAACATTGTTACTGGAGGAATATGTTACTCCTATGTTTATGACAATGAATATATCAACATCGTTATTGGAGGAATATGTTACACCTAGTTATTTACAATGAGAAGCTTATGTGAATGTTCTCATGGTTCTAAAGGGCTTACAAAACCTGTGTTCCTAATGTGTTCTTGAACTACAAAGGTATTTACATGGTCTTGTATGAATACTGGATATGCTCAATTAATTGCTACAATGTATGGATTTCATTGTTTGGCATGGCCATGTATGCTTAAATGATTAAATTAATTGCTACAATGTATGGATTTCATTGTTTGGCATGGCCATGTATGCTTAAATGATTAAATTTGTTGATTGTTTTTATGATGCAATATATGATTTATTAGTGGCTCTAATAGTAATATCAAATACCCAGTTTGGGGTGGGAAATGTTGTTGGTGTTGTAGAGTAGTATAACCATGAATTGGCTTGTTTTTGTGTTAGTTAGTGGGCACGTCGATAGTTGCAATGATGTATTATGGTCAAGATTGATATCTGGAATGTTAGTGTGGAATGAGGGTTTTATTCCTATGAATGTTAGTGTTTTGAGTAACACTAGGCTTCAAGGAAAGCCAATGAAGTGCCGTAAAGTGTCAGACTCATATCCAGGCTAGACAAGTCTTCAACAATAATTGTATCTGGAACGGATATGCTTTTGAAGTTGTTGGATGGATCTGGAAGTCCAGACATCCGAGTCATTTTCACTTGTGCACTCTTGTGAGTGCACCAGATTTGAATTAACCTGGATGATTTGCAAGGAAGCAGGGGAAAAGGTTAAATCCAGGGTGGGACTCATTTAGGAATTGAAGGCTTGGAGCCAGATTTCCCATGGGCCAAATTTTGTGTTCAATTTAGAATGGGGTTGTTCGATAAATGTTTAGCGCAAAGTCAAATGTCATCGTGAGAGACGAATGTATTCAAGAATATGAGACATTTGGGGATGAGGACAAGGCGCAAATGCACAAAGCCTTGGATGTAGGGGAGGTTTGTATATGGTCAAGGAGATGTGATGACCCGAATGTATCTAGGGATCCAAGGGTCTGGAAGGTTTGCCAAGTGCAAACTTCATGCACAAATGAATATCACTTAGAGACAGATAAAAAGGAATTCATTGCATTGGACGAGGGGTTTGGGTTCTGTGAGACCTGCATGTTAAGACGAAGTGGTAAGTGCCACTAGTGAAGGTCTAACTATGCAGATGCCATGTAAGCATTGTGGGTGATGTGGCAGGGTCACATCGTTGCCATGTGGTAGAGACCAAGATTCAAATAGCAAATATTTGAAAGGGTGTGATGTGTAACTTTCAATCCATATATCAAATTGGGGTAAAATTTATATCATCAAAAAGATCTTGAAGAGTTGAATGTGATGGTGTTATCCAAGAGAAGGAAATTTTGTAATCCCATCTCCATAAAGAGGCCTTGGAGGTTGGATTGGTTGAAAGTAACACCTTCCATTAGCCTCAAAGATCCTAAGGGGGTGGCAGGGAGCATTACATGAATTTATCTTCCCCTCTTCTTATTTCAAATGAGTCTATTTATTTATTTTTTAAATTTTGATTATAACTTCAAAAAAAAAATTAAATGCAATTATAATTTTTATATTTTTAGTGAAATTTTTATCACTTTTTCTAGTTGTGTTAATTAAAGTTTATATTCATATCAAATACTTACAAATATTTATTGATCCCAATTCTTCCCTAGTATCCCATTTGAAAAACCATCTCAGAGAATGAACCAGTGGCATTTTGTCCATAATACTAACAAAACTAAAAGTTCCTAGAACTTAACCAATACAAGTTGTCTTGTAATATGATAATCAATTACATAAACCAAAAATAGATCCTATAAATACTTGAGACACAAGAAAAAATGGAATCCCCCCATACAAGCCGAGAGAAAACAAAGAACAGAGTCCCCATAGAGTGTAATAACCTGAAAAAAACTGAGAAGAAAGAGAGGTATCAACCTCAATTAGAGCTTGCCCAAATTGATTGCAATCACTAGGGCTAGGTCATCACGTTACGCTCGGTTCCAAGCACGCTAGCCTCATATTGATATCCTTCAACTATAGAACAATGTCATCTAGAGCTAGCAAAATATCATCTTTGGTGTCATTCATGTTTAGCAAGAATTCTCCTAATAGAGATTTCATTATTTAATAGAGGTCCATGGTATATAGACATTGGTCTGGTCTCACACAAGTGGCCCACATTGGGCAACCAAGCTACCACCATCGTTGTGACCTCCAAGTTTGATAGGCACACCCATTCCCTAACTATATCATCCTCCAAACTCTGCAGTGCCTCTTTGATGGATTCGAGAGTCTGCTCAATAAAAGATCGAGCTAATTCTGCTACTTGCAGGCAAGCATGCATGCCACCCAGGGAGAAACATACACCCAATCTGCTCAACTAGAGGGATATTTACCGAATTGGGCTATGAACAAGACTCAATATAAGGTCGTTGCCCCATCATGATGAGGAAGAATTAGACTATCATCTCAAGAGTTCCCACCCTAGGACAAAATTAATTGCATACTAAATTTTTTTTTTCTCTAAAACATGTGGTGATCTAACTCTTCATATATACCACCACCTGAAGATTTAAGTTGAAATGAGAGATATAATGAAAACGTCTAAAACCTCGCTCAGAGAGCATATTGATTATTGAGGACAGAGGATGGCAACACATCCTTCTTGCTCACTGAAGTGGTAGTGCACACACCATCCTTCTCATGTCCACTTCCCTATTCTCCCCAAACAGGGAAAAAATTATAACTATTATTAATAAATGTATTCATGAATTTGTTAACTAGAGTGATGCTTTAAGGAAAAAAAAATTCATAAAAAAGTGTGTGAAAAAGAAGTTTTACAATAAATGAAAAAATGTAACAAGGTAAAGATATAAGAAAAAAAATGTGTAATTATAAATAGACCAAAATATGAAAAGAAGTCCTCAAGAAAGTTTTACAATAAAATGAAAAATGCAACAAAGTAAAGATATAGGGAAAAAAATGTTTAGTTATAAATAGACCAAAAAAAAATGTTAATTAGGTTTAATTTGAGTAATTGTGAAAATGGTTATCTTTTTTATATAGATTCAATTCTTACTGATATATTAAAATTCTAAATAAGTATCTTCTTAACCAAACTTCAATTTCATGAAACATAAAATAAAACATGGAAAATGGCATAAGAGATAGTGAAAAATATCCTATTGAGCAGAGAGGTTCATTTTACAGCCAGTGTGATGAGGCTCATTCTACAACCTAGATGTGTTCTACAACCTAGATGTCTAACGTTGTCCGTCAGTGATCAAAATTGAATTGAAATTTTGCTCATGTCCGCCAAAAGTTAATAACTTTGAAAAATCTAAAAATAAAAAAATTAAATAACTATACAAAACATTAAAATAATGTAGGCTCATAAAAAAATTTACACTTCAAGAAATTGGATCCCTCTCGGGCTCATATTAGATCCGTATTTAAGATGGATCTACGCTGGTTGACAAATAGCACATTAGTAATACACCAGCTGAGCCACATTATTTAGCTTCTATCCTGAAGCACTTTCTACATATGAGCCCCATCACAAATTAAAAAGGGATTCTCAATCTTGGGTGTTTCTCTCTGCTCAGGCAACAATGGTTATGTTTCTCAATTGGAACTATTCTAGCCTCCGACGAAGTCTAATCTTTGCAAACTGATTTGGAACAATGTTGACTTGCCCAAGATTAACATCTTCTGTTGGAACTTGGCCCATTTAAAATCTCTAATTCAAAAAATTTGAAAGGTAAGGAATTGTGAGACCATTTCAATGTGTTTTATGTAATAATGATAATATATCTATATAGCATATGTTCCTTTAACTGCATCTGCAGCGAGGAAGTTTCGTCATGGGCAACAAGCAGATTATATAGCATAATCGTGTGGCCTCTTGATTTGGATGCCCCCTCCTAGCGATGGAGCAATCATTACATTGGCTCATTTGAAAGTAAGCCCCCTTTCCCAAAAAAAACTTGGGAGGCTCTTCTTAAATATCTACGCTGTAAGATATGGCTTGCCAATAACATGCAAATCTTCAACAATGAATCGAACTGCCCAAAGCAAACAGCTTCAAACACTATATCTCTCTTAGCGGAACATCTTCATTTTCGACCTTATTCAATGGATATTGCATTGGACAACTTGGAGGAGAATTGGATGGTTCAATACAACTTAAATCACCCGAATATTCTACAACCGATTTTGGAAACTCTCATTCCCCGTCCTAGGTAATCAGAAAGAGTCTCTCTGAACTCAACAAACCTCTCATATCCTCATTATAGATGGACCTTCACCGAACAACCCAGGAGCTGGGGCGATTATTCAAGATCCTGAACGAAATAAAGTAACTCACTTCACTTCGGGACTAAACAGAATTTCTAACAATCTTGCTAAAACTTTTTTGATTTGGCTGGGTCTGGCTGGGTCTTTCTATAGCCAGAACAAAGGTACTCAATCTTTGATTGTGCTAGGAGACTCATCTTCTACTTAAAGCATTGAAAGGAAAGGTCCCCTCAATCCGAAATCAACTTAGTTCTCTGATCCGAAGAATCAAGCGCTTCTCCCATTAATTTGAAATATCTCTGTTTTCCACATCAAGCAGGAACTGAATAGGGAGGCTGATTATTGGGCCAAGGTTGTTTCCAATCTAGAGCCCGAAGTCTCCATAAAAAATGGGGTTGTATGTTCATTCCTAATCCCCTACCCTTAAAGACCGAAGTCTTGATAAACAATGGGATTGTATGTTCATTCCTAATCCCTTACCCTACGTCATGGTTTTTAATCTCACTACCCTTAAAGACCGAAGCCTTGATAAACAATGGGATTGTATGTTCATTCCTAATCCCTTACCCTTCGTCATGGTTGTTAATCTCATTCAAATCTCATTTTCAAAGGACACGCACATAAAATTCACGGCGGGCATCTTTACAAATATAGGGACGGAGCTGTTTTCCAGTCTATCGATTGCAGGTTGCTGGTCCGTGGATTGCAGGTTTCCCGTCTGTGATAACAGGTTATTCTTAACATGCCGATCTAGTGAAGAGGATACTATGCAACAAAGGCAGGCGCTGCCGAAGATAGAAAGTTAAATCCTAGGGGAACCAAGGTTATGACAGTGCAAATTCTTGATACGTTTTATGTTTTTTTCAAATATTATGTATTCTGATTTTTCTTTTTCTTTTTTTTGGGTAAAACTAACTACCTGTAAGAAAATCTGGATTTGCAGTGATGTTGGGAATATAGAACACTGGATATGCTAGTAGTCTGCCAATTTTGTCAAGTTGCAGAATTTTTTGTAAACAAATTTGTAAGTATTGTTGTTTGCCCGATTCCATTTAAAATAAATAAATATCGTGTTGACAAACCTCAATTGCATGGAAATGAAAAGATAAAACAAAAATGACATCAATGAGAGAGTGATACAGAGATATAGAGCATAAGATTGAAAGATTTTCAAAACTTTTAATGCAAGGGCAAATAAGATTAAAATAATGAATAAAAACCCATCAATATAAATAAACAACTCTAGATATCTAATAAACACAAATACTTAAGGAATTTAGACTTCTGTGATCCATAACATTGTTTAGATAATCTTCGGCAAAATCACATAACCAATCTTTTGTCGACGCGTTTCGAACCAACCAGTGTGGTTCATCGTCGGGACAAGTTGAAGAACCAATCCGGCTTATGCTTGATTAAATAGAGTGTGCAGAGACTCCAACGGCTATAATGCTCACGGCTAATTTTGACCTAAAGATCCTGGTCAAACCACTAAATTAGTTAATTGATATTTCTAGAAATAGCTAAAATAGGTAAATAAAGGAATTCATTTGTTAATTAAAAAAGATATATTATTATTAATATCTCAAATATTAAGGGAATCCATAATATTATTATTTTAATTATAATGGTCGTTATATCTCATAATATATAATCAATAATCTATATTGGAAATTATTGATTATATATTATGAGATATAACGACCATTATAATTAAAATAATAATATTATGGATTCTCTTAATATTTAAGATATTAATAATAATATATCTTTTTTAATTAACAAATGAATTCCTTTATTTACCTATTTTAGATATTTCTAGAAATATTAATTAACTAATTTAGTGGTTTGACCAGGATCTTTAGGTCAAAATTAGCCGTTAGCATTATAGCCGTTGGAGTCTCTGCACACTCTATTTAATCAAGCATAAGCCGGATTGGTTCTTCAACTTGTCCTGACGATGAACCACACTGGTTGGTTCGAAACGCGTCGACAAAAGATTGGTTATGTGATTTTGCCGAAGATTATCTAAACAAACACAAATACGTGTATATATTTTAAATCTGAACAAATAAAACAAGCCTCGAATGCGTACAGCTGTATGGAACAAAAACCTTTACTCACATTCACAGGAAAACAGTTTAAAAAACCTATATTCACATTCTCGTACAGATAGTTTTACAAAAAATTCGGTACGCATCAAGTTACAGGAGCTCACTCGAAAATAAGATGGACACACCAAAATCCTTCATGACTTGTAAATGCATTCAATGTTACTGATGAACAAAGCTGGTTGGTCCTCTACGTGCAACGCTTATAATGTCTGTAAGGCTGACAACACCAAGAAGCCATCCATCTTCGTCAGTCACCCACACCCTATGGACTTTGTTGGTGATGGCCACTGCCATGGCAGTTCCCAGAGGTGTCGTGGGATGGATTGTGACAAGAGGCCTCGAGAAGCCCTTCTCAGCCGACATCTTCAGAAATTCTGCAACTGTAATTTCAGGTCTCAAGGACCAGCTTATCTCCTCAACTCCCATTCCCCGGAAACAATTTGCTGACAGGCTTCCCACGAGCTTACCTCCTGATACCCCGAATTGCTGTGATTGAAACGAGTCCATCTCTTCTTCAGGCGAAGTCTCCACCACTCCAAAAGAACTGAATGCAGGTTTCCGATGCATCAATCTCAGTGCACTAGACAATATCATGTTGGAGGGTACAGACAGTGCCGCCATGTTTGGATGGAGGAGACCCAGGTCTGTTATTATTCTCGATACACATGGACCCATTTCGTCTATATGCTCCAGAAGGAAGCTCACCACGTCTGTCTGAGTCAGGAGACGAAACTGGGTCGTTTCATGAGGAGATCGTTCATCGTTATGTCCGTGAATTGGAACAAGAAACCGATGAACTCCTTTTGACATGCATTCCATTCCATCAATTAACCTGCAATCAGAAACAAGAAGACGATTCTAAAAACAAAGCCAGATCTCAAAGGGCTTTCAAAATAAAAACCCCTGCACAGATCCATCTAAACCTATCTGATGTGCACCTGAAGGTTGCAAAGTGCTCAAGTTTCAAACGTGGGCTACTTCTACGACTCAAAGGGGCAAAATGTACCTAGCTTCTTTCAGTGCAATAAACGCAGGTATAGATAGATGCTCATGGAACACCTGTGAGTCATGAGCTTCCCTGGCTCAAAATCAAAACAAAAAACATGCAGATAAGCATTCAGTCCATCCAGTATTTCTACATACATGCACTAAGAGTTGATCGCTTAACGTCACCGCATCTTGGCTGTAAAATATACCTAGCTTCTCTTGGTGTAATACACATGCAAATCCTCCATGGAATTGGAATTACATGTGAGCCATGAGCTTCCCCAGGTCAAAATAACAAATCATGCGGAAGAACATTCAATCCATCTCATAGGTTGGATTTACAATTACACAAGGCAGGGACAATGCGTAGTCTAACTATTCTATGCTTTGGAGTTTTCAGGTCATATCTTTCGGTCAAATTTGCCCAGAATCCAACAGAAATTTGTTGGAACCACAATTTTGATCTCTGAACTCTGCACAATCTGAATGGCCCCGGTTTTTTTAAAGTGAAGAATCAATTTACACATTCAAAAATGAAATTTAAACAACCAATTACAGTGAAAACCTCCAAAACATATAATAGTTAGGCAACTCCTCTAAAAATTATAATTATATATATATATATATAATCATGAATATGAACATTCAGTCTATCTAATAACTTAAAACTGGAATTCTATATGAGCTACCCAGCACAAAATAAATAAAAAAAACCATGCAGATTAACATTCAGTCCACCCAATAGGTTGTTGTCGGCAGCACTTTTGGAGAACAGGAATACTTATGGGCTGAACCGATTGTTAATGTTCATAAGACCCTATCTCACGGAACTATATAAAATCATAAAAGTTTCCTTCTAAAGAAAGAAACTCGCTTTACATGAGGGCTGGCTGTCCACGGGGATCTGTTCCGAGAATAATTACAAGTGAACCATGAACTTCCCAGCTTAAATAAAGAAATCATGCAGATGAACATCCAGTCCATCCAACAGGTTGTAGTATGGAGCTCTTTTAGAGAAAGTTGAATACCCATGGGATGAAAAGAATGTTAATGTTCATAGTGGGGGTGAAAAGAATGTTAATGTTCATAAGGATCTTCATGCCATGGGACTATATAAAAAAATTCAAAAGTTTCCTTCGAAGGAAAAAACTTACTTCACACGGGAACCAGCTGTCCATAGTGCTCTGCTCTCAATCGTTTGTCCAATTAAATCCGACACGGGGGTTTGCAGAGCATTCTCGCAATCATCCAAGTTGTCCCCGATATGCAGTACAACATCGAGCATTGAAACTATTCCCTGCATTCACACAATTGACTGCAAAGTTCAATATGCACCTTCATCTTTGTGTAAAGTTGAATATTACTCATATTAGCGTGAAATGGAAATCCCCGTTATGATTTAAGCAAGCTTGCAATTAAGAGGCATCAAGCAAGGAGTGCAGATGTAAGATTGCTCTAAACTACCTAGGCTCTTTTGAGCTCCAACTACATGAAGACGACAAAGTCTACAGTACCCTTCACCAAGGGATAAGGTCATTTAACACAATTTAACTCTTGAAATAGACAATTGTAAAAGTTTGTGCAAAACAATATTAAATAGTAAGGAAGCTACACCTTCACAGCCAAATAACTATATTAACATAAAAATATTTGGTACACCATACAGAGAGATGGTCATTGTTAGGATCACAACAACCCTCTTTGTTTTTATACAATAAAGAAAAAAAAAAAATCTCTATATGAAATTTTTTTGGTTTCATAAAAAGACCAAATAACTTTGAAAATTAGAGAAAAAACATAAAAAAAAATAAATTCATAAATCAGAGGTCGGATTCATGTTCTTATGAAGAAATCATTTTTTTCCCGAATTCCTGACTACAAAGACGGGCCAATTCTCAGTCTCCTCAATCATTTTTACCCCGACTTTCCGACCAACCGACTATTCCGACTACCCGACCTTCGATTATCACCCGACCCTTGTGTAGCCGGGGTCAGAAGAGAATAAAACTTTTCAACCAAATAAAAGACCTCCCGACTCGTCGACTCTTTGAATAAAACAATATTTCTTTTCGATTTAAGTGGATTTCGTTTTTTATTGATTGATAATAAATTGATTTGAAATTTGATTTTTCGCCACTTCACGCTTAATTGATTCTTTTTAGATCCCGATAATAAATTTCTCTTACGCAGTCTCGAATTGCGAATAAACAGTGGGATCGTGTAATGGGAAGTTAATGTTCAATTCAAATGAATTAATTCACACTCTTTCTGAGTTTTAATATTCATAACTTCCTAGAACATTTTAGTTTGCATGCTATTTCAATCTCTTAGACCTATTTCAGAGGAATTTGAGTTATAAAAATACAATACCAAGTTGCAGAATTTTTGTGTAAGTAAGCTGTAATTATAAAGGATTCTTCATCTTAATTTCAGAGTTTTATCAGAAATAACTCATGCTTTTTTTGAATTTTTTGTTTTCTGTTCACAGACCATAAAATGGGAAAAAGGGAAAATTCTTAGTGGAAAGACAAGAGGTGGAGCACATAAAGGAAAAACTCAAAGAAGTAGAAAATCCACAACCAGAGGAATACAACCTCAACCCATTTCTCATCTTTGACTCCATTTATAAAATGCAGAAAGCATGTACAATGAAATGGAAAGAAATTTTTGGTTTCTTTGAAAATAGAGAATGGTTAAAAAGTGCAAGGACTTCTCAATCAAAGAATAATTAGTTGGAAGATATTAGGAGAACAAAATTACACAAAGTAGTTGCTAGGGCCAGAATTTCCCCCTATTATGATATGATTTCATGGATTTTCGCTCATGTGGATATCCCAACCCGAACAATGTTAAACCATAACAAAACTGTTATAGCCTCCTGGAAACCAGAAGTCCTGTCAGCCATCTATAAGCTCAGTCCCTCTGAAATCCAGCTCGATGTTGATTTTCTCAAGAACTTCCGAAACACTATTTTCAAAAAGTGCAGGGAAAATTATGACAAGGTGATTGAAGACTGTTTAAGAGAAGAAGATGAAGGGTTTAAGCTTAAGGCTAACAAGGAATATCCCATCTCTATTTTCAAGAAACCCATAAGATTTCTCATCAAAATGTTAACCCGATTATATGGAGAACTTTCTCAAGAACTTCCGAAACACTATTTTCAAAAAATGCAGGGAAAATTATGATAAAGTGATTGAAGATTGTTTAAGAGAAGAAGATGAAGGGTTTAAGCTTAAGGCTAACAAGGAATATCCCATCTCTATTTTCAAGAAACGCATAAGATTTCTCATCAAAATGTTAACCCGATTATATGGAGAACGAGACCGAGACCCTAAACACTATAAAACCAAATGGATTTCAATAATCAATAGCATCCTAAATGATGTGAAGCATATCAATTTGGCTAACATTTTGTCACAAAACATCACAGACGCTTTGAAGTTATCATTAGTGTCTCCTCCCAACTACAAACACATATTCTATATGTTTGTCTTCTTAATAGATATTATTATTGCCTTAGTCCCATTTCCCCTTATGAAATGGAACTATTCCATTGACCAACAAGCCCCCATTCAAAATTATGCCCCAACCCTTTGGGAGAGCAATTTTGAATTCCATTTTTATGATATTTTCCATTATGTCATGATCCATTTTTATGAAATCTTGTTTGGTGAAACCCCTCCCAGAATTAGTCAAAGTCTAAAAGAAGGTCTAGAGTCCATAGGTGACTGGTTTGTTGAAGAATTATTTTTCTACATAAGAGTATATGGCAATGAGGTTGGTCCTCATCTCTTACCTCGATATATTCTTGAAATACTTGCTCTAAGGGAAGTGGCAAATCAAGTTGCTTTAAACAGCCAGGTTCGGAAATTAAGAAAATTACAAAAGAAAATTTGGTTTGTGTTTCCAATTAAATTCAGAGAAATAAATATCAGAGACAAGGGACATGGGTTCAAGGAAGCAGAGGAGCTTAAGGATGTTTTGCTGCATTCTCTGCCTCAGTATGATTATGACCCCCATGGAATCATTAGCATTCATTATAAAACAATTAGTTATGTGAAAATATTTGCTCATCAGGAGCCTCCTTTTGATAAGATTTTCATAGCCATTGATGATTTTCAGCAAGCCATTGATAGAGGAAAACTCTTAAATGTTGAAACAAGAGCCCAATTACAAGAATTTAGGGAAAATCTTTTTGAAAGTTTCTTAAGAGAAAAAGGTCTCCATCTCAATATCTCTTTAGAAGAACTAAAGGCTTTTGAGTTCTTTCGATTTGATTTCAAACAAATTACTTCAGATCCTTCCTTTGTCTCTCAGCAAGAGCAAGGAATTCAAATTGAGAAAATAGAAGATGTTTCTGTTACAGGTAAAGAAGCAAAAAGCAATGAAAGACTAAAGAAAAATCAGCATGCTACAATAGAGGTTACAACTACAAAAGTTCCAGAAAGAAAGCAAGAAAACCCAGAAACAATCAAATCAACAGAAAAGAAAACAGTGAGTGAACAAGAAATCATTGTGATCAATTCCCTTGAGGATACAATGTAGGATCAACCAAAAAACATAACATGTCAAGAAATGAAAATTGATGAGAAGAAGGATAAACAAATATATCATGATATTGTTTCCCAAAGAAATAAAGAGGCAATGCAACCATAGACAAAGATGGATATTGCTTCCACTACATCTCCCAAGACCTCATTGACACCTATTTCCATTAATATCCCTTGGGATTTTTTTCTTTTCAAACCTGTTTCTAAACTAGAAACAATTCCTGATACCATCCTGTCTCTAACAAAATATTATTTTAATTCTCAAACCAAGTCAGTAGTAAGGAAAACAAAGAAGATAAAACTTGATTCTATAGAGACTGTTTTAGAATTCAGTTGGCAAGCTCAAGGAGACGTAAAAGAGAAGGCCAAAGAATCTTCGCAGGCCTTAGGTGCTTTTGTGAATTATAATCAATATTATCTTAATGAGTTAGAAGCGTTATATGAATGCAGTCTACAGAGAATTAAAGTGTTGGAGAAGCAGTTAGAGAAGACCGAGTTATTTACTGAAGAAATTTTGACAAAAATACTCTACAATCCTTATCCAAGGCTTTGCAGTAGAGAGAGAGAATCTACAAAATCGATTTCAAATGGAATTAAATGAATTAAAGTCAAAACATGAGCAACATGTTTAGGAATTAAAACAAGCTCATGAAAATGAAACTCGCATTTTGGAGGAGGCTGAAAACAACATTGATGTCATGACTATAGTTTTGAAAGAGCAAATTGATTCTCTTCAAAGTCCACTTAATCAAAATCAGGGGGAAACATAGAGTCTAGAGGTTTTCAAAGAATAAGTATTTTAAATTTGTCTCATTTTGAGGAAGGATCAATCAAAATTCTACAAACAGATGGATAAAATCTCAAGATTTTATCAAAAGATTATAAATTTGAATGAAATAATTGATTCCTTGGTGGAGGAAGAAATATACATTAAAAATAGATTTTTGTCTATTCTTCACTGGGAGCAAGAATTCCAATCAGATGAAATTCCTAAAGTGTCCAAGATAGATGGAAGATTAATGCTTGCATCTTGAACCGTACAGAAATAGAGGCCACAGAAATCAAAGAATGGGCTAAAAATGCCCAAGAACAATGCTTAACGATATGGGAGAAAGGCACTGATTTTATTGAAGAATTTGATCTTTTAGGTTCCAAGTCAGTGAAAGAAGTTGTTTCAGGAGAATTGAAATAGTTAGCAAAGACCTCGCCATCAAATATCAAAGAGGGATTAATGGGATCAAAATTTAGACACAAAACACTTTCCAGAAGTTTCTACAGTTCCCTTTTGAGAAAATTAAGATCATTTCTAAATCTGGAAACAAATATCAGAAAAGAAAGAAAATGATCCAAAGTTTGGTTGCAAATTCCCAAGTCAGCACATATTAGTTCCATTCGATTCACTTCTCAGTCGTTTCCCAGGTTTATCCACAATGGGTAAAACATATCCAAATTCATGCACCCCATCTATTGTTGAACCTAAAAGACGAAGATTTTGAAGACAAGGAGTTACTTTCTTTTCAAGGAAATATCGACTGAACAATGACATAATATTTATTTTTGGAAGCAGTACTTTACTTTAAGAAAATCTTTTTGATTTTCTTGTTTTCAAAGACTTATCTTATTTGTTGAGACATATCCTATTTTTTTCAAGTATTTATAGAACCTCTTACATTGGTGTGAGAGGTCGAGAAATTGTGAAGACTCGAGACTTGCATTTTTGAATCAATTTTGAAGTTACAACTCTTTTAAAGATCAGTTTCAGATTTAATGTGCCATGAGCTATGAGATTAATGTCTCGACATCTTTTTAATTCCTTAATGGATGATTCTGGTATTACTATTTAACTTGTGCATATTGATTTCTAAATGAATATTTAGTATTCTGTTTAAACATTTCTTTGGATATGTTACAATTTATATCTATTATCAACAGAAGTTATGAAATGTTAACTTTTTGTTATATTCATGTCTAATGATTGAAATTTTATATTCAAAAGATAGAATCTGAATTGCTTTTGTTTTCAAGAGTTTTCCTTCATACTTCTTTTAGTTAATGCATGCATACTTATTCCAAAAAACATATAAAAATTAGTTTGAATAGGATGAAAACTAAATTGAATATCTTTTTTGAGTTTTCTGTATAAAAACTCTCCAAAAACTTACCAAAACTTATTTGTGTGGTTAGTTGGACTCAAAATCCAGTCGGATTTAAACAGACATGATATTTCACATGGTTTATTATGTTCGAATGAATCCTTTACCCCCTGTTGTTAAAACTGGTTCCATTCAACCAACAATTTGTTTATATTTTGTAGATAATTGTAAATATTAGAATATGTCATATATTTTCCCTAGATTAATTGTTTTTAAATTATTTTAGCCTAAGTTAGTATAGGCAATTGGGCCTTAGTACCGAAGAGTATATGGCCATCTAAACAAAAAAGGGTCCAAGTGGGACTTTGATCGGGCAAATACTCACTCGTTGCAAGAGGATTTCGTCCACCTATCAACACATTCTTATGCCTTGCATTCAGGGGGATATTTAGGCATAGAAGGACCAAATTTCAGCATGGATTTTTAAGCAAATTGATGATATTTCAATGCCAACAAGCTTTCCTACTTTCCCAAAATGGAAATTACATTTGTAGAAGGAACACACTAAAGTTCAGCTTAGTGTACAGGAAAAATAATTAAAGTATAAAACAATGTTATCAGAACCACCAAATTGGTTGACCCCTCAAACCGGTAACCAGTGAGAACCAAACCAGAAGTGGAAAAAAGTCGGACCAAAAACCCAATCAATCAAAAAATACATAAAATATTCACACATACACACACGCATCCATATGAATCTGAACAATCGATATGCCAAAATGCTTATTTATATAGCAAGTAAAAGTGCATATAACAAAAATAACACTTTGAACCAAAAATACATCGACAAAGAGGCTTTAGATGGCCCCTAGTGTCAAAAAAATGTTACAACAAATACTTACATATCATCAAAATCATTGCATATATTGTGATCCTCATCATCAATATCACCCTCTAACCATTAAAATAAGATAGAAAAAGCATGTGTTACCAGATCCAAGGGGACTTCATGTTGGATCCACGGATTTGTGTTTCAAATACAAATACAGATATAGATCCACCCAGATCCACATAGGATCTGCTACATAGACGAATCCTTCAAACGCGGAAATGGATCAATGCTACTGAAATGTATCTTGTACCAATTACCCTTAACAAACCGAGTCCCAAGCAAATAACATTATAGTTTTTGGTTTTTATTTTTATTTTTTATTTTTTCTAAGGGTATTTGCCACCAGTTTGAAACCCTAAAAAACAAATATTATATTTGGGATTTTAATTGGATTACTTATTAGTAATTTGTAGGTTGTATAGTTGTATAAGTTATTAATTATCTACAGGTTGTATAGCACATGATAATACTAACAGGAAAAGTTTGACACATCAAAATTTGAATCTTCAATTTTTGATAATGCTAACAAGAAAGCTTGGAGACATTACATAGATAATAATATATATTGTACAAAGGATGGTTGTTCCATTAGTAATTTAATTAGATCAATCCCATCCAACTCTAAGTGAAGAGTCCTCTTAGAACAGTATGCTACATAGACTTAGTATGTTCTCAAACAATGTACAATATTCATTTACCTTTGTAACTAGATGGAAATTTTTTTATTTTAAGCCAAATTTCAAGGAATATGATAGGTTGATTATGATATAGAGTTGAAATATTGAATGATGAGCATATAGACCCATTTGGGAGATGCAGTTAGACTGACTCTACATCATCATATCAATAGAGTGATCATTTATGGGACACACAATTTTGTATTTACAGTTATCCTTTTTGTATAAAGCATGACGCATCATGATTTATGTATTTAGATTCACAAATTATGTGATGATTTCAGTTCTAATGTTGTAATTCATGAATGGTTTTGATTTTTAACTTTGAATATGTTTTTTAAAATTTGAAAAATATTTTTGTATTTTTTGTACATGGCATTTTCCCACTGTATCAGAATCCTAGCTTTTCAAAAATCTGGTTGATTTGTATTTGAATCCAAATCTGGATTAGTATTTGCTTATGTTTCCTAGTAACTTAGGGAAAATCTTAACATCTCAATCCATATTTTGTTTGAGTGATGGGTATAATTTTCTTAGGGTCATGATAGAGGAGTTTAACAATTGATCAAGTGCTCAATATTTAGCTCAAAAATTAAAGTTCTCAAAATGGCTCGAAACCTGAACAACCGTGTCTGTCTTGGGAAAACAATCCTAACGCAACTCGTTTCATTGAAAACGGAGTTCGTATGAGAAAGTTATTGTGTTCTGATCGCTTTGCTAAACAAGTGAAATTTGCAAAAAAATGCCCAGTCACTGCACAATCAACAGTCCGTACTGCTGACGTGGCAGGTGACTAGGCATGGTCAACATTGGTCAATGGAGAATCAAGGATCGACAAGTGGCATTATCTGGTTGGATTGTATAGTGGTTTGTTGGCGCATTTTTATTGGTTCATTTTTGGACCAATGGAAGAATCGTGGCAAGCCCGGAGTCTGCCACGTGGCACCTCCCAAGGTCAGATTGGAGGTCTAACTGTGGAGCAAAATTTATTGGCAGTAGTCGGGGTCGAACCCATGACCTTCCACATACAGACCATACGCCTTACCAACTATGCTACCAGGTAGTTCTTACCCTATCTATTCTCCGCATATATTTAAGTTGTAATCGTTTGGAGGTTGGCGCTTAGGGGAGGGCCAGCCCGCAGGCCAACCCTCCCCCCAATGTGAACATAATATATATAACTGCAAACGGTAATGTTAACTCCGACAGGCTCCAACAATTAGCATGTGAATGATACATAACCTCGGCGGTCAAGGTAATAGACTCCTCCAAAACCGCAACATTAACTCGCATGTGAACACCGCAACCTCAAACTATTAGTTAACTCTGACGGTTCCACTCCAACATCCGATGCGAGATAACTGTTACATGTGACCAGGTCTATTAAGTTGCCGGAGGTTACGGGTTGTTTAGCGCCTTTGAAGCTAAGTCTAGTGCTTTCCTTCTATCTTTGAAGCTTACTGAGAGTCTTTTTATGCATTATTGTGGCATTTGATGATAGCATTTCTTTCTTGTTTTCTCTTCAAATTACCATGAGGAGATTCATTCTTCCTAAACACTATGTCTCTGTTGCATCTTCTGCTCAAATCAGAATTTATTCCACAGTTCAAACGTGGCTCCTAAAGTGCATCCTCATCTATCACTGCCTATCTTTTGTTGTGTTTGTATCATTTTTCGCTTGTTTTAACTGTTACATCACCTAAGTGGAGGATATCTTAATTTGCACTCTTACTAACATCATTGTCTCTATTGTTTCATTGAGTGATCTTATGGTGCTTTACTAATTGCTATTGGCATTTTGTGATCTTGTGCTGAAAGGTGATAAATTGTGATCTTAATTGGTTTGCATCTTAGCATCATTGAAGCAACTTAGCATAATTATCTCATTGAGGCAATCTAACATTTGTTGGCATTTGCACCCTCATTCTAAGCTTTCATCTAGTATATCATAGATCTATGTGCATTCCTAACTTGCTTGCATTTATCTTATATTTGTCACTGATTCTTGTCTTATAATGCTAACATCTCTTTAAAGTGAAGGTACTTTTATTGCAAGTTATCTTTTGCTCATACATCGCCTTTTCATCTTATGCTAACTTTTTCTTGCAACATTGTTTATCATATGACTTGATCATTATTATGCAAGTATTTTTTAATTCACTTGGGCATTTAAGGCACTAGTCTCTCCTTGATCTAATTGAATCTATCTTCTTGTGTTCTACAATTTTGCTTGCCATCTAATTTTAACTCAAATTACCAAGATAACCAATTACATCTCCTAGACTTGTTGTTTTCAACAGATTTCCTATTTGATTTCCACCTTTAGGGACTAACCCCCTTAGCTTGCCTAGGAGATAGCTTAAACAGAGTGAATAGGGATCAAAGTGACAACCCCTACTCTAAGTGTTGCGCCTTCAAAGTGTTATCTTATGGGGATGGAAACATCTCCCACACTAGGTTATACAGCTCAGGTGACAACATGATGCATCTTTGATCATTTAATTTAACTCCAAGAACTTAACTTATCTAGCTTTAGAATAGTTGAGCCTTAGTTATTTTTGTAGGGTCCACACCCCTTGGCTTCACTAGGAATTAGCCTAGACGGAGGAGTTGAGATTTGAGTGACAACAATTCAATTTGAGACTTGCCCCCAAGGCCACACCAAGTAGAGTTAAATATTTTATTGATGATAATAATCCCAGGTGTGGATTCAAGCGGTAACACCTCCAATTTATTCAGATGTTCTGTGGGGTTTCTTTGATTAAGCAAGCCAAAGGGATTCTCGCAGCTGTGGAGTTGGGGTGGTGCTTTTTAAAAATACCTCTCATTATTTTCATTTTTACTATGCTCCAGGTAGGGGCACCAATATCAAAGCAGAATTCTATGCTTTATGGACTCTCTTGCACTTTGCAATCAACCAAGGCATAAATAAACTACAGGTGATAGGTGATTCGAAAATTGTGATAGACTGGGCATGTAACAAAATAGTGGTTGAAAATGCTGTTATTGGTCACCTTGTTCAGGACATTTGAAGATCCATGCAATCAGTGGATCTCATTCA
Source organism: Pinus tabuliformis (assembly GCA_031772625.1). Lineage (NCBI taxonomy): Eukaryota > Viridiplantae > Streptophyta > Pinopsida > Pinales > Pinaceae > Pinus > Pinus tabuliformis. The sequence continues at coordinate 1,226,552,704 of CM062805.1, read as the reverse complement.
GGCATGTATACAGATATTTAAACAAGAATGTCAACAAGCTGTAAAAGGAGGTCTTGTCTCTGCGTCCAGGTTCATTTGGCTCGAACAGATACAGGGAAGGACAGGAACAGGAAGCAATGGAATCTCATTTTTAATCTTCTTTGTGATGTCAGTTCAAATCTTGTTTTTGTACAGTTATGGTTGAAGTTATGTCTCTATGGTCAATTCTCAGTAATGAAAACTCTGCAGTTATATAAAGTAAAGTTCATGGTATCTGTCATAAGTGAAGGTGCAGTCATTTTCTGTTGATTGTACAGTTTTTATATGGATCACATGGTTTTAAGAGCACAGTCCTTGGTCAGGTAGAAGAGGAGACACATATCCAAGTTTTTTTTTTTAACAGACCTATGGACATCCTATGGACAGAAACATGTATAATCAGACATGATTATAAATATTTTTTTCTTTGGATAAAAATAGATTGATGTATATCTATATATATATATATATATCAAGATTGAGGCTAAGGCAGATATGTTGGCTCTCCTAACCTATGGTATGGATCACCTGTCTAATCTGCCCTGGCCCAATGATGAATACATTTTGATGCATAATATTTTGTACCTCGTGTCGTAAAGTACTATAAGATGCATTTTCCAAAAAATAATAAATAAATATATCTATTCAAGGCTATCTAGGTTTAAGCTTGAAAAGAAACAAATTTTGAAAAATGCCTATGCTCAATATAAATTCAAAGACATCGCACAAGTAGTTTATGTGAAGGAAATTGCACAATGATCAATTCAAGAAATTGTTCTTTGGTCTATATCCTCACATTAACCACGTGCAATACCAAAACCAAGGAGAATTTAAATGTTCTACATTTAATCAGAACTTAAACCATTACTAAACTATTTCCATATATTACAAAAAGGTGGAGTCTTACTATATAATGTGAACTGCCTTGAAAAAAAGTTGTTCCCTCCACTGATGCTCGTTGTCCAGGACTAGTGGCTACTGGTATAGCTGTGATTTCATTTTCAGCCATTATTTTGAGAACCTTTTCTACGGTTGCATCTTTTGGTGCAAAGATCAAGAACCTTTTGTTTGCCACAAGATCACCTATATATGTTCTCTCTAGAACCCCAGCCATCTATTGTGACCAAGCAAACTGATTTAAGTGATTTTCTTAAGCAGTTAAAATCAAATATAAATATCTTAGTTAACAATCATATTTTTTAAAAAGTCAAAAAGACTTTAAAGAAAGTTTAAAATCAAATATAAATATCTTAGTTAACAATCATATTTTTTAAAAAGTCAAAAAGACTTTAAAGAAAGTTTAGAGGCGTGCAAATAAAACATAAACATCCTAATCCAAAATCCTTTTTCCTTTAATTTTCAGTGACATAATCTAAGAAAGACTTTTAAGGTAATCAGACTAAAAATGAGCATCCTAGTCAAACGTTATATTATTTCAAACTCAAAATGACTTAACCAAACTTTTGCTGGAGAATGTAAAATAGTTATTTCATAGATGCATACCAAGATATTTTGCCTTTTGTTATATCATTGCTTGTGGCTTGCCAAAAGACGAGCTAGAAGTTTCTAAAATACTAATTAGAGAATTTCCCAACAGAAAAATTGTGTGACTAACTAGCAAAGCTTGAAATAATAAAGGTTGATAAAGAAAGGACTTTACTAAAAACAAATTATTTAGCCTTTGGCTTCCTTTCTTCATGGATAATCATTACCTAACATGTTTGATCACTGACATAATCTATGTATTGAATATCAAAATTGGAAAGGGGTAGGACATGGTTGTTGAATGGTGTTGTCATTGATGTCAACCCTGGAGTTTGACTTTGACTAAACACCTGTCATTGATGTCAAACTATTAATGAACACTCTTAATATTTCTCTGAATTACATCAAGTTGGAAGCTTCACTTAAAGGATGGCTAGAAACCCTAGCTCCAAGATTTGAATATCCCAGTTGATGGATACAACCTGCACTAGTTGGAAGTTTTTGAAGAAGAAAATTATTGAGTTTTCCCTAGAAATCCTCGCCATTGGATTTCTCCTTGTCGACCCTATTTCGGTGGTATGTGGCACACCCTGAGAGGCCTCCCAGTTTGAGAGATATTCTCACTTGAAGTTGACTAACCCCATTCTTGGGCAAAAACCCCAACACCATGGTCAAAGGTCAAAGGAAAATCAAATGAAGAAATTTAAATGTAATTATAATTAATTATATTAATTATTAAAGTATAAATTGATTAAAAAGAAACATTATTAAAAGTAATGGGTTAACATTATTTTTAAGTATAAACAATTTTTAATTTTAATTAAAGTATAAAATGATTAACATTATTTTTAAATGTTATCAAAAGAATAAAAGATATCAATCCTATTTTAAATTAAAGTTATTAAACACAAATGTCTCCCTAACCTATGATATTCGTTGCCCTAAAATCTAGGAATTTGATGCCTCATAAAAACCCTCCTTTGTCTATAAAAGGAGCATCCAATATACCTTCATCAAGTGCGCAAAAATGAATATCAATTCTTGACAAATATCATTCTGAAATTTCTCAACCCCTGTGGAGAAAACACATTATCTGAGGAAGGGTTTCAGTTCTTTTGTTTTTGTTTGGGTTGGTATTCGTTCTATTAAAGGAAGGAGCATAACCTTGAGGGTGGCATATCTTCAGACCTTACTATTTGACTACGAGCTATAGCCCTAAACTCTGCATCTGCGGAATAAAGAGAAGGTTCACCTTTGCATTTAGTTACCTCTGCGACCTCAAAAATTAGAGCCTTGGATCCTCTTTTCTGGCATTTGGTTGGGTTTGCTTATTATTTTGTTTTGGATTGAACTTGGTGGCTCAACCCTCTGTAGGGCATCCAAGTTGGGTTATAATTATAGAGATAATATTTTTTATTGGTTTCTTTGGGGACTACTTGGGCAGAGTTATTGCAGGTGGCCCTTTAGGGCATTAATTTCTAAGCAAGCACCCTCAACCTTGTCCTTAGGGAAAAGCTTAACCATGGACCCTATTAGGTGGTTTCAACCATTAAAGAGGGTTACAAGTCCATGGTACATCCATCAGGTGGTAGGTGGCACGTGATATAGTGATGGAACAAAGTGGGGATCAAGGGAATGCTCTAGGCCACATGTCATGGTACAAGGGTAGCTATGATGAGGGAAGCCCACACTTGGGTATATGAGTGTAGGAGGGAGCAATTCATGTTCATGAGTTACCCGACCTTTGTTTTTACACCCTTCTTCATATGCCTTTTACCTTTAATTGATTCTTCATAACTGCTTGGGGCTCCATGGGATGAGAGCATGATGTGTAGGATATAGTAGTAGGTACCTCCTTTTAAGGTAGGGCATTTCATTGCCCACCAGAGGTTGCGACAATCATGGGTTCCTTAATCTGGACGAGGCTCATCTAGGGCCCATAGGAACCAGGGTGATGGCCATAAATAAGGGGTAGAGCTCATGCTTGGCTTTTGTTGACGTGCTAAATTTGAATGTCCTGACCATCTTTTGCATTTTGTGGTACATTTCCTGTTGAGAGTGGCCAAGTTATGTTTTTTCTTTTCTTTTTAGCTGCATCAACCTCTGGGGCATCGTTCGAGGCCCAACCCAAGATGTGGACAAGGGGAGGGGGAGGCTAACTTTATGTGGACCCAGTGGACACATATAGACCCATATGGGAGAAATGATGAATGGGGCTAAAATGAGCAAAGGGGAGTGATATATATGTTGTTGGGAAGTGGGACCACGCAACCAAAATTGGGATTTCCCATGTAGTGCCAACCCTAAAGCTAGTGGCCAGTAAGGAGCTCCCACGGGACTAGGATACAAGGCTAACCACCAAATCGGGTAGAGGAGATAAGAATACAGACCTAACCCACTCTTTCGGCCAAATCCCCCCACCAATCCATGCCTAAAAGTGTCCATGATAAGTAAGCAAAATCACTCAACTACACCAATGAAAATTCATACCTTCAGGGTCGGGAGGCCCACCTTCAAACATACGATCATAACAGATGGGCGAGGGACCACATAGTTGGCTCAGGTGGCGGAGATAATGGCACATCGAGCTATCTAATGGCTGCAAGGGGCTGCTCACTGTCAGCGAGGGGCCATCTAAGAGAAAAAATTCTCCTATGCATACTACCTTTTACTGCTCAAACTAGCAGGGGGTCCTAGAGGGGCACTTGCTAGGTCAAGAGCAACAATGAAGCTAAAGCCCACTGTCACCACAGCTAAAGCTTCCTACTCTTTACAGACTTTCACTGATGGGAGGAGACCCGATATATAGAGAATCACTTATAAAGGATAGATCAACTAAGATGGGTGTGAAGTGATCTCGGGGACCCTTTCCTAGGGGAGGCTCAAGAATGGGACTTGCTTGCTTCTTAAGCAAGGTACAAAGCTTTCTAGGATAAGGGGACGAGGATTTAAGGACTAGGTTCAAGGAGTTTGAATTGTAAAGGAGCTTCCAAAACCCTAAAATCCTTATTGAACTTGGTTTCCCAAGTGGTTTTTAAAGAATTGACTTTTCAAAGGTATGGGACCACACGGGACCAAGTGGACCCAAGTTAGGTCAAGAGGAAGGAGTCTAGAAACCAATGCTAGATTTGACCTAAACAAGGAAGAGAAGGGGATCAAAGAAATGATTTTTACTCAAAGGTGCAAAATGATCCCTATGAGGAACTAGCCTAAGGAAACTTAGGGCAAAAACCAATCTCAAGGCTAGGGCTTGGGATATCTCACAACCCCACCATCGAAATTTTCTCAAATTTGGAGGCCTAGGAGACACACCAGTGCAGTAGACGCTAAGAGACCGAATTTTTCTTATGGGTGGTTTGTCGGGAAACTGATGCCCTAGGGGGTCTAATGTGGCTAGACCTAGAATAAATAAGGAGAGGTGAAGAAAAATGTTTCTTCGAGTGATCACCTTATGGTAGACCAGTGCCCCTAATCCCTTAGGGAGATTGGATTAAAAAAAATATGAAGATAGACTTCGTTTCTAGGTCAAGGAGGCTCTAAGATCAACTTCACTTGTCATCTAAGGCAAAAGAGAGTGACCTTAAAAGATTTTATACTTCGTTTTGCAAGGTGGAGTGGCCTTTCAAGATAAATTCAACCATAGAATTATCCCTAGGAGAATTCGTTCAACATACATGGCCCATACATAAAGATATGCTATATAGAAACATAGTTCCACAATTTCGCAATAAATGCAGGCAACAACTAACCCTAGTATAGCAAAAATCTCATTATCAATGCATGTGACAAAGTAAAAGATTAATAACATTAAATTTGCACTTACATGTAAGAGAATATATCCAACCACCAATAGACTTGCCAATCATGAAGCTCCAAGATAAAAAAAGACAATCCATACATCAAAATTTATCCACGCTCCAAAATTTCGTCCACCAAGAAGGAATAGCGAAAATCTCAAGAGAGATACAAGTCCAAACCAAGTGATGATGAGAAATGAACTCTCATCATTTGTATTTATACACCTCTAAGGAGTTCGATTTAGCTATTTGAGCCTACATTAGCCCCTAAAATAACAATAATGTGCAAATAACTAACTTTTGGTGACAAGCCCACCAAAATAGCTCATAAACAAAATAACAAGTCTCTCAAGAGGTCGAATGATCAATAATACATATCATTGGGCTCTCTAAGAACCCTGATGAAGTCCATAAGTGCCATAATGATGAATAGGAGTTCCAAAAATAATGGACAAGGGGTTGGCACCTTGTTCTCCACATAATAAACCTGTGGTTCTCCCAATAGCTGTGAGAGAACACAAATAACCTCATGGGTCTCCAAGTAAATTGAAGAGCCTATAGACCATTTGTAATGGCTCAGATGATGCTGTAAGTCATGTCACATCAGCATACAAGTCCTGGGTCATTTTCCAAGTGCATAATACAACTGTGGGGCTAGCTGGGCAAAGGTGAACCAGGTGCATCTTCCTCGTCCAATAGGTGAATCTCGAGCAATATCTGAACATCTCTGGGGATCCATGGAGTGTTGTCTATTGCTGTGGAGGCCCATGGCTCTCAACGCACACCCTATATGTGCCAATGTAGCCCTCTGGAAGATTAGGACCCCGTATAGGGAGACCAAACCTAAGATGGAGACCACCTGCAATCCTGCATAAGATCCAATGCGTCCCCTAGCCTTCTAGTACAAAAAGTCATCAAGGAAATCGAGTAAAAGAGCTTACAAACCATGGACAATGGGTGGGGACTTCATAATGGCATGCCCTTGTGCTAATGTCTCCATGCTCCAAATGGGGTTAGCCAAGTATCCTATTAGGTGGTTTCTACTTCTAAAGGGATAGTATGCCCAAGGTACATCCTTCAAAAGGTGGTGGCATGTCATAAAGAGATGAATGGAGTAGGGAATGAAAAGGGGCAGCCTTGGGCCACATTCTGGGGTACAAGAGTAGCTTGAAAAAGGGAACCCCACACTGGGGTATATAATATATAAGAGGGAGAAATCATGGTACATGAGGTGTCATGGCCTTGATTTTTCCATCCTTCTTTATATGCCTTTCTCCTTTTATGATTTCTGTTTAATTAACTGCTCGGGGCTCAAGGAGTAAGAGCATGATGTGTGAGATGTAGCGGTGGATACCCCCTTTAAGGTAGGGCAGTTTATTGCCCACCAGGGGTTGGGACAATCATGGGTTCCTCAATGATAAAGGAGGCTCATCTGGGGCCTGTAGGAACTAGGGTGATCGCCATGATGATGGAGTAGAGCTCATGTATTGGCTTTTGCCCACGTGCTAAATGTGTTTGTCTCGACCATCTTTTGCATTTTGTGGTACATTTTCTTGTTGAATGTAGCCAATTATGCTTTTACTTTTCTTTTAGCTGCATCAACCTCCAAGGCATGATTCCAGGCCCAATCCAAGGTGTGTGCAAGGGGAAGGGAAAGCTAACCCTATGTAAACCCAGTGGAAGAATGTGGACCCAGGTGGTAGAAATGATGAATGGGGTTATAATGAGTGGAAGGGGAGTAATATATGTGGATGAGAGAGCAGAACCACGCAACCAAAATCAGGGTTTCCCATGTAATACCATCCCTAAAGCCTAAGGGTCAATAAAAGAGATTTAACGAGACTAGGGTCCAAGGTTAACATCCAAAAGAGATATAGGGGACAAGAGCGCATACCTAGCCATTTCCGCCAAATCCCCCCATTAATCCATGCCCAGAAGTGTCCACGATAACCAAACTACAATACTCAATTACGAAATGACAAGGCATACCTTTAGGTTCGAGAGGCCCACCTTCAAACATACGATCATGGCAGGTGGGTGAGGGACCACATGGTTGGCTCAAGTGGCCGAGAAATGGCACAACGAGCTAGTTGGTGGCTACAAGGGGCTACTGGATGCCGGTTGAGGACCATCTTGGAGAAAATTTTTCTCCTAGGGATATCACCCACAAAATGGGTAACATTTGGCTCCAACTGGGACGTGATCTCTCAAAGAAGTGGATGAAGCTACTCGAACGAGAGGTCACGAGAACGCCAAAAATCTCTCGGTTACCATAGACTTGTTACCTGCACATAGAATAGATGAAAAACACAGGGCAGCATCCTTTCGTGGTGTCTCATGATCACACTTGCTTGAATTAGACCCATAAAATCGACTCATAGAAGCAAACTTTCAAATGCAGTTTTTAAATCTAAATGAAACTAATCTATCATGAGAAATATCATATGTCATTAGTTCTAATGCAAAAATCAGCATGCAATGCATCCTACTCTAACATGCATAACATACAATGTCAAGTGCTACGTATAATCATAGACCTAATGCAACCAACATGTCAATTGATCAATACAAGAAGCATGCTTCCATGATTATCTTTGTAATGGACCTGACAATACGAATGGGAATAATGATATGAGGGGTTGTGAGGGTGGGAGGTGGGAAAACAAGAGACCCATATGCCATAGAAAGGAACCTTGGAAGAAGGAAAAGGCACTAGTCGAGAGGATTGAATTTGATCCTCTAGCCAGGAGATGGAAATGTTAATGACCAAGTATATAAATCTTTGATGAAGAACTATCTCAGGCCTATCATCGTTAGGGTAAGGAGTAAATGACTCAAACATATTTAGGATGATACTATTTTGGTCATTGGGAAAACAAGAAGTGGACTCATCATTGTGTTTGGGGAAAAACCATGATTCTTGTTTTTTCATAAGGGAAACTAGCTCTTCATCAAAACTAGGGGAACAAACTTCGTCACAAACATCCATTTTCGGGGCAGGGACATAACAAGGGGAGGAATGCTCAAACATGAAGAAAAACCCTCTATCGGTGGCATGGCTAAAGGAAGCTTCTTCCTCAGTTTCTTTTACATTAGAGTCATCAGAATTACCCACAATTTTGGAAGGCTCTTCTTTGATTGAATCATCTTGGAACATAAAGAAGAGACCCTTCCAATCACTAAGAAGGGCTTCATAAGGGCCAACACTGTTGTTCAGAAGGGGCAGAGTATCTTCTTCTTTCCTAAGCTCATTTTTATAGATTTGAGAAACTATGGGGTCTTCATTTTTATAATCATACCCAATTCCCCAATCAACAACCCAAAAGTCGCTCGTAGATTCTTCATTTATTTGACTATCATGATCCTCCTCAGAATGATCCCATTCTTCTCTATATATATGGTGTTGGTTAGGATGCCATTCATTCTCTTCTTTAGACATGGAGGACTTTTCTTCCTTCATCTGTTCTCGAAGAATGATATCCAAGGTATTTACTTACATGATTTTGATAGAATGCTTCAAGAAGTCATCAGTAGGACTCTTTTTATATTCACACTTCATGTTACAGAGCCTTTCGCTCACAATAGTGGGAGAAAATTTCTTGGGAGTTATATGTAGCCATCAACTACCTGCACGATTCTTCATATTCCATCATCCATTCTTGCAACACCTGAGGGCTCTCGGGATCCAGATCTTCTTTATCAACCTTGGAGGACATGCCTTTCAATTTGTGAGTTTTTTTTTTTCGGCACAATCCTCAAGGCTATTTCCAAACTCTTCATCTTCCTTACTAGGCGTATGAGATCTCCCTTCTTCTTTATTTACCTTATCGGAGAGCTCCTCAAGACTCAAATGAGTTTGGCTTTCCTTGCTCTCTTGATTAAGATTATTTTGATTGGCCCATTTTTTACAAAGACATCCTTGAATTGATCAAACTTCTTGGGGGGAGGTTGACAAACCAGTCCCTAGCCTTACCCTCAAGTGACAATGCGAAGATCATCATGAAGATATCATCGTCATCCTCATTAGGCATCCATAAGGTACATTCCCATATAAAGTCAACCATATATTTCTCGGCATCAACACTATTTCCATCAAACTTGGGCAACCATTCATAATGCTTAGCAATTAATAGGTGCAGAGGAATGGAGGAGGCCCTTAAGTTCAGTGCCTTAAATGAATTTAGGCGTTGAATGACATCTTCAACCACCTTTAGTTTGAGCTTCTTGTGTGCCAAGAAGCGGTCAACCAAAGTGGATAAAGAAGAGATACTTTTAGGTTTGCATGATTTTTCAAGCCAGCCCCCAGGTGCGGTCCCAATAGAGATGAGGAACTGATGAATCCAAACATCTTCATGAACAATGTTGGCCTTTGAAATATATGCCATGAAACTAGCCACATGGTCAACTGCTGAAGATGGGTCATCATCAAACCTAGGTAAGGCTTCCCCATGATTATGATTAATGGCATTTGGGTATCTCGGGATCCCTTTAGTATCCAATGTTGGGTGTCTTGCTGCCCAATCCCACATGGTTTTGAATATTCTATGGGGATCATATGTGGAGTCGCTAGGGTGATTGAAATTTCCTTCACAAATGCTTGCTTCACCCTTCAAGCATTGACTTTGAAGCTTAATGAAGAACTAGGACTTTGTTCTTCCAATGGAGTCGCCAATAATGTTATGTCAATATGTCGTATGGGGAACAAAACACACGTTTCGTGTCCCTGGCAACGACACCAAAATGTTACCACTCAAACTAGCAGAGCGTCCTAGAAGGGCACTTGCTAGGTCAAGAGCAACAATGAAGCTAAAGCCCACTATCACCTCAACTAAAGCTTCCTACTCTTTACAGACTTTCACCGATGGGAAGAGACCCAATATATAGAGAATCACTTATAAAGGATAGATCAACAAAGATGGGCGTGAAGTGATCTCCAGGACCATTGCCTAGGGAGGCTCCAGAATGGGACTTGCTTGCTTCTTAAGCAAGGAACAAAGCCTTCTAGGATAAGGAGATGAGGATTTAAGGGCTAGGTTCAAGGAGTGTGAATTGTAAAGGAACTTCCAAAACCCTTAAATACTTATTGAACTTGGTTTCCCAAATGGTTTTTAAATAATTGACTTTTCAAAGGTATGGGACCACACGGGACCAAGTGGACCCAGGTTAGGTCAAGAGGAAGGAGTCTAGCAACCAGTGATATATTTGACCTAAACAAAGAGGAGAAGGGGATCAAAGAAGTGATTTTTACTCAAAGATGCAAAATGACCCCTATGAGGAACTAGCCTACGGAAACTTAGGGCAAAAACCAATCTCGAAGCTAAGGGTTGGGATATCTCACAACCCCACCATCAGAATTTTCTCGAGGCCTAGGAGACACACCGACATAGTATAGAGGCCAAGAGATCGAATTTTCCTTATGGGTGGTTTGTTAGGAAAATGATGCCCTAGGAGCCCTAATGTGGCTAAACCTAGAATAAATAAGAGGTGAAGAAAAATGTTTCTTCAAAGTGATCACCTTATGGTAGACCAATGCCTACTCCCTTGGGAATATTGGAGTCAAAAAGAATATGAAGATAGATTTCGTTTCTAAGTCAAGGAGGCTCTAAGATCGACTTCACTTGTCATCTAGGGAAAAGGAGAGTGACCTTAAAAGCTTTTATACTAGAATTCACTCAACATACATGGCCCATACATAGAGATATGCTATATAGAAACATAATTGCACAATTTCACAGTAAATGCATGCAGCAACTAGCCTTAGTATAGCAAAAATCTCATTATCAATGCATGTGACAAAGTAAAAGAATAATAGCATTAAATTTGCACTTACATGTAAAAGAATATATCCAACCACCAATAGACTTGCCAATCATGAAGCTCCAATATAAGAAAAGACAATCAATACATCAAGATTCATCCATGCTCCAAAATTTTGTCCACCAAGAAGGAATAGTGAAAATCTCAAGAGAGATACAAGTCTAAACCAAGTGATGATGAGAAATGAACCCTCATCATTTGTATTTATACACCTCTAAAGAGTTCGATTTAGTTATTTGAGCCTATATTAGCCCCTCTAAAATAACAATAATGTGCAAATAACTAACTTTTGGTGACAAGCCCACCAAACAAGATCATAAACAAAATAACAAGCCTCTCAAGAGGTTGAATGATCAATAATACATAGTGTTAGGCCCTCTAAGAAGCCTGATGAAGTCCATAACTACCATAATGATGAATAGGACTTCCAAAAGTAATGGATAAAGGGTTGACCCCTTGTTCTCCACATAATAAATTTGTGGTGCTCCCAATGGGTGTGAGGACACACAAATGACCTCATGGGTCTTCAAGTAAGTCGAAGATGCCTGTAGACCATTTGTAACTGCTCAGATGATGGTGTAAATCATGCCACATCAGCATACAAGTCCTGGGTCATCTGCCAAGTGCATGGTACCACTGCGGGGATGGCTAGGCAAAGGTGAACCAGGTGCATTTTCCTCATCCAATAGGTGAAACCTGAGCAATCTCTGAACATATCTGGGGACCCATGGAGTGTTATCTATCGCTGTGGAGGCTCATAGCTCTCAATGCACACCCTATAGGTGCCAATGTAGCCCTATGGAGGGTTAGGACCTTGTATAGGGAGACCAAACCCAAGATGGAGACCACCTGCAATCCAGCATAAGATCTAATGCGTCCCCTAGCCTTCCAGTACAGCAATTCATCAAGGAAATCGATTAAAAGAGCTTACAAACCATGGACAACGGGTGGGAACTTCATAATGGCATGCCCTTCCATAAGGGGTTTTGGCATGTGCTAATGTCTCCACGCTCCAATTGGGGTTAGCTAAGTGTCCTATTAGGTGGTTTCTACTTCTAAATGGGATAGTATGTCCAAGTTACATCTTTCAAAAGGTGGTGGCATGTGATAAAGAGATGAATGGAGTAGGGAACAAAAAGGGGCAACCCTGGGCCACATGATGGGGTACAAGAATAGCTAGAAAAAGGGAAGCCCATACTTGGGTATATAATGTATAGGAGGGAGAAATCGCGGTACATGAGGTGCTCCGACCTTGATTTTTCCACCCTTCTTTATATGCCTTTTTCCTTTTATGATTTTTCTTTAATTAACTACTCGAGGCTCAAGGGGTAAAAGCATTATGTGTGAGATGTAGCAATGGGTACCCCCTTTAAGATAGGGCGGTTTATTGCCCACCAGGGTTTGTGACATTCAAGTGTTCCTGAATGATAAAGGAGGCTCATCTAGGGCCTGTAGGAACTAAGGTGAAGGCCATGATGATGGGGTAGAGCTCATGTATTGGCTTTTTCCCACGTTTTAAATGTGTTTGTCCGGGCGTCTTTTTCATTTTGTGGTACATTTTCCTGTTGAATGTGGCTAATTATGCTTTTACTTTTCTTTTCAGCTGCATCAACCTTGAGGGCATCATTCCAGGCCTGACCCAAGGTGTGGGCAAGGGGAAGGGGAAGGCTAACCCTATGTGGACCCAGTGGAGGAATGTGGACCCAGGTGGGAGAAATGATGAATGGGGTTATAATGAGTGGAAGTGGAGTAATATATAAGGATGAGAGAGTGGGACCACGCAACCAAAATCGGGGTTTTCCATGTAATACCATCCCTAAAGCCCAAGGGTTAGTAAAGAGATTCCACGAGATTAGGGTCTAAGGTTAACATCCAAAAGAGATCTACAGGATAAGAGCACGGACTTAGCCCACTCTTTCCACCGAATCCCCTCATTAATCCATGCCCAGAAGTATCCATGATAACAAAACTACAGTACTCAATTACCAAATGACAAGGCATATCTTTAGGTTCGAGAGGCCCACCTTCAAACATACGATCATGGCAGGTGGGTGAGGGACCACATGGCTGGCTCAAGTGGCAAAGAAATGGCACAATGAGCTAGATGGTGGCTGCAAGGGGTTGCTAGCTGTTGGTTGATGGCCATCTTGGAGAAAAAATTCTCCTAGGGATATCACCCACAAAATGGTGGGTAACATTATCCACAGGTGATGGGTAACAATGCAAAAATATCGAAGCTCCAAGATAAAAGATAAGCTTTCCAAACATCGAAATGCATTTAGAAGTCCAATTCATCCATTAAAAGGCTAGCCAAAATTCTCAAGAAGAGATAGTCCAATCTAAAAATGTGATGAGAGAAATGAATAGCCTCTCATTTATTCATACAATCCATAAGGGGGGTTTGAATAGCCTATTAGCCTAATAATGCCCCTTAATAATAAAATAATGTGCAAGAATAAAAAAACATTGTGACGAGCCCACCAAGGTAGCTCCATAATACAAAGATAAGCCTCTCAAGAGGGCAAAATAGTAGATACAATGAGTCGTTGGGCCATTGAATAGGCCTAGTGGAGTCCAAAGTGTACCAAAGTGAGAAAATAGGCTCCAAACATAGTGATCAAGGGGGTGGCCCCTTGGTATCCAAGCAAATCAAATGTGGTGTCCCCAAGTGGGTGTTGGGGGGTACAATGACAACCTCATGGGTCTCCAAGTGGATCGATAATGCCTGTATGCCATCTATAAGGGCTAGAATGATGACATAAGCCCTCCCTCTGTCTCCTATGGTGAGACACATCCTCATCTGGGCCCTGGAACATCTGCCAAGTATGTGGTGCAAGTGTGAAGTCAACTGGGCATAGTGGTCCAAGTGCATCATCCTCATCCAAAAGGTGGAAAACGAGCAATCGATGAATGGTGCTAAGGGATCCATGAAGTGGCAATCTGCTCTCTGTTATAGTGGAGGCCCATGGCTCTCAACACTCACCCTACAAGTGCCAATATGACCCTCTAGAGGGCTTGGACCCTGTATAGGGAGACCAAACCCCAAATGGAGACCCACCTGCAATCTTGTATAAGATCCAATGCATCCCCTCGCCTTCCAGTACAACAAATCATTAGAGTAATAGAGTAAAAGAGCTTACAAATCATGGAATCAAGTGGACACTTCATAGTGGCATGCCCTTCCATAGTGGGCTTTAGCATGTACAGGTGTCTCCAAGCTCAATAAGGGGGTTAACCAAGGACCCTATTAAGTGATTTATACCTCTAAAGGGGGCAACATGTCCATGTTACATCTTTTTACCCACCACTTTGTGGGTGATATCCCCAGGATAATTTTTTCTCCACGATGAGCCTTAGCCGACAGCCAACAGCCCCTTGTTGCCTCCTACTCGCTCATTGTGCCATTTCTTTGCCACCTAATTTAGCAATGTGGTCCCTCACCCACCTGTATTAATCGTATGTTTGAAGGTGGGCCTCCCAAATCTAAAGGTATGTCTTGTCAATTGATAATTGAGTATTGGGTTTACTTACATGGATACTTCTAGGTATGGATTGATGGTTGGATTTGGCGGAAAGAGCAGGCTTAGTTTGTACTCCTGTCTCCTTGATCTCCTTTGGTTGTTACCCTTGAATCTTAGTCCGTGGGATCTCTTTTATTGACCATTCGGTTCTAGGGTGGTACTACTTGGGAAACCCCGACTTTGGGTGTGTGGTCCCACTCCTCTACCCGCACATATTACTCCCTTTCCACTCACTATACCCCCATTCATCATTTCTCCCACCTGGGTCGACATTCCCATTCTAGGTCCACAAAAGGCTAGCCTCCCTATCCCCTTTCCCCCCACCTTCGGTCAGGCCTAGAATGATGCCCCAGAGGTTGAAGCAATCAAAAGAAAAAGAAAAAGCATAATTGAACACATTTAATGGCCACATTTAACAGGAAATTGTACCACAAAATGCAAAAGATGGTCGGGACAAAAATAATTAGCACGTGGGCAAAAGCCAATACATGAGCTCTACCCCAATCCATGGCCATCACCCTGGTTCCATAGGCCCTAGATGAGCCTCCTTTTATCATTTAGGAACTTGTGATTGTCCTAACCCCTGGACGGCAATGAACCGCCCTACCTAAAAAGGGTAATCACTGCTATACCTTACACATCATGCTCTTGTCCTTTGAGCCTCGAGCAGTTAATTAAAGAAAATTCATAAAAGGCAAAAGGCATATAAAGAAGAGTGAAAAATCAAGGTCAAGGTACCTCATGTACCACAACTGCTCCCTCCTATTCATTAAATACCCAAGTATGGGTTTCCCCTTATCTAGCTACCCCTATGCACCACTATGTGGCCTAGGACTGCCCCTCTCATTCCCTATTCCATCTCACTTATTTTTCACTTGCTACCCCCATTAGAGTGATGTACCTCGGACATACTATCCCCTCTAAGGGTTGAAACCACCTACTAAGGTACTTGGCTAACCCCCTTTGGAGCTTAGAGACACTAACACATGCCAAAGCCCACTATGGAAGGGCATGCCATTAGGAAGTGCCTACTTTGCTATTCATGATTTGTAAGTTCTTTTACCCGATTATTTTATTGACTAGTTGTACTGGAAGCTTAGGGGACACATTGGATCTTACGCAGGATTGTAGGTGGTTTCCATTTGGGTTTGGTCTCCCTATATGGGATCCTAACCCGAGAGGTCTACATTGGCACATGTAGGGTGTGCATAAAGAGCTATTGGCCTCCACAGCAGCAGACAATACTCCACAAATCTTCATGGATGCTCAGAAATTACTAGCGATCCACTTTTGGGATGATGATGATATGCTTGGGATATTATGCCTAGCAGGCCCCCACAGGAGCCCCACACTCTTGGCAGGTGTCCCAAGACTTGTATGATGTCATGGCAGCATTCATTCCACCACTTGGACCCTTACAGAGGATCTTTAATTCATATGGAGACCGATAGGGTCATCTATGTGCCCTCATACCCACTGGGAGCACCATAGGTATACTACTTGGAGAACAAGGGGCCACCCCCTTGTCCATCATATTCTGAGGAATTTATTCCTCAATATGGCTCTTCAGGATATTATTGAGCCTTTGGAGGGCCCTACAACATGCACATATTATTATTTGGCTCCTCATGAAGCTTATTTTTACACTTATGAGCTAGTTTAGTAGGCTTGTCACCAAAAGGGGTTTTATTTGCACATTATTTTAACATTAGGGGCTAATGTAGGCCCATAGGCTAATTCGAACTCCTTAGGAGGCTATATATTGATGTTGGATACACATTTGTATCATCACTTAACTTGGGATCGCTCTAATCATAGAGAACTTCGCATTTTTTTCCTTGGAGGATATTTTTTGGAGATGTATGAATTTTGACATATGGATTTGGGCTATTTATCTTGTCTAGGAGCTCTGTCTTGTAAACGAAATGTTGGTTGGATATACTCTATAATGTAATAAGTAAATTTTGATGTTATTATTTTTGTTGCCGCGTACTGCTAAAATTAGGGCTAGTTGTCACATGATTGAAATGTGGAATTGAGCATGTTTTAGCTAATTTAATGTATGGGCCAGTGTTATATGAATGAAATGTCCTAGAGATTATTTGTCTCGATAATCTTGCATCGTTTGCTTTAAATTATAAATGATTGAAGGTCACTTTTCTTTTCTTTCTCTCAACATTAGATGAAGCTGACTTTCTGGACCTCCTTGATCAAGAAACCAAGTTCTTACTCATCATCATCCTTGACTCCATATCCCCAAGTGAATTACGCACTAATCCTGAAAAAGAATGGTCATCCCCTTCACCTTTTTACCCTTTTCCCCTTTTTCCCTAGGTCTAGCCCCATTAGGTCACCTAGGGCATCAATTTCCCAGGAATTGACCCAAGTAAAAATTTCGGTCCCCTACAGGATACTGCGCTAGTGGGTCCCCTCCCTCTCCTCCAAATGCGAGGCAATTCTAACGATGGAATCTCTGGGAATCCCGAGCCCTAGCTCTAGGATCGAATTTTGCCTAGGCATCCCCAAGGCTAGACCTCAATAGGATCAATTCAACCTTTTGAAGTAAATATTTTGGTTTGGTCCTTTCCCCTTACCTTGTCCAAGATAGGAACAAAATTGATGCTACATTCCATCCCGAACCTCGGCTAGGTCCACTTGGCCTCATGTGGTCCCACTTCTCAATAAAGATTGTTTGTCAAGGACCATTTGGGAATCCAAGTTTCCCAAGGATTATAAGGATTGAGAACCATGTTTATAAGCCTATCCTTTCTCCCTCAACCCTCCAATCCTTATCCCTTACCCCTAGTGGACCAAGTCCCTTGCTTAAAGAGCAAGCAAGTTCACTTGGGAAAGGGTTTTCAAGGTCACTTCTCACCTATCCATTGACATATTTTTATAAGTGATCCATACACTACCAAGACTCCTCCCATTAGTGAAAGTCTGTAAAGTGCAGGGAGACTTAGCTTTGGTGACAGTGGGCTAAGCCTCCACCGTTTCCCTTAACCTAGCAGTTGCCCTCTTAGGAACCCCTTTAGGTCCCCTGCTAGTTTGAGCGGTAACATTTCTGGCGCCATTGCCGGGGACACGAAACATGTGTTTTGTTCCCCATACGACAAATTGACATATCATTATTGGCGACTCCATTGGAAGAACGAAGCCCTAGTTCTTCATTGAACTTTAAGGTCATGCTTGTAGGGTGAAGCAAGCATTTTTCTAGGCATCTTTAATTTCACCTTGGCGACTCCTACATATGTTTCATGTATACCTCAAATAGGTTGTCATTCTTTTGTAAATTTCCCGCTTTGGACATTGCTAGCATCCCTGGACATCCTAATCATGTCGCGGGAAGGATGCTACGTGGGATGCCCATGTTTGATGGTGATCCACTCTCCGCAATTGACCACGTAGAAATATTTAATGCACATGCTTCAAGAGAGAAGGTTGTCCACCAAGATGTCCTTATGTTATTGTTCATGGTATCTCTCGATGTTCATAACTCATGGCTGCATAATCATGAACCTAGAAGCATCTCATTTATTGAAGAGTTTGTTGATGACTTTCTTAGGCATTTTCAAGTACACCCTGAATTAAGCATCCAAGCAGAAGCCTTCATCGAGCATCATCAAGACATTAAGAATCTAGGTAATGAGCAAGAAGACGAGTCCTCCTTGGGTCCACAGGATGAAAATAATGATTTTGAGGACACATGTGGCGAGAAGGATGAATTTATGGAAAGTGAAATTGAGACCATCCATACTTTTCTCACGGATATTACTCCCGACGAATCCTCTTTTGAAAACCTTGAAAGAGATGACCCCATTAACTCCTTGAAAGATGACATTGAGGATTATTTTCACATTGAAAAGGAGAAATGGGAAATTGTTGGCCCTCAATTTGATTGTGCTCCCATTTACGATACCGACAGGGAGGATGAGGATGAGATTGGTCTTCCTTTCCCCTCAAGCACTATTTATGATAACATGCCCATTGATACCCTTGGGAAGGAGAATCTTTATTTTCCTTTGCATAAAGAGGGGTAGTTGGAACTTGGAAGTAATCAATTTTCCTTTTAGGAGAAACCCAATCTTTGATACCAAGGATATTGATAAGGCTCCCACTTCTCTTGAGTATGATTCTATGTTCAAATCACTTTAGCCTTTAGATTATGATTTTGGGAAGGCGCAACCTGTTGAATACAATACTACTTTCTCCCTTTTTCCTATTGGTCATCATCTTGACTCTCATCAAGTGATTCCTTCACCCCTGGTGATATGATCTCGATTCTCAAGTAAATGTGAGCCTTTTCCTCCTCCTCAATATAGTGCCAAGGAAAATCCCTTCACTGATTATACCTTTCCTCTTTGGACACGCCCTCAGGGTTTTGGTCACTCATTAGTGTCCCCTCTCCAGTGTAATCATCATGTGCAACCTACTCCTCCATCTCATCGGCCTTCCTTTCCTACCCATCATAACCCAATGAAGGCCATAAGCCTCTCAGTTCTTGTGTATACAGTTGGGTTGAAGGTCCATACGAGCTGTAGTTGGATGAAGGAATCCATTACCAAATAAATTGAAGTCATTATAGGGCTAGAAGAGCCCTAACTTTCCTAGCATATATGCTCACGTTCAAAAATGAAAACTTCTGTTCTCACTACCCTAGAACAATCATTACGTTGGCATCACAAATCTCAGATCAAGAGCCTATTAAGGTGTGTGATGGGTCTACATGAAGTGCGAAGGTAGCATGGGGCTAGAAGAGCCTATCCGAGTCCAATATTGTTGACTGACATGCATTTTGCTCAGACCAGATATATTGTTCAGATCTGCAAGAGGATACATTATGTTTGGGTACATGTTTGGAGGTATTGTCATTTGATGTTGAAGGCATTTCTGAGTCAATGTTTGGGTCATGTAATTTCTCAATAAAGATTCTATAAGAAAGAGTTCAAAGGGTTTTTCCTCTCACGATTGGAGAGGTTTTTGCCCTGGCTTGTTGCCAATATGTTGTGTACTTGTGTATTCTGATCTTCTTGTTTTGGTAACTGTTTGAAGATAATAATTCATATAAACAATAAGAAGCAGAAATAATAAGAGAAATCAAATATTTATAATGCCCTTCAATTTCTCAACATGGTATCATAGGGTGGTTCAACAAAGGGCATGAAGAAGATCAACTCTCTCATGCAATAGTTGGCAAGCATTGGGTTATGGTTGAGAATCCTCATCAATCAAAAGATCAAGCAAGTTCTCGCATTCCTCTGAAAATTTTGCATGAAGAAGTAGATCCGCATTAGGGTTTGACTGCACCTTAGTTGGGTATTAGGTGTAGGGAGGACCTTGAATGCATGAAGCAGGAATGACTTCGGACGAGGACGCAACATTTTTGGGCTAGATACATTCTCGGCACAAACAAAATTCGTGTGATGACAACCTCGGCATTATAGTGAAATAGATCTCGGATGGATTGATCTCTCATAACAAAGAGCAACCTTGATATATATATATATATATATATATATATATATATATATATATATATATATATATATATATATATATATATATATATCTCGGTGGTATCCCTGTAGCAGCCTCGACATAATGAGCAGCAGTAGCTAGATCTGCACTCTCGGCATACTGTCTCGGCATTACCATAAAATGAATCTCGGTGATTCTCGACATATCCATGATCTAAAGGTGCAGATCTCGAATGGATGGAGCAAAGATCTCATTCTCGGCATACCTAGTAAATCTCGGATGGATGAAGCAGAGAGGACTGCGAATGAGGACACAGTATTGGCATGAAGTTTGGGCTAATAGTCTCGGCATATTTATAAGTGTATTTGTGCTCTTACTACCTCGCATACCCTCAGCAGATCCCAGAGCAACGTTATAGTTGGTTACAGTATTAGTGAAAACAAAGAAGGGGTCCTAATCATAGTAGTCTCAGTGCACAGTATCCATTACTGTCTTGACATCAATAAAAAGGTAAGGATCTAGAACATTATCACTGTCTCCATGGATGTATTTATATGATGATAAAATACTCACTGTCTCGGCATAAGGAGGATCATAGAGATCTCTCAGTTATGCTTATAGTCTCGACATATTCTCTTGGCATACGATCTTAAGGTACAATGATGATCCTAGTGCTTATGGAAACTGTAAAGACTGGTATGATAATTTACATATATTTCTAACAGTATATGCCTGTCCATTTAAATTCATTCCTATTTAAATTCATTTCTAACATACTGTATTTACAATTTCATAAAATTTCATTTCTAGCAGAATGTACAGAATATACCTTCCAATTTATGACTAAACAAATCAAATTAAATGTACGTACTTACCTGGTTTTTCTGAGTTGGTGTCGGTTCCTGGATGATGTTGGATAATGTTGTTCTCCGGATACCAAACCAACCAATTTCCTCCCAGCCTGTCTGGGATCGGTCTTTCCGGACCCCAAACCCAAAAGGCTTCAAAAGTGAAACCTTTTGGCCCCCGTGCCCAAAACTTCCAAGAACCGGTCTCAATTTTCCTAGATCTATATCTGGAGCCCCAAAGCTCATTCGTTATTTCACATTCCTCTCCCAGATTCTTCATTTGCTTCCTTCCCAAATTTCCATCCCGCAATCTCCATCTAATCATTTCCCCCCGTCCTTCTCCTTTTAGATTTTCTTATATAGGAAAGGATCCTTCCCTCCGAAGAAATCCCACCCTTTTTTCCTCCAATCATCCTTGTCCTTATCCTTTTAAAATCCCATTACTCTAGTCGGTTGTCTTTATTGTACATTGAATTATATTTTTATTTAAATATATAATAAATGGTATTTTGATCTTTATCGCTTCAACCGACTTTGGGAAGAGGATCTTTTTTTTTTAAGTACTTAACATGACATGCCAAAGGATAAGTTAATTAACTTGGGCCTAATAATATTTATTTATTTATTATTTAATTAAATGTTATTAATGAAAATGAATTAATATATTATAAATAAGGTATTAATTAATTATTTTACTATTTAATTTATTCCCCATACATAAACACTTCATATAATTAAATTGGTATGAACACTACTACAGTGCTTTCAATAATTAATTCATTTTTTTCTTCTACTTGGGAATTTTCATAATAAGTTAGTATGCATACTAGCGCAGTGCATGCAATGCATGCATATGTAGCTATCATATGCATGCCTCGTATACATGCTAATATTTTTATGTTACTTGTAAGTTGAAATGGGTCGTTACATACACCCCTCCTTCAAAACACTTCGTCCCGAAGTTAGAGTTTATATAGTATATCGGTAATTACTTTAGTGTTTAGTATAATCATGTAAGGATTGCGTTCCGCGATTGAATACTTATTTGTAATGAAAAGAATTTTAAAATTTATTTTGAACATTCATGCTCTGCCCCAACAGAGTTCCCAAGCTATTCTATAATCATCCTATCCTTCCTAATCTCTTCCACTCCCATCCTATCCGTCCTCTACTGGATTATGCCATGGCATCGGCTATACCGATCTAACCATTCATAAACCTCAAGGGTGATAGCGTCGATTGTATCGACCTATATATTTTGTAGGCATCCGGCAGTCATCATCACACGTCTAGGGGAGCGTAACTCGCACAGTCCTCCCATGACTCCAGGTTTTGGAGGATAAACGGTGGGCAACACCTCCACCCCTCCTAGTTGGATCAAGCTGAACACCCTATCATGGAACCTGATTGAGCCTCAATTGTTCTTGGAAGTTTTGTCATCACGTGGTTGGGTTGGTATCGGGATTTAACCAGAGCTTGTATAGCGTATCAGGGTGATGAAAACATCTGCAACATAAATACTTGTCCACACATCATAACATATGCATTGATATATTCATAATTAAATATATTCAAATAACCCTTTCCTAGCATTTTATATTTTGTTGATACCTATGGTATATATTTTAAGTTTATATGACATACTTGGCTATGTCTAGCTGATATACCTACAATTAACTTTCACATCAAAATAGTAAAGTGTGATCACTATTATTATATCCATTTTATCAATGATAAGAAATCTATGGTTTTTTATCAAAGTCACACATGCTCATAAGTAAGACATCATATGTAGAAATTTCATCCTAACATAATTCATGTGGGCATCCATAAATCAACAATACATGCAGATTTAAGTAAACATACATAATAAACCATAATAATTTGAAATAACATACTCCTATGTATCTTTTCATAGCTATGGAAAATTTCAAAATGACAGTCTCGAGAATATGGTTAATAAAGTAAAGATAAAATAAAGTTTTTTCTTATCTATTATACACTTTCCCTATAATGATATTGCTAATAAATTTATATTCTTTATGTATTAACGCTTATTATCCTTATCATTTTGTATCAAGTTTTCCCTATACAACAATCACTTCAGCTATCTTTCATGTATCAATTATCATATTATAAGCCCTTTAGACACCCTTCTGTACTGCTATCTTGTAACTTATTCGACTTTTACTTCACTTTTATAGTTCCCCACTTTGCAACTAGTGTTATTTGTTAACATTATTCCCTATTTCCACACACACACACACATATATATTTTTACTTGATGGTTGCTTTCTTTTTCTTCACTTTCCTTGACCTTGTTATTTATGATTCTCCTTATCTCTTCAATTACCATAGAGTATACATTAGTTTATTGTTTATTTATGCCCTCATTGCTTTTATATTTACTTTAACTATTAAAGATATACTCTATATTCTTTTATATTTTGTAACATATTTATTTTCACTCTACTTTTATATATATAGTTCCCTGGAAATCATAGTTATATATCATACTATTATAAATAAGGTATTAATTAATTATTTTACTATTTAATTTATTCCCCATACATAAACACTTCATATAATTAAATTGGTATGAACACTACTACAGTGCTTTCAATAATTAATTCATTTTTTTCTTCTACTTGGGAATTTTCATAATAAGTTAGTATGCATACTAGCGCAGTGCATGCAATGCATGCACATGTAGCTATCATATGCATGCCTCGTATACATGCTAATATTTTTATGTTACTTGTAAGTTGAAATGGGTCGTTACAGAAACATGATGAATCAGTCATCATGATGATTGTCAAAGTGTAGATCTCAATAGACCTCGTTGACATAATGAAGGAGCAGCAGTAAAGATCTCGGTGCAATAAAGGTACAGCAATGATGGTTTGGGTGAAGGAGCAACAAGGATGATTGCAGTCATGGTGCAACAGTGACCTACTTGAAATGCTAGAAGACATACTCCCTGAAATGCAGTAAGGAAGGTCATCTTCATGAGATCTCAATTGGGAGATATGAGAAGAAGACAATCATCTATTTTCTTAATAAGCAAGATGTCAAGTGTCCTTGGAACAAGGAAACTTCCTCATCTAACAACTTATGGTACCTATGCAAAATGGGAAAAGGTTAAGTTGTGGACAAAAGTGTTGAAGTTTAAAATACTAAAGCATGAGAAGGGAAGTTTGATTCTCAAACCAGATAGTTTTCAGTGCTATGGGAAGATTATGGAAAGGAGTTCATATCGTCAAAAGGATGGAGGAAGCTGAAGAAAAGGGTCAAGGAAAGAGGAAGTCACAAACCTCTACTATGAGTGAGATGGTGTCCCTCACAAAAGGGTCCTATTACAAGCTCCAAATCTCTTGTAGATATGTTCATGATGATAAGATGCATCGTGGCATCATGGAAACAAGAGCTCGTAATCATCCATGTCAGTCGAGCATGAAGGACATAGATCTTGGGAATCTCATTGGATATTAAAGGAAAGGACAAGAAGTCAAAGGAAACATTTGCCAGATGGGGATATACTAGATCCTAAAGAGTCTCTGATAGAAACTTCAACAGAGGATCCCATACTCTGGGAAGGCAGCAAATGTCTCATCAGGGAATCCAACTTTTGGAATTCATGAGATGATGACTTGAGAAATGAAGCAAATCTAGGGATTGAAGATCTTTTCAATCAAGGAAGCTGTTGGAAGAAGCCTAGATAACCTAGAGGCATGTATGCTTGTATTTGTATTTAATGATATATGGTTGTAGGTGACATGGATCAAGCATGTCAAAAGGAAAAGGATCTCTTCCTCTGAAAGGATGCAAAAAGGCATAAGTCACACTAGATGAAATCAACATAATATGTCCTCATATGAACTATGAGGTAGTTGACTACACTTGAAGAACTCTGAGAGCTCCTGGGAATGTAAGATGTGAAGATGGAAGAGATCGTGAAGTATGCAACCTTGATGAAGGCAATCAACATCCAGAAGATCAAGAAGACTTGACCAGGAAATCTCTTGGAAAGATGTGAAGAATCTGATAGAAATTTGAAAAGATGAAGACCCTTGACAACAAATATTGTTGGGAGATGTGTCAACATGTATGAAGGATGTTGATGCCTACAAGAAGATGTCATTGATAGAAGGCCATCACCAAAAGGTAACATGTGATTTGTTTTTGGTGTCTGACCTCTTGGAAAATTTTGGGTATGTGTGCAGGGCCAAGGTAAGGAGAGTTGTGAAGGATGTCACAACTATGTACCTTGTAAATCAGCATTGAAGAAAAGGTGAAGACAAATGATCTTATGAAAGAAGCCCCAGATGTAAAGCCAAGGAGGATACTTTCCGGAAAAGAAGGAATGACATGATGGAGGAAAGTGATGGATGGTTGAACCCTACATGTGAAGAAATTGATGACATCGAAGTCTTGGATCGTCAGTCAACTAGAAGACCCTATAAAGCACTGATGATAGAGTCCCTGGGTAAGAGGGAGCTTTGGGAGGTTCCTATGAGTAAAGGAACTCGAGCAAGTTTCTGAGTGAAGAGAAACTTGGAACTCATCCCTGGTTAAGAGGGAGAGTTAGACACGACATTCTTGTCTTCAATTTGAAGAAAGAATGGAGGATTGTGTAATCATCTGGCATCCGACACTCGTTGAGGATGTGGTAGGGCATCCAAGACAAGAGTGGGTAAGAGGACCGATATTCTCAAGGGTTGGGAACCCAAGATAAGAATAGTCCTAGTAGGGATACTCGAAGAACACCCGAGTGAGTATGACCCTAAGAGAGACAGTGATGATGAGTGTTTATCAGCCATTGGTCTCGCCAACATTGTGTGCTCTGATCTAAGAGAGAAATGGAGTTGTTAAACAAGGCCTTCCTATATGGAAACAATGTTGGTTGAAATGATGCAAGAACAGATGGATAAATAATCCGACTCTTTGCTTATGAGAACTCTTGTATTGAGAATGTCCATGTACCATGTATGTATGAATACCTCCCTAGTTAAGAGGGAGTGTTGAAAATAGTGTAACTAGGTTCGGTCTTCATCATGTCAAATATTGTAACGATGTATTTTTTGTATCAAGAAATTTTTTTATTGTTGCTTGAGACATGGGTTTCATGCTCAAGAAATTTTGGCTCTGAAGACAATCATGTATTAATACTCGTGTAAATGTAATTGATGTAAGTCAAGAACCCTTCTAGATCATCAATGAATACTCCAACATGTACCCACGGATTTGATGCAAAGGAACCACTTGAATAAATCTGGAAACCTCTTATTATCACGTCGGCTAAATGAAGGATCACGTCGGCTAAAAGGATCACGTCAGCTTAATGATAAGGAAGCAAGCCTATATATAGGCTGCATTGATACCTCTTCAAGATACAACGAACTTCATTTTCTCATTCGTGAATACAAGTGAAGTGAAAGGGTCGATGATAAGGATAGCCGCAGTCGTTGAGGAGGTTTGTTCCCTCATCCACAAGCTTGTTCTCTATTGCAGCATTCTGATCGGGTTAGGGTATCTCAGTTCTTGTGTATACAGTTGGGTTGAAGGTCCATACGAGCTGCAGTTGGACGAAGGAAGCCATTACCGAATAAATTGAAGTCATCGTAGGGCTAGAAGAGCCCTAACTCTCCTAGCATATATGCTCACGTTCTGAAACGAAAACTTCTGTTCTTGTTACCCTAGAACAATCATTACATTGGCATCACAAATCTCAGATCAAGAGCCTATTAAGGTGTGTGATGGGTCTACATAAAGTGCGAAGGTAGCATGGGGCTAGAAGAGCCTATCCGAGTCCAATATTGTTGATTGAATTGCATTTTTCTCAGACCAAATATACTCTTTAGAACTGCAGGAGGATACATTATGTTTGGGTACATGTTTGGAGGTATTGTCATTTGATGCTGAAGGCATTTCTTAGTCAATGTTTGGGTCATGTAATTTCTCAATAAAGATTCTATATGAAAGAGTTCAAAGGGTTTTTCCTCTCACGATTGGAGAGGTTTTTTCCCTGGCTTGTCGCCAATATGTTGTGTACTTGTGTATTCTGATCTTCTTGTTTTGATAATCATTTGAAGATAATAATTCATATAAACAATAAGAAGCAGAAATAATATCTCAAGCAGTTGTCATAGTTAAGAGAAATCAAATATTTATATTGCCCTTCAATTTCTCAACACCCACTCCTCTACCCTCACATATTACTCCCTTTCCACTCACTATACCCCCATTCATCATTTCTCCCACCTGGGTCCACATAGGGCTAGCCTTCCTATCCCCTTGCCCCCCACCTTGGTTCAGGCCTAGAATGATGCCCTGGAGGTTGAAGCAATTAAAAGAAAAAGAAAAAGCATAATTGGCCACATTTAACATGAAATTGTACCACAAAATGCAAAAGATGGTCAGGAAAAAAATAATTAGCATGTGGTCAAAAGCCAATACATGAGCTCTACCCCAATCCATGGCCATCACCCTGGTTCTGTAGGCCCTAGATTGCCTCCTTAATCATTCAAGAGCCCATGATTGTCCCAACCCTCGGAGGGCAATGAACCGCCCTACCTAAACGGGGTAATCACTGTTATACCTTACACATTATGCTCTTGTCCTTTGAGCCCCGAGCAGTTAAAGAATAAAAGGCAAAAGGCATATAAATAAGGGTGAAAAATCAAGGGCTGGGCACCTCATGTACCACGACTGCTCCCTCCTATACATTACATACCCAAGTATGGGCTTCCCCTTATCTAGCTACCCCTATGCCCCACTATGTGGCCTAACACTACCCCTCTCATTCCCTATTTCATCTCACTTATTTGTCACTTGCTACCCCCATTAGAGTGATGTACCATGGACATACTATCCCCTCTAAGGGTTGAAACCACCTACTAAGGTACTTGGCTAATCCCCTTTGGAGCTTGGAGACACTAGCACATGCCAAAGCCCACTATGGAAGGGCATGCCATTATGAAGTACCCACTTTGATATCCATGATTTGTAAGCTCTTTTATCCGATTATTTTAATGACTGGTTGTACTGGAAGTCTAGGGGTCGCATTGGATCTTATGTAGGATTGTAGGTGGTTTCCATTTGGGTTTGATCTCCCTATATGGTATCCTAACCCCAGAGGTCTACATTGGCACATGTAGGGTGTGCATAGAGAGCTATTGGCCTCCACAGCAGTAGACAACACTCCACGGATCTTCATGGATGCTTAGAGATTACTAGCGATCCACTTTTGGGATGATGATGATATGCTTGGTACATTATGCCCAGCAGGCCCCCACAGGAGCCCCACACTCTTGACAAGTGTCCCAGGACTTGTACGATGTCATGGCAGCATTCATTCCACCACTTGGACCCTTGTAGAGGATCTCTGATTCATATGGAGACCCATGGGGTCATCTATGTGCCCTCATACCCACTGGGAGCACCACAAGTCTACTACTTGGAGAACAAGGGACCACCCACTTGTCCATCATATTCTGAGGAATTTATTCCTCAATATGGCACTTCAGGATATTATTGAGCCTTTGGAGGGCCCTACGACATGCACATATTATTATTTGGCCCCTTGTGAGGCTTATTTTTACACTTATGAGCTAGTTTGGTGGGCTTGTCACCAATAGGGGTTTTATTTGCACATTATTTTATCATTAGGGGCTAATGTAGGCCCATGGGCTAATTCAAATTCCTTAGGAGGCTATATATTGATGTTAGATACACTCATTTGTATCATCACTTGACTTGGGATATCTCTAATCATAGAGAACTTCGCATTTTTTTCCTTGGAGGATATTTTTTGGAGATGGATGAATTTTGACGTATGGATTTGGGCTATTTAGCTTGTCTTGGAGCTTTGTCTTGTAAACAAAATGCTGGCTAGATATACTTTATAACGTTGTAAGTAAATTTTGACGTTATTATTCTTGTTGTTGCATACTGCTAAAATTAGGGCTAGTTGTCGCATGATTGAAATGTGGAATTGAGAATGTTTTAGCTAATTTAATGTATGGGCCAATGTAATATGAATGAAATGTACTAGAGATTATGTCTCGATAATCACTTTTCTTTTATTTCTCTCAACATTAGATGAGGCTGACTTTCTGGGCCTCCTTGATCAAGAAACCAAGTTCTTACTCATCATCATCCTTGACTCCATATCCCAAAGTGAATTAGGCACTGATCCCTAAAAAAGGGTGGTCATCCCTTCACCCTTTTACCCTTTTCCCCTTTTCCCTAGGTCTAGCCCCTTTAGGTCACCTACGGCATCAATTTCCCAGGAATTGACCCAAGGAAAAATGTCAATCTCCGACAGGCTACTGCACGGGAATTCTAACAGTGGAATCTTCGGGAAACCCAAGCCCTAGCTCTAGGATCAAATTTTGCCTAGGCATCCCCAAGGCTAGACCTCAATAGGATCAATTCAACCTTTTGAAGTAAATATTCTTGTTTGGTCCTTTCCCCTCACATTGTCTAGGATAGGAACATCATTGGTTGTTGCATTCCATCCCTGAACCTGGGCTGGGTCCACTTGGCCTCGTGTGGTCCCACTTCTCAATAAAGATTATTTGTTAAGGACCATTTGGGAATCCAAGTTTCCCAAGGATTATAGGGATTGAGAACCTTGTTTATAAGCCTATCCTTTCTCCCTCAACCCTCCAATCCTCACCCCTTATCCCTGGTGGACCAAGTCCCTTGCTTAAAGAGAAAGCAAGTTCCATTCTTCACTCCATCCTTGGGAAAGAGTTTTCAAGGTCACTTCTCACCTATCCATCGACATATATTTTACAAGAGATCTATACACTACCGGGACTCCTCCCATCGGTGAAAGTCTGTAAAGAGCAGGGAGACTTAGCTGTGGTGATAGTGGGCTAAGCCTCCACCGTTGCCCTTAACCTAGCAATTGCCCTCTTAGGAACCCCTTTAGGTCCCCTGCTGGTTTGAGGGGTAACACATCCATCAAGTGGTAGGTGGCATGTGATATAATGATGGAATGGAATGGGGCATCAAGGGAAGGCTCCAAGCCACATGCCACAGTACAAGGGTATCCATAATAGGGAAGCCCACACTTAGGTGTATGAATGTGGGAGGGAGCAATCGTCGTACACGAGTTACCTCAGCCTTTGTTTTTCCACCCTTTTTCATATGCCTTGTGTCTTTTATTGATTTTTCTTTTATAACTACTTGGGGCTCAAGGGGATGAGATCATGATGTGTAAGATAATAGCGTTGGATACCCCTTATAAGGCGGGGCAATTCATCGCCCACTAGGGGTTGGAACAATCATGGGTTCCTTAATGATGAAAGGGATCAATAGGAGGGACCCTAGGAACTAGGGTGATGGCGATAATGAAAGGCATAGAGCTCACATTTGGCTTTTACCCACATGCTAAATGTGTATGTCTTGGACATCTTTTGCATTTTATAGTACTTTTCCTGTTGCGAATGGATGAATTATTCTTTTTATTTTTCTTTTAGTTGTGTCAACATCTAGGGCATGGTTTCAGGCCCGACCCAATGATCCAAATTGGATCCATAAAGCACTGTCAAAAGAACCATGACTGTATCAGGTCGAGATAGACATCAAAGAATTCAAAACAGTGATCAAAAACACCTCTAAACCAGTGGCAGTTGGCAGCCAGCGTGGAACAACGAGGACCTCGGTCAAAGCACGCTGACCAAGGCCTATGGAGACTGCGCGGGAGGCGAAATTAGCCCCTGGGAGGCCCAGATCGAGAAACGGAGGAGGTTTTTTATGTGTGATTAGCGCTTAGTCGCGCATCGCTAGGCGAAAAGGCTCGAAATGGGAAGCCCCGAGTGCTTGGTCGCATGGAGAGCCGGGGAACCGAAGGACAAAAGGCGAAAAGGCTAAAGGACAAAGGTGGGACCCGCTCTGAAATCGACGATATTGATCAGGGGCTCCTTGAACGGTAAGCGGTTTTGGATGAAAGCAGAGCGATTCCACTCAATGATCAACGCGTGGCAAGTGGAGGAGAGACAAAACTGCCACTCATCGCGCACTAACAGTCGAGCAAGTCAACCGCGCGAAATGAGCGGACGGCATTGGATCTGGGAGATCCAGATCGGACAGTGGACATCGTGCCTGACGACAAGACCGGATTTAACGAGGGAATAAGCCGCGATTTAGAATGATTTGAGGTCCGCTTTGAACGCCACGGTGGAGGAAGACTCATTCCACGACGTAACCGAAGAATTGAAACGACGAAGCAGGGTGGCGCAGTTACAGGAGGACATGTGGTCACTCCCTGTGAGCCTGATGATGACGCCGAATAGGGGACTCCAAGTGCAGCTGCCGAAGGCGATCCGACGGAGGTGGAAGAGGAACAGAACAGACATGGGAACGAATGGCTTTAAAGCCATGAACAAGGAACAGAACACACACAGAGAGGAATCAGAACCCAGAGAGGAAGACGGGAACGAAGAGGAAGACAAAAAACAGAGAAGCAAAGAAGACAGTCAAGCAAGGAAAAGCAGAAAGAAGACAGAGGGCCGATTTGATCAAAGGCAGCGTCAAGCATCAGAGAGCTTGAGAGATTCAAGCCATCCCCAAGAGGATCTATCAGACCAGAGAGGTCAAAGAGCTGGTAGGCCAAAGATTCTGTGCACTCCAGTGGCTTGGGAATCCAAGAACCACCCTGCCAAGCAAATCTGTTCCAGGGGACTCATATTGAGCTCCTGCATTGTAATTCTCTGCTTAAGACACAATAAAATAAGGCCACCACTGAGAGCTGGACCGGAGATGTAGCCCTGGAGGATAGGGTGAACTCCTTATTAATTCCTTGTGTTCTTGTATTTGCTTGTTGTATTTCTCTACTGTCTTTCCATTTCAAGTGTCTGTGTATTTGCACTCTGATCAATCCGTTGCTTAAATAACATAAACACACACACCAGCACATGAGTTTGTAATACCTTTATTCAATAAATCTTTAACTGAGGTCACTCATAGGGTGATTATCAAATCAAGTGGTATCAAAGCTTTAGGCTGTAAGGTTAGACAAGCTTGTGTTGGTTTAGCTGTTGAATGCTCACTAAATCAAAGCTCAAATTAGGAGAAGGAGAATTGGTCGAAACTAATCTTGAAATTGGGAGAGTCTATCCTCGGAGGACAATGTCAGAGGAAGGTTCTGTGGGGCCAGACCCTCAATTCATAGAAATTTTCCTAGCTATAAAGTCGATGGTAGAAGAAATGTATAGGGACTTTAGAAAGCATAAGGCTGAAGATTCATCAGGTTCTAAACAAGATAAAGAAGAAGATGAGTCTCACTCCCATGACCACTCCAAGGGAAAAGGGAAAGAGGAAAGCTTTCTCACACCTCCTAATAGCCCTGTGCATAATAAGAAAGCATCTTTGATCAAGTTAGATGTTAAATTTGATTTGCCTATATATGATGGAGAGTTAAATGCTGAAAAGTTGGACAATTGGATTAGACAAATTGATGTGTATTACAGGGTACAGAACATAGACTCAGACAAGACTAAGATTCAGTTGGCAAGCCTACGCCTTGGAGGCATTGCCTTGGTTTGGTGGGAAGGTAGAGCTCAAGTTGACATGAAAATACATGGTAAGACAATCTCTGTTTGGAGTGAATTTGTTTCTGCAATCAAGAAGCAATTTTATCCATTGGCCTACATGCAACAAGCCATGATGAGTTGGCAAACTCTTCGACAGTTGAAAGGGCAAAATGTGCAAGGGTACACTCAAGAGTTAAGAAAGAGAGCATTGATTCTAGGGATCTCATTAGACTCATCAGAGACTCTTTTGAAGTACATTGGTGGTCTACACAGCTACATGAGGCATACCATCCTCATGTTCAATCCCACTAGTATAGATGAGGTATCTGTACAAGCTACTCATTTAGAAGCTAGAGGAAAGAATGGAAATCCAGAAGTTGGGGGACCATCCCAACCCACTGCAAGCAAGAGCAAGGAGAAAAGAAAGCAAAAGTGGAAAGCAAGGAAGGCTAACACTGCACAGAAAAGCAAAGCTTCATGCACTCACTGTAAAAAGGATGGGCATGATGATGAGCATTGTTGGATTTTGAATCTAGAGTTGAGACCTAAGAAGTCCGAGGGCAAGAAGAAGAAGACTGCTGCAGCTATTTAGAAAGATTTGGGGTCAGACTCAGGAGATGAAACAACTATTGCAGCCACAGGTATAAAAGGTAAGAATTATGAAGCATCTACTAGTAATTCTGCTCAATCTGTTATTGATGAAGAAAATGAGAGAAAAAGACATGAGCTTTTCCATATTCGAGTTGTTGCCAAATATAAAAAATTGATACTTTGTTTGATAGTGGCTCACAAGTAAATCTAATTTCCAAAGCAATTGTAAAGAAATTGGCATTAGCAACTACACCTCACAAGAAACCATACCCATTAAGATGGTTGAATGATAAAGCACAACTACAAGTGACTAGACAGTGCAAACTCAAGTTTTCTTTTGGGTCAACATTTGTAGATGAGGTTGAGTTAGACATAATTCCTTTGGATATATGTGGAATTGTTTTAGGAAGTCTTTACTTGTATGATAGAAAGGCTATTTTCTATAGAGCTGAGAACAAGTATCTACTTGTTAAAGATGGAATCGAATACTTTGTAAGAGCTCACAAGCTCAAGAATAATTATATTCTCATAAACTCAGGGCAGATGAAAAGAATGATAAATTCATGCAAACAATTCTTACTGATGGTTGTAAAGTAAAAGAAACCTGATAAAACCAATGTATTCAAAGGCTATAATGCTAAACAGCAAGATGATATAGAAAACGTTGTTTCAGAGTATGATGTATTATTTTAAGAACCTAAAGGTCTGCCACCCAAAAAGGGAATAGTACATGATATTATTTTGCAGCAAGATGTCCCCTTGCCTAACATTGGAATGTACGGGTTGTCTACTTTAGAGAATGTTGAAATCAAAAAGCAGGTACAGGAGTTGCTCGAGAAAGGGTTCATCAGGCCTAGCACATCACCATGTGGGTCACCAATTGTTTTGGTGAGAAAGAAAGATGGCTCGTGGAGAATGTGCATTGATTACCGAGCACTGAATAAGATAACAATCAAAAATCGTTATCCCCTTCCTCAAATAGATGATCTTTTATATCAATTGAAGGAAGTTGTTTATTTCACCCAGCTAGACTTGCACAGTGGATACCATCAGGTCAGGGTTGCAAAGCGAGATGCATGGAAGACTGCTTTCAAAACAAAGCAGGGATTGTATGAATGGCTGGTTATGCCTTTTGGCTTGACCAATGCTCCTGCTACTTTCATGAGATTAATGAATGATGTACTCAGACCTTTTCTTGATGATTTTGTTATTGTGTATCTAGATGACATTCTGATTTTTAGTAAAACGTGGGAAGAACATTTAAAGCATGTTAAGCAGACACTAGATGTTTTGAAAAGAGAAAAACTTTATGTTAAACTCTCAAAATGTGAATTTGGCAAAACATCTCTAAACTACTTGGGTCATATAGTAGGGGGAGGTGAATTGAAAATAGATCCCTCTAAAGTGGCAGTCATTGTAAACTGGCCTAAACCCAAGTCTGCTACAGAAGTGAGAAGCTTCTTAAGAGCAGCACAATATTGGAGAAAGTTCATTTCTAACTTTTCCTTAATTGCAGCTCCCTTACATGCTTTAACAGGATTGAACAAGGTGTTTCAGTGGGGAGGCAAACATCAGAAAGCCTTTGACAACTTGAAAGAGAAGATTAGTACAACACCTGTATTAGCACTGCCAGATCTACAAAGACCATTTGAGATCCAAACTGATGCCAGTGACTATGCCATGGGAGCAATGTTGACACAGCACGGTAAACCCATATGTTATTATTCTGAGACTTTTAACCCTGCAGTAGTTAACTATCCTACATATGATAAAGAATTGTATGCATTAGTTCAGAGTGTGAAAAAGTGGAAACGTTACTTAATGGGCAAAGAGACAGTAATACATACTGATCATCAACCACTTCAATATCTGCACTCCCAAACTAAGTTGCAGCAATCAAGACATTACTGATGGATGGGTTTTCTACAACAGTTTCATTTAGTCATCAGATATAAAAAGGGCATACATAACAAAGTTGTCGACATGTTATCTAAACCGATTATAAATGCATCTGCCATACTTAAGCATAATTCTGTACTACATGAAAGCTACATTGAACAATATGCTCAGGATATGGACTTTAAAGATATATATGCAATTTTGAGTCAGGCAAAAGAGTAAAAGAATTGGACTATCATATAAAGGACCGACTCTTATACCACTGTGGGAAACTCTGCATTCCACAGAGAGAGTAAAGATAATTAGGGAAGCACACACTTCTCTGATATCAGGTCACTTTGGGGTAAGTAAAACAGTTGCACAGCTGCAAAGATTTTGTTATTGGCCAAAAATGAATGAGACAGTTTCTAGATATGTAAGAGGATGTACTATGTGTGCTAAAAGCAAGCCCAGCAACAGAAAACTAGGCTTGTACACTCCATTGCCAGTTCCTTCTCACCCTTGGGAAAGTGTTTCCATGGATTTTGTTGGAGGACTGCCTAAATCTAGGAAAGGTCATGATTATCTATATGTTGTTGTGGATAGGTTCAACAAAATGTGTATTTTGATACCTTGTAATAAACAGATTACAGCTGAACAGACTGCAAAATTATTCTTTGAACATGTATGGGTTCATTTTGGATTACCCACTTCTATTGTATCTGATCGAGACACCCGATTTGTGGGGAAGTTTTGGTCAAGTCTGTGGGAACTGATGGACACCAAACTGAAGAAAAGCACAACTTTTCATCCACAAACTGATGGCCAGACAGAAGTAGTTAACATGATAGTGATCCAGTTACTGAGAGGATATTGCAGCAAACATCCTAAGCTTTGGGATGAACACTTGTGTTATGTGCAGCATGCTTACAATAGAGCAAAGCATTCTTCTACACAGAGATCTCCTTTTGAGACCTGTTTTGGTTTCACACCAAGGTCTCCTTTGGATTTTGTCTTTGGTAAAGATACCATAGTTGATGGACATAGTGATGTGGACAGGGCAACTAGGTTCATTGAATAGAGCCAGGAGATCCACCAGGAAGTACAGGAACAGCTAAAAAAGAGCCAAGCCAAATACAAGGATAGGCATGACAAGTATCGGATGGAGCATAGTTTTCAAGTTGGTGACCAGGTCTGGCTGTATATTAGTAAGGACAGGATGCAAGGTGAAGGTAAAAAGCTAAAGCCTATCAGGTATGGACCTTTCAAGATACTTGAGAAGATTGGTGAAAATGATTTTCGTCTTGATCTACCAGCTTACATGCACATCTACTCAGTCGTAAATGCAGATTGCTTGAGATTGTTTGAACCCTCAATGATTGAGGACCCTGAAGAGAAAATTCAATTGCCTTCTATCGATGACCTGCTACCTGAATATCTTAATGAATTGCAGGAAGACACCGTACTGGACAAGAAGGTGAGGATGACGCGCAGGGAAATGTGGAGTACCTTAGGATTGGGCTTAAGGGTTCAAAGCCAAGCAGTGCAAAGTGGATTGAGATTGTGCAAGTGAGAAAACAATACGCTCACTTAGTCGATGCTTGAAAACCAACTTTTGGTGGTCCAAAAGATTTTTCAGTGGGAAGGTCGTGATACGAATTAGATCCATAAAGAACTGTCAAAAGAACCATGACTGTATCAGGACGGGATAGACATCAAAGAATTCAAAACAACGATCAAAAACACCTCTAAACCAGTGGTAGTTGGCAGCCAGCGTGGAACAAAGATGACCTTGGTCAAAGCGTGCTGACCAAGGCCCATGGAGACTATGCGGGAGGCGAAATTAGCCCCTGGGAGGCCCAGATTGGGAAACAGAGGAGGTTTTTTATTAGCGCTAATCGCGCATGGCTGGGTGAAAAGGCTCGAAATGGGAAGCCCTGAGCACTTGGTCGCATGGAGAGCCGAGGAACCGAAGAAAAAAAGGCGAAAAGGCTAAAGGACAAAGGCGAGATCTGCTCCGAAACCAGCGGTATTGATCGGGGACTCCTTGAACGATAAGCGGTTTTGGATGAAAGCAGAGCGATTCCGCTCAGCGATCGACGTGTGGCAAGCGAAGGAGAGAGAAAACAGCCGCTCAACGCTCGCTAACGGTCGAGCAAGTCAATCGCGCGAAATGAGCGGACGACGTTGGATCTGGGGGATCCAAATCGGACGATTGACATCACGCTCGACGACAAGACCGGATTTAACGAGGGAATAAGTCGCGATTTGGAAGGATTTAAGGTCCGCTTTGACCGCCACAGTGGAGGAAGACTCATTCCACGACGTAACCGAAGAATTGAACCGACGAAGCAGGCTGGCGTAGTTACAGGAGGACATGTGGCCACTCCCTGTGAGCTTGATGATGATGCCGAATAGGGGACTCCAAGCACAGCTGCCGAAGGCAATCCGACGAAGGTGGAAGAGGAACTGAACAAACATGGGAACGAATGGCTTTAAAGCCATGAACAGGGAACAAAAAACACACAGAGAGGAACCGGAACCCAGAGAGGAAGACAGAAGACAGAGAAGCAAAGAAAACAGTGAAGCAAAGGAAAGCAGAAAGAAGACAGAGGGCCGAGCTGACCAAAGGCAGCGTCGAGCACCAGAGAGCTTGAGAGATTCAAGCCATCCCCGAGAGGATCTGTCAGACCAGAGAGGTCAAAGAGCTGGTAGGCAAAAGAGTCTGTGCACTCTAGTGGCTTGGGGAATCCAAGAACCACCCTGCCAAGCAAATCTGTTCCAGGGGACTCATATTGAGCTCCTTGCATTGTAATTCTCTGCTTAAGACACAATAAAATAAGGCCACCACTGAGCGTTGAACAGGAGATGTAACCCTGCAGGATAGGGTGAACTCCTTATTAATTCCTTGTGTTCTTGTATTTGCTTGCTATATTTCTCTGCTGTCTTTCCATTTCAAGTGTCTGTGTATTTGCAATCTGATCGATCCGTTGCTTAAATAACATAGACACACACACTAGCACATGAGTCTGTAATACCTTTATTCAATAAATTTTTAACTGAGGTCACTCATAGGGTGATTATCAGATCACCCAAAGTGTGGACAAGGGGAGAGGGAGGCTAACTCCCTTTGGATCCAATGGACAAATGTGGAGCCAGAAGGGAAATATGGTAAATAGGGTTATAATGAGCATAGGGGAGTGATGTATATGGTGTCGAGAAACGAAACCACGCAACCAAAATCGGGGCTTCCCAGGAGGTGCCACCCCTAAAACTAGTAGCCAATAAAAGAGATCCCATAAGACTAGGATACTAGGCTAACGATCAAATTGGACAGAGGAGACAAGAGTACAAACCAAACCCACTCTTTCTATCGAATTCCCCCACCGGTCCATGATAAGTAAACAAAAGTACCCAACTACACAATGAAAAGCCGTACTTTCAGCATTGGGAGGCCCACCTTCAAACATACAATCATAATGGGCGAGGGACCACATGGCTAGCTCAACTGGCGGAGATAGTGACACATCAAGCTATCTGGTGGCTGCAAGGGGCTGCTAGCTGTCGGCTTGTTGACCACTGAAGTGTACCTAAAATATTTTTTGAAGACTACATGCCCGAGGATGTTCCAGAGGCTTCATGTACCATGAGAGTTCAGTATATCATCAAAGTTTTTTAACTCTAATTTCTTCTTCTCATCTTCTTCTCATGTTGTACTCAGATTTCAAAAGCCCTGTGGGGATGATGTAAAGTGATGCTAGTGTGATAAATTTAGTTATGTAACAGGCCTAGGTAACTTGGGACAATGCCATCAAGTAAGTTTACTCTGGGATGGTTTTTTTACTTAGTTAATTATTAGGTACTTTCAAGGACTTAATAATTAATTGAGTTTTTTCCTCCAAGCATAACCCCAAAGCCGGAGTGTGGCTTGATGACAAGGCCTTGGGTGAGTCCTAGTGTCTAGAGTCATTGTATATTACCATACTAGATCCCTCGTAAAATTTCATGGAATTTGAATATGTCTAAGGTTCAATTTTTTAATTTCAGCAGGGCAGAAATTTGAATAAATTCTGAATGTAAAATGTAATAAGTGATGTATAGAGAAGTTATATGGGGTATGTGTACTCAAAATTACACTTCTCACCCTCAACTTTCTATTATGACACACTTTGAAGGTCAAAAATAAGTTATAGATCCTTAAAACCCACTTTTCGTAAGTTTTGTGGAAAATGTGGCAATAAATTAGCCCAATAATTAAATAAATTGGAGACAATAAATACCCACACATGCTAAATGATGTGGAAATGACGTGGAAAAATAATCAAAGAGTCAAAGAGTGATGTGGACTCCACTATGGACCAAGAATCAAGGAGAAACATGTGACAAAAAGGGCAAATCAAATTTCTTGGGAGAAGACAACGAGTTCTCAAGGACATATCCCACGATTTATGGAAGTTAGCTTGAGTTTCAAGCTCAAGCCTTGAGTTTTGGTTGGAGTTCACTTGAGTGAGGTGGAGAATGGTCTCCTACAACTCCACTTCACTCTCCAACGTGTTCCCTCATCTCAACAAAGTCTCCCTCATCAAAGATTGTGTGGGCCTCTAAGAAAGAAATCGAGTTGCCACTTGGGAAATTCGAATTTGCATGGAGGAGCATTAGGATGGTCACCCATTTGCTTTGCGATTCTCACCATTTGCCTTGGGATTGGCTCCCAAACTTCTATTTAAGTGAGCAATGGGATCTTACTATGTATTCATGTTATGACTTATTGGGCTTGAGGAAACTCACCCATTTTGTACTTGCAATTTGCTAATATAATAAAAGACTTTGGGGCAATTCTGGTGGTGTTCTCTTGGCATTTTGAGTGATATCTTTCCATAATATTGTTATTATGATTCAATTTTCTTGCATAATTGAATGTTGTTAGCTTATCTTTTCCATATATTTTGGATTGACATGTGCAAACAAGTAGTCATAGGGATGCAGACATAGTTGCAGATAGAGAAGATAGAGCATATAGAGGTTATGACGACTCTTCGTTATCATCTAACATCGACATTAGGCCAC
This sequence comes from Pinus tabuliformis, assembly GCA_031772625.1. Lineage (NCBI taxonomy): Eukaryota > Viridiplantae > Streptophyta > Pinopsida > Pinales > Pinaceae > Pinus > Pinus tabuliformis. Next base: position 1,226,512,661 of record CM062805.1, on the reverse strand, counting down.
CTCCATCTAGTGAACCATCAACCTTACCATGGCTTCAATCTCATTCCACTTGTTTCGTCTCCACATCCATGGGCTCTTCTCCTACAAGCTACCCATATCACATATATGAAGTGACCTGTGCAGGCAACACTTAATCAACCATCCCCTCAATGGTATCGCATGAGACCCCCAGATCTAGTAACCACATCTTTCATTATGATGAAGATATCCTAGAAGCCATGACTTCTCCTGACTACCATCCTTGATAATTTAGAGTAGCATTCTAGGAGTGGGTTTGCCAATTTATTTTTGGAGGAATATTTAGTCTATCTCATCCATTGTGTTGCTCTAATCCATTTTCTAGTTAATATTTGTTTCAAGTGTGTAGAGAGAAATCTATTTGAATTTGTGTGTAGGAATCCATTTGGGTGTGGGAGAAGTCTCACATAGATCAACTCACTCCCAAATTCAAAGTGGCTCAAGACTCATCAATTTTCACTCCAAGACTCTCATCTAAAGCGAAGCAAGAAGGGAGTTTCTCTCACTATCTACTTGAATAATGTATTCATTTAAATTACATGTTTCTTGATTTAGAGCTTTCAAGTTTACATAAGCTATTTAAGAGCAATTTCCTAAGCTAAACAAGTATGGGGGTTTACTCCCATTACTTGATTTAGTGTCTTGTATATTAATTTGTATTATATTTTGTTTACTTTGCTCTCTCTCTCTCTCTACACTAATACTCTTGTTTATTTTTCAGCTCATAGTTGGAGCTTTTGGCAACAAGAGTCTTGAAGAGAAATCATGGAAAACTCTAACTATTTTTTGTAGGACCTCCTACACATTTGAAGACCAATTTCAAGGAGGCCATGAGCATTAGATGACAGCTGCAAATTGGTTAGGCCATGGGCCTTTGGGCTGATTTAGTCCTTGTAATTTTCATATTTTAAAAAAATATCATTAGCCATTGTGGTTGCCATAGTTTGGAAGGAGACTCTAGTTACTCTAGTTCCTATTTTGTAAAGTTCTCCTCCATCTTTTGGGCAGCTCTCTACGAAGCTTTCTACTCATTCTAACCATTAATAAAGGATTGAAATTTGTTTGTGGGCGCTTGGGATTTTGCATATGGCATCCCTCCTCCTCATTTAGAGGGAGGCCTTTTTTGGTGGATCGACGCATCTCATTTTCATAATTTTCTTGGTTCATTTGCATGCTTAATTGGGAATTAACACAACCTCACATCACATTTTATTTGCTAATTATGCCATCTAAGTTTCTTGCATGCCTAAGTTTCAATATTGACATCTTAGTTCATGAGCAATTTCATTTATGTGCAAGAACTTTACTTTTGTTGACAAGCTTTGATTTATTTCATTTGCACTCAACTTGTTTAAATTGTTTCATAATCATTTGGATATATGCTTCATTATTGTGTCAATTTATGCTACAAGTTTTAATGATTATTTGGAGCATTACATTTCACTTGAAGCAATTTTATCTTAAGCAATTTATTTGTTTCATTTCATTTAGCTTGTCTACATTTTTATCAATTGGTGAAGCACATGCAACACTTGAGTTAATTTCCATTTTCCAATTGAAATCATTATTGCAATTTTATGTTGACTACTCTCTCATTGTTCTTATTTTGAAGCATTGCAATCAACATTTCTTTTGGGAAAGAACTTACATGCATCTCATTTAAACATATTAGCATAACTTGCATTTCTAATTAATTTGACCTCCAAGCATAAGTTTGGTTGAATAGAAATAATAGGGCCAAGATTTTCTTGGAAAGTTCTTCCAATGGTACGGAGTAAGGTAAAGTGTGCGATCTTGCAGTTATGAAGATGGCATTGTCTCCTTGTAGGAACGAAGGAACACATGGCTTGTAAGGATTAGGGGAAGGTTATCGTTAATGAAGACAAGAGATTTCTCGGCCCCTCTTCCTTGCAATCATTTTTACTCTTTGGTAAGAGGTTGAAAAGAGAATCTCTCACCTAGAATAGACATTTAGTCTAAAACTTACCAAGATAATTGCATCTAACCTTAGTTAAGTGCATATCATTTTAACTCACTTTATTCTTAAAGCATTTTGTTTGCAAATTGATCTTATGTACTTGAATTATTGTTGAAGTATTTCATTGAGCAAGTGCAATATCTTTCTTTTTTGCAAGTGAAGGTTTGGTTCATCATATTCCATGTTGCAAGTTATTTAAATTGTTATTTTACATGCTTTTCAATCATGAATGATAGTATCTTGGCTTAAGGCATCTCTTTGCAATTTATATCTTGCAAGTTAATATTTCTTAATCTAACATTGATTTGTTTTGCAGGATTACTTGTTTTATTTCATTTGGGCAAGTGTTTATTGTTTTAAAGCAATTATTAAGGCAATGGTTTTACATGCTTATCTTTTGAATATGTTGATGGTCATCGAGAATATCTTTCATTCCATATTTTGTATTGCTCATCATACTTGTTGAACTTGCTCATAATCTTGAAGTAGTCCAACTGACTTTAGGATCTCCTAGAAACTCATATAATTTTCATCTATCTTTTCATTAGGGGCCACTGCCCTTAGCTTAACTAGGAGAGTGCTTTAACGGAGAGAGTTGAGAATAAGTGACAGCTCCATCTCTTAGTTTTGCCACCAAGCCACACCTTGTGGAGTTAAGGGCTTTTTCTCACTATAACTTAGTTGTGTGTGCAAGGTGGCAACAACATTTTTGGCGCCGTTGTTGGGGACAAGTCCTCTTGTACCTAGAAATCAACTAACTTTTGGTTTGTGCATATTGGATTTTTAGAATTAGATTCTTGCTCAAGTGGCGACTCCACTTGAATTAAATTTTGCAAGAATTTCTACTAGGAGAAATCCAAGTGATCTACTAATCCCCACTCTTGAGCCTGGAAGGGTTTTTAGAGTGAGGTTAAATAGACTCTCTCATAGTAGACTTCTTGCTAATCTTGGGCAGGAGGCTATTTATGATATCCATTTACTCTTTCAAGGAGAAGTACATCATGAATGATCTTTGTACTCCTTGTGACTTTACTAACATAAATGGCTATCCTCAAAATATCCCTGACAAGGCTATTGAAAAGTTGTCTTATTTTCAAGGTAACAATGCCATTAGTGTTGCATCACATGTTAAGAATTTCAATGTTTGCATTTTCAAGTGGTGTAACACTGCTAACCAGGAGGATGTAAAGATGAGACTATTTGTCCTTTCCTTAGAAGAGGATGTTCTTGATTGGTTCACTGAGCAACCTGCTAACTCTTATAACTCATTAAGAGTCATCATTGTTGCTTTTATGGATAAATTTAGAGAGAAGAAAAAGAATAGGCACTTGATCAATGCTATTAGCTTTATGTAATGTTCCTTCCTAAATTTTCCAAATGTTGGGAAAGTAAATTTTGACAATTTTGGTTAATACTAGCTCAAGGCAAATTTTGGTGAGGAACATAGGAGGAATGTTTTATTTGCATGCTAGTGGAATATGGGGCCCACATGAAATACGCACTTGGGAGGAAGGAATTCGAATTCCTTGGGGAAAAATCAAACTAGTGGAGGGACCCACAAGGAATGCATGGCCAACACTTATAAAAGGAAGGAATGAAGGAGCAAGAAGGGTCTTTTGTCTATTTGGAAAATCGAAATTGCCTTAGTTGTTCAACTGAGCCAACATTGTGTTGTTTAGCACAAGAGTTTCCCAAGAAGAGAAGCTCAACCTTTCTTCGGTGGACTTTGAGTGCCACCCAAGGAAGGCTTTCCTTCACCACTGAGACCGGAAGAAGCATCATTCACAGGTCACATGCATTTCGGGAGCATAACACACAGTCCAGTGACCACCACTACGCAGAGGGAAAATTTAACTGGTTATTTGTGACACAAGGTTATAAGGAAATTGTCCATGGGAGCTACAGGAGCAATCTTCCCTCAGTTTCAGGAGGGTAGAGGCAGATTCCAGACCAAATGGTCATCCCACACGCAATTCTCTTCTGTCACACGTAGGACTGCATCATTTCCTCCATGATTGCGCAGTGATTGGAGTGAGGATCTTTGGGGCAGCATTGTTCAGAGGAATTTGGGGTTGGGAAGCTGGGAGATCACTTGGAGGGCCATTAGAGGAGGATTGCGGGAGTTGGAAGATAAGAGGTGGACAGGTTCAGTCACAGCAAGAAAATTCGAATTTGGAAGAGGGCCAAGCTGTGAAGGGTCCATTTTTTAAAGTTGTAAACAAGGGAAACCCTTTCTGGGTTTTTCTGGGTTTTGGGAAAGGATCACACTCCCAAATTCCTAGAATTTTCTGGGCACTCTAGAGTGGGAAAATCAAGGACCAAAGTCAGGCAGCAGTGTAGTTTTGGAGCAGCAACGCAGTTTTTGGAGTAGTTGGTTATTGCGGTTGTTGGGCTTGCTTGTATTCATCACCTAGTGCTTGTACCTTGCCTTGTGCAAGCCTAAGTGCACTTACTCCAACTCTTTGTACCACAACTGATATTATTAATAAAATTTTGGCCAGTTTGGGGATTTGCAGAAATTTTTGGTTAATTTGTATTTATTTATGAAAATTTATGTGTTATTGTATTTTCACGTCTTTGTTATCATTGTAAAATTTCCACTAGGAATATTACACTTTATAAAGAAAAATGAAAATGAAACTATGGAGGAGTTTGAAAAGAGATTTAATGACTTGGTGAAAAGCATGCTTGCTGATGTTAAACCTCCTGAAAAGTTTCTTTTGTGCTCTTATTTGGATGATTTTTATGGTGACACTGCCTATGAGCTGAGGAGAAAAGAGCTTGCAAATATGAATGAAGCTCAAACTGAAACCTTGAAGATGGAGAAGGCTAAAAAGGAATCAGGAAAGTCAGAAATCCATGGTTATAGTAAAGGGCCATCGAAATCTCATGAACATAAAGGGAAAGCTGAAGCAAAGGAGATTGATAAGGATCCCATAAAGGAGTTAATGTTATGAAACCAGCTCACAAAAAGATAGAAAAGATAGATGAATGCCTTAGAATTCAGCCTCTTCGAGGGGGCAACCTCCTTTACATTACACAAATGAACAATTCTTGGATGATACAAATGAAAATACCTCATTTCTATATATAGGAGTCTAAGGGGTCATAATATAATCAGAGCCGACATAACAATAATAATGTAAGGGCACAATAATAACAATAGTGGGCTTCTATGGGGCACAATAGTAACAATATGGGCACTACATGGGTACATCAATATAATAAGGGGGTTGTACTAATAAAAATAAGGGGTTAAACTAGTAGTATTGGGGCCTAACATGCGCCTTTCCTTCAAAAAGTGTTGTCCTCAACGCTTGAGTAGTTCTTGATGCTTCTGTATAAAATTCTTGTCCTCCCATGTGGAATCTTCAGTGGGTAAGTTCTTCCACTTGATGAGATACTCTGAAATTGATCAATTTCATAGATATCCGGTTCTTGTTTCTGTGACTGCTCCACGTTCCAATATGATTTTTCCTTCCTCTTCAATTTCTGACAATATTGTTTGAATTGGGATCTTTTGCAACTTTTGAATAAGTGGCCATACTTCTTCATCCTTCTTCCATTCATCCCTTGCTTCATTTATCCAATCTGGTTGGATAATAGAAATAGCAAAAAACAATGCTTCCACGTCCTCATCCTTTCTTGAGAGTGCATCTGCAACAAAATTTTGCTTCCATTTTCTATAGATGATGTCAAAGTCATAACCCAACATATTTGTGACACATTTTTTCTGTTCTTCTAAAGATAATAGTTGTTCTAAAAAGTATTTAAGACTATCATGATCCATTTTTACCTTGAAGTGTCTTCCCATTCAGTAAGGTCGCCATTTTTTAAGTGCATGTAGTATTGCCAACATTTCCTTCTCATAAATAGCTTGCTTGAGATGTAGCAGTAAAAATACCCAATCACCTACATCAAAACATTTTTCACTACGATGTTGATCTACCTGTTGTTTCATTCAATTTTGCACCAAAGTGGCGTTATCCTTTAAAAGTTGGAGAACTTGTTGTTGATGCTCGATGTGATCTTTCACTGCTTGAACCTTTTTATTCTTGATATGTCCTTCTATCTTTAGAGTTTGAGGAGTGGTAATTTCTTCCAATCCTTTACAAGATATGGTCAGATTCATTTTTTGATGCTCGATGTGATCTTTCACTTCTTGAACATTTTTCTTCTTGATATGTCCTTCTATCTTGATAGTTTGAGGAATGGTAATTCCGACCAATGAATTACAAGATATGGTTGGATTCATTTCTTTTTTCTCAATGTGATCTTTCACTTTTTGCACCTTTTTCTTCTTGATATGTCCTCTTATTTTGAGAGTTTGAGGAGTGGTAATTCTTGCCAATGCTTTACAAGATATGGTTTGATTCATTTCTTCTTTCTCTGGGGTTGGGTCCTAGCGTATATCCTCTTCTTTTGATGTTTCTTGATCTTTTTCTTCCTCCTCTTCATACTCTATGTAAAATAATTTCTTCTCAGCACACTTATGACCTTTAGTGCATTTGCTATCACAATTGTAACAAAGCCCTTTTTCTCTTTTTTCTTCCAATTGTTGTGGTGTAACCCTTGTAGGTTGTGGAAGGCTAGGAGAAACAACACTTCCATCTTTATAGTTGTGAGGGGTAGACTTCCTTGTTGCCATAATTTTACTTTCCACTATGTCACAAAGCCCTTTTACTCTTTCCAATTGTTGTGGTGTTGCTCTAAAGAAGGTGTTGCTCTTTGTATCCTCATAATGTGCTATCATTTCCTCCGTGAGAATTGACCATGTAACAAGTTGTTTACGAGAACAAAGCCCTTTATACCATAAAAATTGATCCAGTTCTAAATATGAAGATACAATACATACATTTTGTAACAGTGGTACACCATGTAGATCAAAATATTGCTCCATCTGAAGTATCCAATTTACTGGATCCTTGCCATCAAACTTCCTCATATCGCATTTTCTTGATTTTAGGAGCTCGATCTTGAAATGACTATAACTCTGTAATTTCGGTTCTTCCAGTTCTGAAATTGCGACCTGCAGTAGCCCTCTGTGTCCTCTTTCCAATGCCACCAGTCTGATCGAATTTAGATTCACCAAGAAAGATTTATGCACAATCTCCCAAGATAACCTGATTATATACCTTTTCAGAAGAGCGAACTTGTATGAAGTGCCACGTGTCACTGTTTTGACCTTCTAATCTAAAAAATATACACAAGAAACTATAGTTCGTCCTCTTTCTGTAACTTCTTATGAAATTGCAATCTGATGTTCAAAACAAAAGTTATGACGATTTTCCCATGGTCACCTATTTGGAATGTAATTCAGGACTCTGCAAAAAGACCAACTTCCTCAGATCATATCTCTGCAAGTATAGCGTGAAAATCTCTGAAATTCGGACCCGAGGTTCAACACAATTTCGTCTCAAATAGGTTTTTTTGTTCGCTTCTGAAACATCGCAGAAAAAGAGTTATAGCGAAAATTCCACAATGACCTATTTGGAGCAGCGAAACCCTAGAATCCAAAGCTCTGATACCAAATGTTATGAAACCAGCTCACAAAATGATAGGAAAGATAGATGAACGCCTTAGAATTCAGTCTCTTCGAGGGGGCAACCTCCTTTACATTACACAAATGAACAATTCTTAGATGATACAAATGAAAAGACCTCCTTTCTATATATAGGAGTCTAAGGGGTCATAATATAATCAGAGCCGACATAACAATAATAATGTAAGGGCACAATAATAACAATAGTGGGCTTCTATGGGGCACAATAGTAACAATATGGGCACTACATGGGTACATCAATATAATAAGGGGGTTGTACTAATAAAAATAAGCGGTTACACTAGTAGTATTGGGGCCTAAAATTAACTCAACTCGTCAAAATCATGGAAGCAAATCACACTAAAGAAATGCAATCCATGCAAAATAGGTTGGTGGCCATGGAAAGATCACAAGTGCAAAGATTCCAACCTAGGCCCAGTGATAGATGGCAAAAGAATAAGGGCCCTCCACAAGATTATAGGCCTCCAAATCCATTGGAATCCACTAATATGGTAGATCAGATGCCCCCTTATTGTAGGCCATGTGACAAGTTTCATGAAGAAGCCACATGCCCATATGTGAAGAGAATCGTAGAAAGTGGCATGTTAGGGGATGAACATGTGGGAACAAGTGGTCAAATCAATATGTTCTCCATGGAGGACCAAGTTAACACCATTGAAAAAAATCAAGAGGTTGACCATAGGGCTAATAATCTTGGGGTTGATAATATGATTGCAAATTTTGATAATGTCACTAAGATTTTTGGGGAAAATCCTACATCTGGACAGATTCTTGCTATGGAAAAACACAAAGGGATGACTTATCAAAGAAGGGATATTCAAAATCAAAATAATTAAATTTTTCTCCTCCTACTTCAGAATTAAATTTTGACTTGGGAAATTGGGTGAATAATGCAAAGGTTTCTATCCCAGTGACAGAGCTTTTGAAGATACCATCTGAGAGGGAAAAGTTACTAAGTGCCATTGAAGTTACTCAAAGGGAAGAAAAGCCTAATGATGAACCAGAAGATGAAGAAATTATATTGAAAAGTATGAACTGTTATGTAGGGACAGAAAATCATCAACTGTTTTTTATTTCCTTAATAGTGAATGATAGTCTTTTACACAATTGCATGCTAGATTCAGGGGCTTCATCAAATGTCATGACCAAGAAAGTCATGGAGCAACTGAACTTAAGGGTATATAGTCCCTATCACAACATATGTTCAATATATTCCAAAAGAATTTTTATTTCCTTAATAGTGAATGATCGTCTTTTACACAACTGCATGCTAGATTCAGGGGCTTCATCAAATGTCATGACCAAGAAAGTCATGGAACAACTAAACTTAAGGGTATATAGTCCCTATCACAACATATGTTCAATAGATTCCAAAAGAATTGAAGTGTGTAAGATAATTAAAGATTTACAAGTTTTCCTAGCTGCATACCTAGACAGAATAATGACTATGGATATTGTAGTATAAATGTGCTTGATGCATTGGGAATGCTCATATCAAGGAAATGGGAATCAAATTTGGGTGGTAGCCTTCAAATCAACTTATCATATGCCACAATCCCCATGTCCGATAATATGTTTGTCAGGCTTGATCGGGAGTTAGAGCGCAAATATCATGTTGAGGATCCAAGAAAACCTAACAACGAAATTATCTATGGTTAGTACAAGCCAAGAAGTGATGCAATGTTGACAAATTTTCTACTCCACTAACATAGCAATTTCAAAATGAAGAATTTAGGCATAACACAAAACGATTGGATACTTTGAATCTTCCATCACAGCATTCTCAAGATAAGGCAGTAGGATTGACAGTAATTGTATCATCATCACCATCGCAACTAACCAAGAAGAAAAGAAAAAAAGTGAAAAAGAAAAAAGATATAAAAAATGAATCACCATTTTTTAGCAAGATCAAGCCTCAACAAATCAATAGTCGAAAAGGGAAAAGGAAAAGGCTTGGTATATCCAATGGCCACAAACAGGTTGATATTGGGGCAAGTCAAAGTCCAGATAGTCAAAATTGGACAGGGCACATCATAGAAAAAACCTATGGATCTGTATGTGAGTAGGCAGATTCTCAAGATGGATTTCACTGAAGACATCTGATGCCATGGGGCATCTCTGTATTGTATTTCTAACTTTATTCTTTGTCATTTTTGTTAAGTAGTTTCATTTCTTGAATAAATTGTCATTTTTGCTCTTAGAAATAAATTTCCATTTATGTATTTTTTCATGTTGGTATTTGATTTTATATGATGATATTTTGGATGGACGTTGTTAATATATGTATTTTGTTGGTGGATGCAGATTCCAAGTTCTTGCATGCTATCACTTCCTATCTAGCACGCATCCCCATGTGGAGCCAGATGTTGACCGTTGAAGTGTGCCTAAATTTTTTTTGAAGACTCCATGTCCAAGCATGTGCTAGAGGCTTTATGTACCATCAGAGTTCACCATATCATCAGAGTTTTTTAACTCTAATTTCTTCTTCTCATCTTCTCTTGTTGTACTCAGATTCCACAAGCCCTGCAGGGATGATGTAAAGTGATGCTATTGTGATGAATTGAGTCATGTAACAAGCCTAGGTAACTTGGGACATTGTCATCAAGTGAGTTTACTCTAGGAGGTTTTTTTTACTTGGTTAATTAATAGGTACTTTCGAGGACTTAATAATTAATTGAGTTTTTTCCTCCAAGCATAACCCCAAAGCTAGAGTGCGGCTTAATGACAAGACCTTAGGTGAGTCCTAGTGTTTAGATTCATTATATATTATCATACTAGATCACTCGTAAAAATTTGTGGAATTTGAGTAGATCTAGGGGTCAGTTTTTTAATTTCCAATAGAGCGGAAATTTGAATAAATTCTGAATGTAAAATATAATAAGTGATGTATAGAGAAGTTGTATGGAGTATGTGTGCTCAAAATCACAATTCTCACCCTTTATACTATGACACACTTTGAGGGGTAAAAAATAAGTTATAGATCTTCAAAACCAATTTTTCATAAGTTTTGTGGAAAATGTGGCAATAAATTAACCTAACAATTAAATAAATTGGAGACAGTAAATATCCACACATGCTAAATGATGTGGAAATGAGGTGGAAAATCATCAAAGAGTCAAAGAGTGATGTGGACTCCACCATGGACCAAGAATCAAGGAGAAACATGTGACAAAAAGGGCAAATCAAATTTCTTGGGAGAAAACAACAAGTTCTCAAGGACATAGCCCATGATTTATGGAAGTTAGGTCAAGTTTCAAGCTCAAGTCTTGAGTTTGGTTGGAGTTCACTTGAGTGAGGTGGAGAGTGGTCTCCTACCACTCCACTTCACTCTCCCACATGTCCCCTCATCTCAACAAAGTCTCCCTCATCAAGGATTGTGTGGGCCTCTAAGGAAGAAATCGAGTTGCCACTTGGGAAATTCGAATTTGCATGGAGGAGCATTGGGATTGTCACCCATTTGCTTTGGGATTCTCACCATTTGCCTTGGGATTGGCTCCCAAACTTCTATTTAAGTGAGCAATGGACTCTCACTATGTATTCATGTTATGAGCTATTGGGCTTGAGGAAACTCTGTCATTTTGTACTTGCAATTTGCTAATATAATAAAAGACTTTGGGGCAATTTTGGTGGTGTTCTCTTGGCATTTTGAGGTGATATCCTTCCATAATCTTGTTATTATGCTTCAATTTCTTGCATATTTGAATGTTGTTAGCTTATATTTGCCATATATTTTGGATTGATATGTGCAAGCTATCTTGCACATATCCTTGATTTAAAGTAGCATTCTAGGAGTGGGCTTGCCAATTTATTTTTGGAGGAATATTTGGTCTATCTCATCCATTGTGTTGCTCTAATCCATTTGCAAGCTAATATTTGTTTCAAGTGTGTAGGGAGAAATCTATTTGAATTTGTGTGTAGGAATCCATTTGGGCGTGAAAGAAGTCTCCCATAGATCAACCCACTCCCAAATTAAAAGTGGCTCAAGGCTCATCGATTTTCACTCCAAGTCTTTCATCTAAAGAAGAGAAAGAAGGGAGTTTCTCTCACTCATTATCTACTTGAATCATTTATTCATTTAAATTACATGCTTATTGATTTAGAGCTTTCAAGTTTACATAAGCTATTTAAGAGCAATTTCCTAAACTAAACAAGTATGGGGGTTTACTCTCATTACTTGATTTAGTGTCTTGTATATTAATTTGTATTATATTTTGTTTACTTTGCTCTCTCTCTCTCTACACTAATACTCTCTTTTGTTTTGCAGCCCATAGTTGGAGCTTTTGGCAACAAAAGTCTTGAAGAGAAATCTTGGAAACCTCTAACTATTTTTTGCAAGACCTCCCACACATTTGAAGACCAATTTCAAGGAGGCCATGAGCATTAGAGGACAGCTGCAAATTGGTTAGACTGTGGGCCTTTGGGCTGATTTAGTCCTTGTAATTTTCAAATTTCAATAAAATTCCATTGGCCATTGTGGTTGCCATAGTTTGGAAGGAGACTCTAGCTTCTCTAGCTCCTATTTTGTAAAGTTCTCCTTCATCTTTTGGGCAACCCTCTAAGAGGCTTTCTACTCATTGTAACCATTAATAAAGGATTGAAATTTGCTTGTGGGAGCTTGGGATTTTACCCATGGCATCCATCCTCCTCATTTAGAGGGAGGACTTTGTTGGTGGATTGACTTGCATCTCATTTTCATAGTTTCTTAGTTCATTTGCATGCTTAATTGGGAATTAACACAACCTCACATCACATTTCATTTGCTAATTGTGCTATCTAAGTTTCTTGCATGCTTAAGTTTCAACATTGACATCTTGGTTCTTAAGCAATTTCATTTATGTGCAAGAACTTTACTTTTGTTGACAAACTTTGATTTATTTCATTTGCACTCAACTTGTTTAAATTGTTTCATAATCATTTCGATATATGCTTCATTATTGTGTCAACTTATGCAACATGTTTTAATGATTATTTGGAGCATTACATTTTACTTGAAGCAGTTTTATCTTAAGCAATTTATTTGTCTCATTTCATTTAGCTTGTCTATTTTTTTATCAATTAGTGAAGCACATGCAACACTTGTGAGCTAATTTCCATTTTTCCAATTGAAATCATTATTGCAATTTTATGTTGAGCACTTTCTCATTGTTCTTATTTTGAAGCATTGCAATCAACATTTCTTTTGGGAAAGAACTTACATGCATCTCATTTAGGCATATTAGCATAACTTGCATTTCTAATTAATTTGACCTCCAAGCATAAGCTTGGTTGAATAGAAATAATAGGGCCAATATTTTCTTGGAAAGTTCTTCCAATTGGTATGGAGTAAGGTAAAGTTTCTAACTCTGCAGTTATGAAGGTGACATTATCCCTTTGTAGGAACGAAGGCACACATGGCTTGTAAGGATTAGGGAAGGAGTATTGTTAACGAAGACGAGTTTTCTCGTCCCCTCTTCCTTGCAGTCACCCCAATATTTACCCTTTGGTAAGAGGTTGAAAAGAGAATCTCTCACCTAGAATAGGCATTTAGTCTAAAACTTACCAAGATAATTGCATCTAACCTTAGTTAAGTGCATATAATTTTAACTCACTTTACTTTTAAAGCATTTTACTTGCAATTTGATCTTATGTACTTGAATTATTGTTGAAGTATTTCATTGAGCAAGTGCAATATCTTTATTTTTTGCAAGTGAAGCTTTGGTTCATCATATTCCATATTGCAAGTTATTTAAATTGTTATTTTACATGTTTTTCAATCCATAATGATAGTATCTTAGCTTAAGATATCTCTTTGCAATTTATATCTTGCAAGTCAATATTTCTTAAACTAACATTGATTTGTTTTGCAAGATTACTTGTTTTATTTCATTTGAGCAAGTGTTTATTATTTTGAAGCAATTATTAAGGCACTGGTTTTACATGTTTATCTTTTGAATGTGTTGATGATCATTGAGAATATCTTTCATTCCATATCTTGTATTGTTCATCATACTTGTTGAACTTGCTCATAATCTTGAAGTAGTCCAATTGACTTTAGGATCTCCTAGAAACTCATATCATTTTCATCTAACTTTTCATTAGGGACCACCCCCCTTAGCTTACCTAGGAGAGAGCTTTAATGGAGAGAGTTGGGAATAGGTGATAGCCCCATCTCTTAGTTTTGCCACCAAGCCACACCTTGTGGGGTTAAGGAAGTTTTCTCACTAACTTAGGTGTGTGCGCAAAGTGGCAACAACACAGATGAAAACCATCTAGGAGAAAAATTTTCTCCTATGGGTGTCACCCACATGTGGTGGGTAACAGGACCCACGTGGATAAAAAAGGGGGAAACAAAATAAATAGAGGTATTTTATGACTTTTTGTTGATTTGAGAATTGAGCTTCTTGTACGATTGTGTTGTTCAGCCAAGTCTACACATGTTGTTGAGCATAACAGATTTCCGAGAGGAGATCTCACCTCCATCTTCGGTGGACTTTGAGTGCCACCCTAGGGGAGTCCCTTGTTACATTTCAAAGTTGGTCCGAAGGGTATTACTGGGAAATTTGAACTTCAATTGGAGATTGGGCGCAGTTAAAGGAGCACACACTTGTGGGAGAAATTGCTCCAAGTCTTATCATCTTTTGGGCTTTCCGGGGAACCATTGCCTCATTATTTGCCAGAGGTTTAGGGTGTTTTGTGGCACTGGATTCGAGGGAGTTGGGAGTATCATTTATCTAGCATTTTGATAGTGCACAAAAGGGTTTTGGCTTGGCCTACGTAGGGGTGAGAGGCCGGGAGATTTGTGGAGAAGTATTGTCAAGAATTGAGTGGTTGGCTTAGGAGGTTTTCCAGTTGCATTCTCGTGGAATTTTCGGGAGCCTTGGGAGGTTATTTGTGGGTGCTTATTCCTATAGTGCGCAATTATGGCTTGGAGAAGGGAGTGCGTATTTTTGGGGGCTTCCGAGTCAATGGGAATTTTCCCGATTCCTTGTTGGATTTTGTTGCGCTGGTCCAGCAGAGGTTGTGGCTAATTTCTCAAAAAAATTGGAGCAATCTGGAGGGATGAATCAACAAGTCTTTCCTAGCAACGACAAAATAATTTCTGGGTGGATGCAGATTTAGCACCAAAGCCATTTCCGGCACTTGGGCACTTCCTCAGTGCAAGGCAATTATCATTAATGCAACTTGATTATTAATTATAGCAAGTGTAAGAGTTTATGAGCAATGTTTATTAAGATGGATTCGATTAAGATCAATGAGGCAGACACAAGATGTAAAAGTAATAGATTAGTGTCTTCAATACAATGAACAATGTAAACTTTGAAACGGGAACTATAAACTCAAAACGGGAACTCTGGCCCAAAAACCCCAAAAAAACCTCAAAAACAGTGCTAAAAACGAAAAGTGTGTATACTGGAACGATGTTTTTTTTTTTAGGTGTCAATTTTGAACGTGTTTTAAAAATGGCAGTGACTACGAAATTTTCCTGCAAAATATAGCTTCAAAACGAAAGTGTTGATACTGGAATAATGATTTTTTTTTTTTAGGGTCAATTTTCAAACTTTTTAAAAAATGCTAATAAAACCAATTTTTTATGTCTCAAAACAAAGTTAAATTTTAAGGAAAGAACACATTAATGTTTCTGGTAGAATATCATTTTTCTTTCCTAAGTATAAATTTAACATGTTTTCAACCACAACATGCTAGATACAAAAGAAATTGAAATTTTTTCAACTATAAAACTAAAAAAACATGACCACTACATGTACACTATGGACATTTACTGGCATTTCAAACTTCTTCTTGGCAAGGCACTCATGGACCACAACGCTACCAAAGACGACATGTTATTCTCCTTAGACTGCAAGCAATAACAACTGGCTTCTACAGATAGAAGGTTGGCTTAAATTGAAAGGCAATTGGGTATTCCTCCATACCCAAGCTACTCTCTTGATAGTAGCAAATAACCTATCCAAGTAGAAGCCATTTGATTATGATCCCACCTCTTGAAGATTTTCTATTAAATTCTCTTTAGTTTTATGTATTATTTTTGCATGCCATTATTTTCTAAAGACCCAAGAGGTCAAGATATTGTTTTTACGATATTGTTTTTACTTTCCTAGATTTAGCTAACAAGGTTAGATTCAATTCTGGAAAGTTTATATTTTTGGATTTGGTCGAATTTGTCTAATGGAAAATTGCTTTGATTCTCCTTACTTGGAAAGAATACAAAATTTAACTTTAATTGTTGGCATCTTCATCAACATGGATCCATTCACTTCTCTAATGGACATGAAATTGATGGTGAAGAGACATATTTTAATTGTTTCATTTAAACATGGCATTGATACCAATTTTCATGAGGGTAAACTTTTCAATCCACTCAAGAAGCCTAGTTGTTTTATGGCATTGACATGACATTACTAGTTGTGCATGACTATCAACCTATTGTATCACTCGAACTATGCCTAACCAACATGTCCTAATCGAACCCAAGTTAGGCACCTTAAACTATAGGAAATGTTGTATTTCTTGTTTATTTATAGGCAATGTTGTGTCATCACCACCAACACATAAACAACCTTTTACTTCCTCCGTCAATCCAACACACTTGAATAATTAACCACCTAGTGTAAAACTATGTTGTCTCCATCTACACCTAGTCTATCTATCTATTTATTTATATATATTGTTCAAACAATTTATATTCCAGTGTTTGAAATATTTAAAAGGTTATTAATGACACTTGCTTTTTTACTCTCTTTAAGTTAATTTAAAATTATGTTAATTAAAATAAACATTGAAATATTTTATTTCTCAAAATATTTTTCCCACACCCTGACTAGTTGTATTATTAAAATTTTATAATTCTATAGCTTTAAAATAATAAAATAATTTATTATTAGAATTGGAGGTAAAAGCATATATGTTTTAATAAAATAATACAAAAAGACGATGAATATATAATTTCTTAAAATATCTTTTTTTGATAATCGTATAAAAGGTGGTACACTCGTTTTCCTATTACCTTTCCACCTCCCAGATAGTAATACTTGCACTCCATGTAGCACTATACATTAAACAGACAAAAGTTATTTACAGTCAACACGATTGTATTTCTTGACGCCGCCTTATTGATATGATGTACCCATTCAAGAGGTCATGCTAACAATGGTGGGTCTCCTTTTCAGGGTAGAAGGTTGCGTGCATGATCCAACAGCTCGTCTTGTCTTTCTGCATGCTGATTAAGATGAATCTTGATTGAAAGAGAAATCTTATAGCATATTCGTCTTAATCTTTAGAATCTGCTGAGCTTTAGACTCTGCACTTGTTAATATAACGGGGGTTTTTACCATGGAATTTTCAATAACTCGGAGCTGTGTTTTATGGCAGGCTGAATATTTCCGGCAGCTTCTTAAGTCGATCACGTAGATTTTTATGCTCGTCTGTAGGTTACTGCGCGCAGCGCCACCCCCGGGCCGCCCCGCCCCGCCACCGGTCGGGCGGGGCGGGGCGGCCCGGGGGTGGCGCTGCGCGCAGTAACAAGAAGTTAAAAAGGTTTGCGCGGAAAACCTGAGGAGGAAGTGCAGGATTTGTCAACAAACTTTTTCCATATCAGGATTTGTAAAAAGTTGTTCATATGAATGATATTCTTGCAGGTATGATTAATAATAGTCTTGAGTTGCGTAGGCTAACTATTAGTTTTCATATTGAGTTTCGTAGGCTCACACTCACCCTTCCATGAAATATCTGATAAAATCCTTACAAATGTCTGTTTAGAGTATTTAGTTTAATCTATGATGTATTTTGCATATTTAAACTCATGTAGATAAAAGGAAGCGACCGATTTCATGATGCAGTTGCCACTGCAAAATCTTACCGATGCAGTTCTCAATAAACTTTTTCCAAATAACGAGCGCTTGGAGGACACAATGAATCGCATGTCAGTTGAATTTACCAAAGAATTCAAACGTTTCTAGCAATTGTAGTCTGTGTGAATGCATGTAATCCAAAAGATTAAGACGAATATGCTATAAGATTTCCCTTTCAATCAAGATTCATCTTAATCAGCATGCAGAAAGACAAGACGAGCTGTTGGATCATGCACGCAACCTTCTACCCTGAAAAGGAGACCCACCATTGTTATCATGACCTCTTGAATGGGTACGTCATATCAATAAGGCGGCGTCAAGAAATACAATCGTGTTGACTGTAAATAACTTTTGTCCGTTTAATGTATAGTGCTACATGGAGTGCAAGTATTACTATCTGGGAGGTGGAAAGGTAATAGGAAAACGAGTATACCACCTTTTATACGATTATCAAGAAAAGATACTTTAAGAAATTATATATTCATCGTTTTTTTGTATTCTTTTATTAAAACATATATGCTTTTACCTCCAATTCTAATAATAAATTATTTAATTATTTTAAAGCTATAGAATTATAAAATTTTAATAATACAACTAGTCAGGGTGTGGGAAAAATATTTTGAGAAATAAAATATTTCAATGTTTATTTTAATTAACATAATTTTAAATTAACTTAAAGAGAGTAAAAAAGCAAGTGTCATTAATAACCTTTTAAATATTTCAAACACTGGAATATAAATTGTTTGAACAATATATATATAAATAAATAGATAGATAGACTAGGTGTAGATGGAGACAACATAGTTTTACACTAGGTGGTTAATTATTCAAGTGTGTTGGATTGACGGAGGAAGTAAAAGGTTGTTTATGTGTTGGTGGTGATGACACAACATCGCCTATAAATAAACAAGAAATACAACATTTCCTATAGTTTAAGGTGCCTAACTTGGGTTCGATTAGGACATGTTGGTTAGGCATAGTTCGAGTGATACAATAGGTTGATAGTCATGCACAACTAGTAATGTCATGTCAATGCCATAAAACAACTAGGCTTCTTGAGTGGATTGAAAAGTTTACCCTCATGAAAATTGGTATCAATGCCATGTTTAAATGAAACAATTAAAATATGTCTCTTCACCATCAATTTCATGTCCATTAGAGAAGTGAATGGATCCATGTTGATGAAGATGCCAACAATTAAAGTTAAATTTTGTATTCTTTCCAAATAAGGAGAATCAAAGCAATTTTCCATTAGACAAATTTGACCAAATGCAAAAATATAAACTTTCCAGAATTGAATCTAACCTTGTTAGCTAAATCTAGGAAAGTAAAAACAATATCGTAAAAACAATATCTTGACCTCTTGGGTCTTTAGAAAATAATGGCATGCAAAAATAAGACATAAAACTAAAGAGAATTTAATAGAAAATCTTCAAGAGGTGGGATCATAATCAAATGGCTTCTACTTGGATAGGTTATTTGCTACTGTCAAGAGAGTAGTTTGGGTATGGAGGAATACCCAATTGCCTTTCAATTTAAGCCAACCTTCTATCTGTAGAAGCCAGTTGTTATTGCTTGCAGTCTAAGGAGAATAACATGTCGTCTTTGGTAGCGTTGTGGTCCATGAGTGCCTTGCCAAGAAGAAGTTTGAAATGCCAGTAAATGTCCATAGTGTACATGTAGTGGTCATGTTTTTTTAGTTTTATAGTTGAAAAAATTTCAATTTCTTCAAAGAGTCTTAAAGGTGTATCTTCAAAAAACATTGGTGAACGAACTCCACCTGAGCTCATGCCTACAAATATTTCAAGTGCTTTAAGTGATAAGAAGCTAATCTCAGATTGGAAAAGTTCAAAAGAGGTGAAATTTCCATCAAGAGTCTGGTATGTGAAAGAAAGAGAGAGCACAACTATGATTTTCGCATTGATTTTTAAGTTAATTATTATTTTTTGAAAAAAAAAGTTGTTATTATTATTTTTTTGACATGAAATTCATAAAAAAAACTATTATTTGACCATTTTTAGTTAATATTTTTGTATAAAAATTGTGATTTTGACATGTTAATTCTAGCAAAAAATTATCAAAACATTTAATTTTTTTGTTATATTTATGTTAAAAATGGTTATTTTTTATGTCCATTGTTAAAAAATGTTGTTTTTTAGAAACAATTATTTCATGTGGATTGAAAAATTAATTAAGGATGTATAAATATGTAGATTATCTAAAATTCAAACTATCGACTTTCTAATTTAAAAACGCAAAACAATAAAAACTCCACTAAAAAAAAAAAAAATTAAGATAGAGAACAAGAAAATATGAATAAAATGACGACTTCAAAAACTATCAAATTTAGAAAATAATTTTTTACATTTCACACACTAGAAAATTTAAAGTCAAAAAATAGGTCTTTTAAAAAAAGGGTGTGATGCAGAATACTCACTTTTTAAAATCAGCATGAAAATCACTACCATTCTAAAACTTAATGCACATGAAAAAAATTAAAGTTCCAAAAACCATGTTCTAAAAAAAACATGTGTATTTTGCATCACCACTTTTGAAAATCGGGTCATTTTTTTGCCACCTCTACGAAACAGGTAACAGTATCAGTTCCCGTTTCAAAGTTTACATTGTTAATGCCCAAAGTTAAGATATTTGCACCATTTAAGTATTACAAGTTACAGTAACAACAATGCTGCAAGGAAAGGTTAGTACAAGAAAATGGCACAATATTAAAGTATGAGTAGATAAATGTAACTAGCAAGAAAAATAACTTGTGCTCCAAGAGAAATGTTCAAGTAAAGTATGTGTTCTCACTCAAATTGTACAAGCACGGTGCGACAATGACTCAAGGCGAGGGCTGTCACTTTGATCCCTGCCTCTCTTTGTTCTAGTTCTCTCCCTACAATAGGCTATGGGGGTAGTCCCTATGAAATGTGAAGATGAAAGACTTGTTGGCAACCAACAAGTCTGGGAGACACAACTTAATGGCCTAGCAACTTGGTTAATTTAGCAAATTTAAGGATTAGCTTATATTATCGTGAGAGACCAATGCCTTATGGAGACAAATACTTGATTAATAAATTATATACCAAGTAACCGGATGAACAGTTGTTGCTTTGAGGATGCTTCACTATTCTAAATGAGATGCAAATCCTACAATGTAGGTGAGATGCGAAATCTTGGTTTATTTTAGTTATATGTCTATTATAAGTGTATCCTCCCTCTTAACTGTTTTGAAGCTAGTCTCTAGAGTAGGTTGTGAGAGAGAATCCAAGGGGAAGCAAGCAAAGGCTTGGTTAACGATACCTCCCCTTAGGTTCTAACCACCCGATGCCTTCGGCGCTGCAGAGATTGTGGCTTTGATGACTGCAAGGTCACCATGTTAACCACTAAAGAGGTGCTAGACTCCTCAAGCTAGATGAGAAAGGTGGTTTTATCTTTCTATCAACAAAGCTTATTCTTGGAGGTAAGTTAGTTAAATGCAAGTCTAGTCCTAGAATGCAAATGTGAGGTGAGTGATTATCTTTAGGTGAAGCTTGTGAGATGCTTTAAGTACTCAAAGACAAGTTATCCCAAAAGGTACTCTATATAAAATGAGAAAAACAGAAAAGTACTTAACAATTATGAGGACAATCTTCACCAAAAGGGATGTTAGATGAACCAATTAGATATCTAATGCCAATGCAAAGTAATTCAATCTTACAATGAACAATTGGTTACGAAATGACAATGAAAGTGCCCAAGTTCAATGCTCCTTTTAACAATGCTAATGTGTGAATTTAGATAATGCCAAGATATCAATGCAATTAGAAGTTCTTGAGATTACTCTTATCACAATATGGAGATCAAATGCTAAGAGTGAATTGTACTATTGTAGGATTATAATGGTGATGCATTTATTACCAAGGTGAGCTTAAAGCAATGTAACCAATTAGAAGCCACAAGAGATATCCAATTCACAAGTGAGCAATGTATCTACTTATCCAACAATAATAATAGCAATTAATCCACAATATCACTTAGAGCAATTTAGCCAATTAGATCAAACACTTATTAATTTGATTAGAGCACTTATGTGAGATAATGCAAGAGTGAAAATAGATGCCAATAGTGCAAAAGAGAAATATAGATCAGCCAATAAACATAAGATTGCAGCAGTAGAAAAATCACCCAATCACACTCTCAAATGCTTATCCAAGTTTCACAAAGTACAAGGAACAATAACCAAGTGAAATTAGATGAGCTTCAACACTTTTAACACTACTGCAATTTGTTTTCCCCGAGGAAAAATTGTAAACACTACTGCAAATTTTTATATCAGATCTTAAATTAATATTACAGCCTCCAGAAAATGATGAATTATGCCAACAAATACAAGCCCAATGAAGACAAGTGACAGTACAATGATGGAATATGATTACCAAAGAGTTATTATGTCACTATTATGAACTTAATTACTGTTGTAGGCTAAATGTAGATGGTTGTAGCATATAAATCAGATCTGAAAACTAATTAAACAATTCACTAAATCCACTTGCATGTAGTCAATATGATCCCAAGATTTGATTTTTAGTGACTTAGGGCTATTTTCAAATGTCTTAGATGATTGATTAGTGGATTTAGGCCTAGATTTAGAGTGTTTTAGCACTAAATATACTGCTGTAATAAAATGATTTAGAACTAAACAACAGAACAACAAGAAAAATGTGGGGAGAGAGAAAACCCTTAGGCCAAAATTCAAATGGCCTAGCTTGGTGACTAGTTGCTCTCCAACTGACTTGGAACTTGGGCCAATGACTTGCAACACAATTTGTTAGCTGAAGAATAGCTGCAAAACCCCACCACTCGATTGAAATGATTGCAAAACCCCACCACTCAGTTGAAATGACTGCAACACCCCCACAAAACCCCAACGATGGAAGGGAAATGCCCAAAAAGGCTAGCAGCTAGGGCTAAATGCGGACTAGGGTTGCAAGGCCTCTAAGGCCTGTGTCTGCCCAAGAAAAGGCCCCAAGGGCCTAGCAACTAAGTAAAAGAGGCCTCTAGGGCCTTCCGCAAGCCCTCCAAGGGTTGAGGCTTAGGGGAAATGCCCTTTAGGGACTGCGCCTAGGCACTAAAGGTCTGTCACATAAGGGAACAACCCTTAATGGGCTAAAGGAGGGGACCGAAGCCTCCAAGAGGATGGACGACTCCCTTGGAGGGAGGTCGAGGCCTCTAAGAAGGCCAAAAGAGGGACGACTAGGGCTTAGAAGACTAGACGGCTAGGCTAGGGCCTCTAAAAATTTCCCAAGACCTGCAAACAAAAATTTTCTCCATGAAAACGTTGCAAGAATGTTGAATGTTGAGCCTGCAAATTTAATTGAGACTAGATCTTACCCTCAAGGGCCTAGATCTAGCTCAAAACCCCAGCAAAAAATTTCTTAATCACCTTGAAGCTCACCTACACAAATGAATCAAAGAATTCCCAAACCCCAGATATATAAAAAAAATAAAACCCCAATTGCTGCAAAACAAAAGTTAGAAATAATTTACAAATTATTTACAAAATATCTACATATGTATAATGTTTGCAATTAAAAAAAAATGGAGAAATATTTTTCGAGTAATAGCAGTGGATGAATGTATTTCTCAAAAAATTTGGCTAAAACCCTTCTGCAAAATTAAAATACCATATAGAAATCGTAGAGCCCAAACATAGTCGACTATTCCCCACAGTCTGTGAACTTGGAGCCCAAGGGCTAGTGTACCTGCAAATCTCTATAATTTTTATAAAGTAGAACTGTTAGATCATATGGTGTATCAAATCACCTAAGATTTAAAAAAATAAATAAATAAATAAATACCCATAGAATGCTCTTATCACCGACAAATGAAATAAAAATTTCATAAAAAATTTAGCACAATATAGGAAAGCACATAACTAGCACGTACCATAGATCAATGGAAGAAAAACACCATGAACTGAACCCCAAAGTCTTTCTATTATGATATAGAAATGTTCTCAACAGAGCAATAACTCAATACCCGCTTTACAAAATTTACACCATCCAAAGATGTCACATAACAGCAAAATGACTTATATTTATTTAGAAATCCCTCCAAGTGGAAAATAACGGCTAGTTGGCTTGATGCCCATCAAAATAATCTCGACCATTGAAAATAGCTTGATGATTCTTTAATCTCCACCGTCGAATTTTTAATTTTGAGGAAACTTTCAGATTTTTCTTAAAACCTATTTTTAATTAATCCAAAAATTAATATCTTAGATTAATTTCCTCAAAAACTTGACTTTGACTTAACCACCAAGGTCCAAGGGTTCAAATTTTCTTAAAATATCCATTTTTCCCTTTGTGGGACACCTTCAAAAATTGACTTTCCTTTGACCCACGAATTTTTTATTATTTTCCACTGGGAAAAATATTAATTTCTCAATAATTATTTTTGACTCAAAATTAATTAATTTTTTGGCTTAGGATTTTAATTTAATTTAGCCAAAAAAATTAATTAATTGACACTAAAAAGGATTAATATTTTTTCCACCCTCAAATATTTTAGCCATGGTGACCAAGTATGAGAGCCTATGCACTAAAATATTTTTTACATCAAATATTATAATTAATTCAACCCTCAAAGAGGGAATACACCTTTACATATAGACCCTCATGACATTACCCAATTCTGCGACACAATATGATCTAGTATAGACCAAGTGATTTGTAATAAAATAATTTAGCCAAATGTGCTTAAATTATTCCCAAACCACTTTTACAAAGACTCGATATAACACTAGGACTCACCTAAAAACCTTTTAATGAATTCCACTGTAGCTTTGGGATTTAAACTAGAGGTAAAACTCTGTCGATTATCAGCATTTAGAAACACACGTAATTCATTGAGGTTAAAAACCTCCTAGGATGAAATTTGTCACCAAAATCAAAGGCTTACCTAGGTGTTGTTACATAATTAAATGGTCATACTAGCATCATTTACAATACAACTTGTAGAAATGGGGTTTACAATGATAGCATAATGTTGGCAGATGACTTTGAACTTTGGAAAAAAATTCTTCACATCTCTGCGTTCTGCTTCCTTGGACTGTTGACAAAATGTGGTCAACAGTATGACAATATGAAGGAACAATGAGCAATGAGCAATGCTCAAGAATGGAAATGCGATATTGCAAGGAAAATATAATGCTCAAAATTAACAGTATGCCCAACAAAGAGAATTAGACAGATCAAAACCAAACTAAGCAATGTGAGATGCAAGGTCTTGGCTATTTTTAGTTATATGCCTAGTTTAAGTGAAACCTTCTCCTCAATTGTTTTGAAGCAAGTCTTACACAAGGTTGTAGAGAGAATTGCTGGGGAAGGAGGCTAAGGCCTCATTAACGATACCTCCCCAGGAGTTCTAATGACCCAAGTGCCTTTGTTTTTACAATGGATTGCCCAAAAGAGAACTACAAGGTCACCTGTTTTAACCATTGAGCAAGGCTCAGGCTTCACAAGTTGGATGAAGAAGGTGGTCCTATCTTTCTATTCAACCAAGCTTATGCTTGGAGGTAGATTTTAAAAATGCATAAACTAAACTAAAATGTTAATGCAATGTTAAAATTAGATCAACCACAATGCTTCAAAAGTAAAATGCTTTTAATGTATCAATAAAAAATACAATTTCACTTTCAATTGATTAAATTAGGATATGTGTTTTAAAGTATTAATATGACCCCAAAGAAACAATTATGGATTTCTCAAAAAAACATGAGTAAATGAGATCAAATGTGAATTAGTAATGAGACCTTAATCAAGTGCTTCAATGAGATTAATTAAAACAAAATGTTCCAAAATGTGAAATGTATTTAGAATTTATGAATAGCAAATACCATTCCACTTATATGATTAAATTAGCACCTAGCACTTTGAGCGCAATATTGGCTTATGCCAATAATTAATGAAGCCAAATAAAAAATTACTCAATGAAGCGATATAAATTGGATCTATGACAAGATAGAACAATTTTAATGGAGATACCAATTAGCAAATTAGATGAAATTATTAAAATGCAAATTAGATTAAATAGCTAATAAAACCACCTTACAGCTATATCAAGGTAAAAACAAGTGATTTAAAAGCTATTGCAAGACATGAGATATGAATTATGAATTATTAAGTGCAAAATGAAAAAGTTAGTAATGAGGTCTAACTACTTAGTAAATTAGTAGTGAGTTAGTGAGTCAAATGGAAAACCCCCACCCGAATAGGAGGCGGGATACCATGGAATAAATCCCAAGCTCCCCTTATGAAAAATGTGATTTTATTGAAATTACAAGAGAACCATTTACACAAGAAAAAGGGTTTCAAAATCTTAAGGAGGGTTTAAAATGAAATAAAACCTTAAAGGCTAAGACCCTATACTTAAATGAGGAATTTCGCAAAGGTTTTGGCAATAATTTACCAAAAAAAAGTCCTCAATAATTTATATCCTCCGAAGGCTATGAATCAATTTTCCTCCAATAAATATATATACCCTTTAAAAAAAAAATTCACTTTCATTCACTTTCCCTTGATAAGATATATTTTGTTCAAGTTGTCGTATATCTAAAGGAAGAAAACTTTACACTAAAGTTTGCACCCAAGAGCCTTCCAAAAAATTAAAATTTTAAATCCGAGGCCTTAGAGACGTGTTGCTCTTTCAATATACATATGCACACATGAGAGGAGAAGCTCACACATAAGAGGAGATGAGAACACATTATTAACTTACGTCAAAGGGAATAAAACTTCAACAAATGAAGATGGCTCCAAGGAATTTCGCTCCAAGTGCGAGGATAAGCTTCAAAATATGCAGACAACCTCCAAGTAACTTGACTTGCTTTAAAAAATCAATCTGAATTAAATCAGTCCTCAAACCCTTTTAGAGACGGATCTGCAAAAAAATCTTAATTTAACCTCAAAGAATTCAAAACGGCTTTGACAAAGAGAAAGGCTCCCAAAAATTTCAATATAACTTTCAAAAAATCGATTTTGAAAAACCTTAGCCGTCCATATCTTCATGTTGAGAAAGGAGGGTTTAATAACAACGAGCAGGGATTTTCTTCCAAGGAAAAAATTTGATTTTGTCCTTGATGCCCAAAAATCCACCTGCAACATAAAATTTAATAATAAAAAAATTCCAATCCAAACTCTTGCATTCAGATTTGTAAAACAAGAAAGATAAATTTCAAAAAGTATATACAAGATAAAAAGAAAATATGTACAAGGTTAGGGATATACACAAGATCTATATACAAAATTTGTAAATATAAAGGTTAGAAAAATTATTCACAAATATTTACAAATAATTTAGAAGTCTAATCTATGGGTATGAGGACACCTCCGCCCATAGAGCAAATAATATAGCTCTAGAAATAGTAGATAGATCAATGAAAGTGCTTGAAAATAGATGAGATGAATTTATAAATAGATGAACTTGGTAAAGACAAGAAACTCCCTTCAATGCAATCGTATGATGAGCCTCTGAGGTGATCCACTATGGGTTCTTAGCTTCCACACCTCAAGTAGTTGGTTGGTTCAGCTAAAACTTCCCCAAGTACTCGAGATTTGATCAATTAAAAAAAATTCTACACATACACTCAAATGATTTGTTAGTTCCACAGGAGTTTACTGACACAAGGAGAGGGAGGCCTAGGGAACCAAAAATCCACTAGGCATGCCGAATCATCAGTGTTACTCACCCCAAATAATAGTGCAAGATAGTTGTACACTAATAAATCCAAATAGTGGCTAATGGAAATAACACAATAAAATTATTCAGTAGAACATTAAGCACAAGAGATCAGAAAGTTTTTACCATGAAAAACTGAAGACATACAACATAATGTACCCCAAAGACTTTTGCTTTTATTATTCAAGAAAATATTACAGAGCTTTAGAGCCAATTACACCATCCAAAGATGAGATAATGAGGATCCTTGGGCTTCCTTGTATAGAAATAGAGATCTAGATCCCCCTCCAAGTGGAAAACGGCTAGGTCCAAAGATGTGCACAAATTTGACTTGATCTTGGAGAATAACAACTAGTTGAAGTTTGACTCGTGCCAAAATTTAATCTTGTCCCTTGATTTGGAGGAAAAGTTCGAATTCCATGATAAAGCCCTTTTTCCTAGTCTAAAAAATATTCTTTTGAACCTTTTTTCCTTAAAAAATCTCTCCTCAAAAAATCCCTTTTGACTTAACCAACTTGGTCCATAAGTTCAATTTTTCTTTAAATTTTGTTTTTCCCTTGATGGAGGACCTTAGAAAATTAATCTCTTTTGGACCATGATATTTCGAGGGATTTTTCTCCTTGGGATGAGTCTTCCACATTTATTTTACTTTGGGAATGTCCACTTTTTCCAAAATTTGTTTTTCCACTAGGAGAGAATTTTTATTTTCTCTCATTTTTATTTTTGAACATTTTCTCGCTAATTTTTTACCATTTTTTGCCAAAAAATAAATTTAATGACTCTAGAGGGGGTTAAACACATATTTTCACCCTCAAAGTGGGTCTAAAAAATAATTAGACGATGATGTCTAATTATGATTAATTATCCACCTAAAATATTTTTAAACAACACTTTTTACATCAAATATTGCATTGGCATCCCATATAGAAGGGGAATTTTAACAATTAAAACACAACCTCTAGACACAACCAAATTTTGTGACACTTGACAGATGATCTAGTAATTATCCACCTAAAATATTTTTAAACAACACTTTTTACATCAAATATTGCATTGGCATCCCATATAGAAGGGGAATTTTAACAATTAAAACACAACCTCTAGACACAACCAAATTTGTGACACTTGACAGATGATCTAGAATGATAAAATACATGGACTCGATAATACTAGGATTCACCTAAGGCGTTACCATCGAGCCCCACTCAAACTTGTTGATTTGGGGTAGCATCGAATGTGCTCTAGCCACGAAAATTGGTGGAGAGGCTAAAACACATAAGATCTCCAAGACCCAAAAATGGTTTGGGCAGAATCTAACCAGTTTGGGAGATATTAAAATAATTAATATTTTTAATGGAGTTCCTAAGTCTAAACTTAGGAAAAATAAAATATTAATGTGAATTAATATAAAACTGAGTTAGAATGGTCCAAAAGTCATGCATCAAGCCAAATCTAATCTTAGCCGTTGATTAGAGATTTAATCTCAGTCGTTGATGGACCAATGAGAAAAGTATAAGAGGAGGCTTGAGAGTCAGTTGGAGAACACACCGAGTTGATCAAGAATTTGATTTTCTGAGGCAGGGCTTGCTGAGGAAATCGAAGGAGTGATCAGAGTTGCAGCTGAGGGGTAGTGAATATAGTAGCAGAGAGGCAAAGATAGTACCGGGAGCATCAGCACAAAAGCTGAGAGAGGGTTGACGCAGAGCCAGCTAGAGGCCATGCAGAGGCAGCCAGAGAACACGCAGAGGCAACCACGAGCTGCGCAGAGCCTGAGGAAGGCCAGCGTGGGAGACGCAGAGGCTCCAAAGGCTAACGCAAAGCCCCGAGAAGCTAACGCTGGGCCAAATAGGCTGACGTTGGGCCAGAGAGGCTGATGCAAACCCTAGAGGCTGATGCTGGGAGATTTCGTGGGGCAGATTGGAGCTAGAGAGTTGGATAGGGTGACGCAGTCCCTATCAGGGTGATAGAGAGCAGCAGAAGTGTTGCAATGTTGTTGTGGGATCATTCCTTCGGTGATTTAGCCAGAATATCTGTCTTCGACTGAGAGATACTACTGTCGAGGACATTCTCTGTTGGGTGAGCCATTTCTGGCACCCAGATTGCATTCTGAAACTGCATAATAATAAAACCCTCTGAATAGCTGCACCAGTTTTCCCGCATTGGGTTTTTCCGGGGACATTAGTCCAAAAACAATGGTGTCACTTGTGTGCTTGTTTCTTTCAGTTGATGATCTCTATGTGTTGATACTGTACTTGTATTTATTTTCAATATTTACATGGAAAATAACTGAACAAGTAGGAAGAAATAAATCAGATAGTACATGAAGAATTTCTAACGGATAGACTTAGAAATTCCAACATGGTATCAGAGGGAGGTTGCAAATCACATGATAACTGAAGGCATCAGCCGAGCAAAGCAGTAGCAGCAGAAAGCAACTGTCCCGAGTGACAGAAGTTTTTCCTAACAAAAAGCAGCAAGGAAGGGGTGATGCAGAGTGCCTGCGTCATCAGTTCAAGCCAAGAGGAGGATCAGCGTTGAGGGTGAGAGGAGCAGACCTAACCTACACAATGCCCAGTCATCTTTCTCAACCAGGAAGGATCGACGTTGTGGCCAGGAGGTGCAGATTGTGCCGGTGTCGGGATTGCGCAGAGCCTAGAGGCTCTAACCTTCAGACTGTTGGGGCATAGGAGGCTGTGGGTAAGTTGCGGAGCGAAGCTGGTGGGGTACTGTGGTCAGAACAATACCTAACAGGGCAAGACCAAGGAGGAGGGAGTTGCTGCTGAGGATTGGCAGAGGGATTTCTAGAAGGGAAATCGAGGCTCAGAGGGAGTCAAACCGAGAACTTCCAGACAGGAAGTAGAGAGACTTGAAAGAGTCGAAAGAGGAGCAGCAAAATGGCAGTGAATGGGCTAAGAGATCAGGATAGACTGGATAGAGCTTCAAACTTCGTAGTCTGGAAGGCCAGGATCTTGTCCATTCTAGATAGGTATCGCATCAAACACTTCGCCTTGAAAACGATAGCAATCCTGGTTGACCCAGCTGAAAATGACAAGTACGAGGAGGCAATGGCCAGGGCAAAGTGCATCATCCTTGATGGTGTCAAGGATCATGTGGTGCCACACATTGCCAAGAAGGAGACGGCAAATGAGATGTGGGAGGCCCTGAAGAAATTGTACTAGCATACTTCTATGCAGAGGAGGATGTTACTTGAAAATCAGTTGCGGTCATATCAGATGCAGAAGGGAGAGCAGATAGATGTCTTCCTCGATGGATTGAAGGAGATCCGTGATCAGCTAACTTCCATTGGGCCATGCCGAATCAGGAACTAATGGTGAGGACCGCATTGAGCGTAGTCTCAAAGGATTGGGAGGTATTTGTCCAGAGCATACTCCGCAGGACGAGCCTTCCAAATTGGGAGGCACTGTGGGCGGCTCGTCGTCAAGAAGAGATTAGACGGGTATCCAAGGCAGGGAGTAGCAGAAAAGGGGTCAAAATCAAGAAGGAAGAAGAAGATGCGGCTCTCGCATCTGCGAGAAAGCAGGAGAAAAGAAAGAAAAGGACCTCTCCAAGGTCAAGTTCTTCCATTGTGGGGAACTGGGTCACTATGCGAACTAGTGTCCTAAGAAGAAGGACCTCCCCAAGGTCAAGTTCTTCCATTGTAAGGAGAGGCATCTAAGACCAAGGCTATGGCGGCTAAGGCGGAGAAGGAAGTGGAGACTGATGACAACTGTGGCATGAGTGCTCATTCACCTCGAGGGAAGAGGTTGGGAGACATCGAGTTGTAGTCAGATGGACTACAGGCAATGAGGGGCAAGATCCTCGAGGTACCCAACCT
This sequence comes from Pinus tabuliformis, assembly GCA_031772625.1. Classification (NCBI taxonomy): domain Eukaryota; kingdom Viridiplantae; phylum Streptophyta; class Pinopsida; order Pinales; family Pinaceae; genus Pinus; species Pinus tabuliformis. The sequence goes on along the minus strand of CM062805.1, from coordinate 1,226,481,699 downwards.
CTTGGATTATAATTGGTTACGGGAGCCCTAAAGAGGAGTAGTAGGACTGGCGAATGGCAGTAGAGACGCATGTTGATGGAGCGATAGAGAGGCTATAGTGCAGGAGTCCCAGGACAGCGTGAGGCAGTAGTGCGAGAGGCATGGTGTTGTTGCAGCAGCGCAGAGGTCTGTAGAGGGAGCACTTGTCAGCGACAGAAGGAGCTTCAACATCGGGAGTGTTTCTAGCCTGACAAAGATGTCAGATTTGGAAGGATCGTTACTTACTTTTTAGTAACTGAGTTGCAGTGCAGCAGTTAGTAGTGGCAGTGTCATGGGCAGCACGATGCAGCTTGATGAGAGGGGATGCAGTGCATATGCAACAGTGGTTGTGGCAGGGCCAGGGGTAGTAGTACATGATGCAGCAGCGCAGAGGATGTTGGGCAGCAGGCCTAGCATCAGCACAGGGACTGATGTCGGATGATCAGGGTGATACTCAGTGAGTATTACTAGAGCACAATCCTCGCTAAGAGGGAGTGTTGATTTGGGGTAGAATCGGATGTGCTCTAGCCACGAAAATTGGTGGAGAGGCGAAAGCACATAAAATCTCCAAGACCCAGAAATCGTTTGGGCCGAATCTAACCAGTTTGGGAGATATTAAAACAATTAATATTTTTAATGGAGTTCTTAAGTCTAAACTTAAGAAAAATAAAATATTAATGTGAATTAATATAAAACTGAGTTAAACCCGGATGCGGGTGTTCACTCCAGCAATTAATGATGGAGCATGCCGCGCTACCATCAAGCCTGACGGATGGCAGGCAGGCGTCCTCCGGGGTTTGCGTCGGTGGTTATCAGTTAAGGCTCATTGCAGGTGACTTCACATCCGTTCAGGCCCGAGGTAAATTCGCATTCAAGGCGAGCATGGCAACTCTGTCCTTGATGCGAACCAGGATTATGGATTTGCGTAATTCTCCCGCGGCAGTGAATGTATCAGTTCTTTATAATGCGCAGCCAGTTCAATTTCATGGCCAGAACTCTCCTGTCGAAGCTCGTGTTCTGCACAGGATTCCTCAAGCCTTCAGTTTACTCTGGCTCGAGCGGCTTCTCAGGTCTCTTGCTCTTGATGCTATGCCTCGCAGCAGGGGCGTTCCGCGACGAGGGGGTCGGTCTGGCATCAGAGCTGACCTTTCTCATTCGGACCTGCAGCAGGCGGTCCCAATTGCCTCTGTTCCTCCCTCATCCCCGCTATCGGACCAGGAGAGATTTGTCCCGAACGGCTCATACCAGTCCTTCCGCCTTATTTTCCAAAGCCGGCTTATTAGACCAGTGGTGACTGTAAATTTCACTGTGTACATCTCAGAGGAGGAGCGCCACACTCCCAGCTCGACTTCCCCTGCTTCCACAAGCGCTCAGGAAAGCAGCATTCTTCTGGGGGACATGAATGGTTTGGTGTATCGGGCTGATTGTTTGTATGAGGAAGCCCGGTCCAGGAAGAGCCTCCGCCGTCCAACCCAGCCAGGGAAGAGGACAAGATCAGCGAACCTTCTCAGCATGGATTTGGCTGTCTTCACTTGGTCACTGACTCTCGTGGAGAGCCGATTCTGGATGATGATGGGTATGTTACCTGGCTTGCCTCTCCAAGTCCGGAGAAAGAAGATAAGCACGCGTCGCCCGGCCATGCGGTCTAAACTCCATCGGGTGCACATGTCACGCTTTTTTGATCTTGTGTCGTGGATTTTGCAGCAATTTACTCCTGTTTGTTTCAGTCTAATGCTCCTGGTTGTTAGTTCAGTCAATACAGTTATCATACTCTGTCCTAGAGTCAGCTATGCTAAATGCTTCTGTCTAGTTAAGATTACTGTTGTTTATGATAAATGTAGTCCGAGTCCAGTTAGTCAGAATATCAGGGCAAATCAAAACTCTGAGGTTTGTTTTGTAAAACCGCTAGACCGGTTCAACAGTATTGTCCAGGTTTTTTTGTTTGAGGACTGGCTTCGGCCTCCTCTAAAGGTCTGACCTCTATGTACATATTTTTCACTTTTTTAATATAGAACTAGTCTTTACTGAGAAAAAAAAAATATAAACTGAGTTAAAATGGGCCAAAAGTCATGGATCAAGCCAAATCTAATCTTAGCCATTGATTAGAGATTTAATCTCGGTCATTGATTGACCAAAGAGAAAAGTATAAGAGGAGGCTTGAGGGTCAATTGGAGAACACACTGAGTTGATCAAGAATTTGATTTTCTGAGGCAGGGCTTGCTGAGGAAATCGAAGGAGTGATCAAAGTTGCAGCTAAAGGGCAGTGAATACAGTAGCAGAGAGGCAGAGATAGTACCGGTAGCATCAGCGCATAAGCTGGGAGAGGGTTGACGCAGAGCCAGCCAGAGGAAACGTAGAGGCAGCCACGAGCTGCGCAGAGCCTGAGGAAGGCCAGCGTGGAAGACGCAGAGGCTCCAGAGGCTGACGCAAAACCCCGAGAGGCTGACGCTGGGCCAAATAGGCTAACGCTGGGCCAGAGAGGTTGATGCTGGGAGATTTCGTGGGGAAAATTGGAGCTAGAGAGCTGGATAGGGTGACGTAATCCCTATCAAGGTGACAGAGGGCAGAAGTGTTGCTGTGTTGATGTGGGATCATTCCTCTGGTGATTTAGCCAAAATATCTGTCTCGATGAGAGATACTACTGCTGAGGGCATTCTCTGTTGGGTTAGCCATTCTGGCACCCAGGTTGTATTCTGAAACTGCATCATAATAAAACCCTCTGAATAGCTACACCAGTTTTCCTGCATTGGGTTTTTCGAGGACATTAGTCCAAAAACAACGATGTCACTTGTGTGCTTGTTTATTTCAATTGATGATCTATATGTGTTGATACTGTACTTGTTTTTATTTTCAGTATTTACATGGTAAATAACTTGTTAAGTAACTGAACGAGTAAGAAGAAATAAATCAGATAGTACAAGAAGATTTTCTAATGGATAGACCTAGAAATTCCAACATGGTATCAGAGGGAGGTTGCAGATCATAGGATAACTAAGGGCATCAGTCGAGCAGAGCAATAGCAGCAGAAAAACAACTGTCCCGAGTGACAGAAGTTGTTCCTAGCAGAAAGCAGGAAGGAAGGGGCGATGCAGAGTGCCTGCATCATCAGTTCGAGCCAGGAGGAGGATCAACGTTGAGGCAGAAAGGAGCAGACCTGACCTACGTAGTGCCCAGTAATCTTTCTGAGCCAGGAAGGATCGATGCTGTGGCCAGGATGATCCGAATTGGATCCATGAAGAAGAGTTATCATAAAACCATGACTGTATCAGGTCGGGACAGGCTTCAAAAAATTAAGAGCAGCGATTAGAAACACCTCTAAACAGTGGAAATTAGCACCCAGCGGGAACGACGAGGACCTTGGTCAAAGCGCGCTAACCAAGGCCCATGGAGACTGCGCAGGAGGCGAAACTAGCCCCTGGGAAGCTCGAATCAGGAAAAGGAGGCAGTTTTTAATGCGCGATTAGCGCTTAGCGCTAAGCGCTATTCGGCGCTGCTTAGCGCTATGCGCTAATCGCACATTGCTGGGAAAAACCCCTCGAGAAGGAGAGGCCCCGAGCGCTCGGTTGCATGAGAGCCAGGAAACCGTGGGGAAAAAGGCTAAAGGCTAAGGCGGGACCCGCGCTCCAAAAACCGACAGTATTCATCAAGGGCACTCTTGGGCAGTAAGCAGATCTGGCGAAAACGGAGCGATTCCACTAAGCGCCCGATGCGTGGCAAGCGGAGGGAGAGAGAAAACCGCCGCTCATTGCGCGCTAACGGTCGAGCAAGTCAACTGCATGAAATGAGCGAATGGCATCGGATCTGGGGGATCCAGATCTAACGGCTGAGATCGCACCCGATGGGAAAGCCAGAATTGACAGGGGATTAAGTCGCGATCTATAAGAATTTGACGTCCGATTTGACCGCCAAGGTGGCAGATGACTCATTCCACGACATAACTAAGAAATCGAACCAACGAAGTAAGTTGGCGCAGTTGCAGGAGGACAAGTGGCCACTCCCTGTGAGATTGATGATGACGCCGAGACGAGGAACTCCAAGCGAAGCTGTAGCAGGCGATCCGACGAAGGTGGAAGGGGAATCGAACAGCTATGAGACCGAATGGCTTTAAAGCCATGAACAGAGAAAATGGAAGACACCGGAAGATAGAAGACGGAGAAGAGAAGAAAGAAAGGAGAGAAGACAGAGAAAATGAAGAAAAGACAGTGAAGCAAAAAGAAAGTAGAAAGAAGACAAAGGGCCGAGCTGACCAAAGGCAACATCGAGCACCAGAGAGCTTGAGAGATTCAAGCCATCCCTAAGAGGATCTGTCAGGACTGAGCACCACACTAGGCTCCTTCCATTAAAGACCGGAGAGGTCGAAAAGCGTGAGGAAAAGAGTCTGTGCACTCTAGTGGCTTGGGCATCCAAGAACCACCCTGCCAAGCAAATTCTGTTTCAGGAGACTCATATTGAGCTCCTTCATTGTAATTCTCTACTTCAAGACACAATAAAAGAAGGCCACCACTGAGAGCTGGACCGAAGATGTAGCCCTGGAGGATAGGGTGAACTCCTTATTAATTTCTTGTGTTCTTGTATTTGCTTACTGTATTTCTCTGTTGTTTTCCATTTCAAGTGTCTGTGTATTTGCAATCTGATCGATCCGTTGCCTAAATAACATAGACACACACCAGCACATGAGTCTGTAATACCTTCAATTAATAATTCTTAACTGAGATCACTCATAGGGTGATTTTCAGATCAAGTGGTATTAGAGCTTTAGGTTGTAAGGTTAGACAAGCTTGTGTTGGTTTAGCTGTTGAATGCTCACTAGATCAAAGCTCAAATTAGGAGAAGGAGAGTTGGTTGAAACTAATCCTGAAATTGGGAGAGTCTATCCTCAGAAGACAATGTCAGAGGAAGGTTCTGTGGGACCAGACCCTCAATTCATAGAAAGTTTCCTAGCCATAAAGTCCATGGTAGAAGAAATGTATAGGGACTTTAGAAAGCATAAGGATGAAGATTCATCAGGTTCTAAACAAGACAAAGAAGAAGATGAGTCTCACTTCCATGACCACTCCAAAGGAAAAGGGAAAGAGGAAAGCTTCCTCACCCCTCCTAATAGCCCTGTGCATAACAAGAAGGCATCTTTAATCAAGCTAGATGTTAAATTTGATTTGCCTATATATGATGGAGAACTAAATGCTGAAAAGTTGGACAATTGGATTAGACAAATTGATGTTTATTACAGAGTACAGAACATCGACTCAGACAAGAGCAAGATTCAACTGGCAAGCCTACGCCTAGGAGGCACTGCCTTGGTTTGGTGGGAAGGCAAAACCCAAGCTGACATGAAAAGACATGGTAAGACTATCTCTGTCTGGAGTGAATTTGTTTCTGCAATCAAAAGCAGTTCTATCCATTGGCCTACATGCAACAAGCCATGATGAGTTGGCAAACTCTTCGGCAGTTGAAAGGGCAAAGTGTGCAAGGGTACACTCAAGAATTTAGAAAGAGAGCATTGATTCTAGGAATCTCATTAGACTCACTAGAGACTCTGTTGAAGTACATTGGTGGTCTACACAGCGACATGAGGTATACCATCCTCATGTTTAATCCCACTAGTATAGATGAGGTATCTGTACAAGCTACTCATATAGAAGCTAGAGGAAAGAATGGAAATCCAGAAGTTGGGGGACCATCCCAACCCACTGCAAGCAAGAGCAAGGAGAAAAGAAAGCAGAAGTGGAAAGCAAGGAAGGCTAACACTGCACAGAAGAGCAAAGCTTCATGCACTCACTATAAAAAGGATTGGCATGATGATGAGCACTGCTGGATTCTGCATCTAGAGCTGAGACCTAAAAAGTTCGAGGGCAAGAAGAAGAAGACTGCTGCAGCTATTCAGAAAGATCTGGGGTCAAACTCAGGAGATGAAACAACTATTGCAGCCACAGGTATAAAACGTAAGAATTCTGAAGCATCTACTAGTAATTCTGCTCAATCTGTCATTGATCAAGAGAATGAGAGAAAAAGACATGAGCTTTTCCATATTCGAGTTGTTTCCAATTATCAAAAGATTGATACTTTGTTTGATAGTGGCTCACAAGTAAATTTAATTTCTGAAGCAATTGTAAAAAAATTGGGATTAGCAACTACACCTCACAAGAAACCATACCCATTAGGATGGTTGAATGATAAAGCACAACTACAAGTGACTAGACAGTGCAAACTCAAGTTTTCTTTTGGGTCAGCATTTGTAGATGAGGTTGAGTTAGACATAATTCCTTTGGATATATGTGGAATTGTTTTAGGAAGTCCTTACTTGTATGATAGAAAAGCTATTTTCTATAGAGCTGAGAACAAGTATCTACTTGTTAAAGATGGAATCGAATACTTTGTAAGAACTCATAAGCTCAAGAATAATTATACTCTCATAAACTCAAGGCAGATGAAAGAATGATAAATTCATGCAAACAATTCTTACTAATGGTTGTAAAGGAAAATAAACCTGATAAAACCAATGTATTTGAGGGCTATAATGCTAAACAACAAGCTGATATAGAAAAGGTTGTTTCAGAGTATGATGTCTTGTTTCAAGAACCTAAAGGTCTGCCACCCAAGAAGGAAATAGTACATGATATTATTTTGCAGCAAGATGTTCCATTGCCTAACATTGGAATGTACAGGTTGTCTGCTTTAGAGAATGCTGAAATCAAGAAGCAGGTGCAGGAGTTGCTCGAGAAAGGGTTCATCAGGCCTAGCACATCACCATGTGGGTCACCAATCGTTTTGGTGAGAAAGAAAGATGGCTCGTGGAGAATGTGCATTGACTACTGAGCACTGAATAAGATAACAATCAAAAATCGTTATCCCCTTCCTCGCATAGATGATCTTTTGGATCAATTGAAGGAAGTTGTTTATTTCACCAAGCTAGACTTGCACAATGGATACCATCAGGTCAGAGTTGCAGAACAAGATGCATGGAAGACTGCTTTCAAAACAAAGCAGGGATTGTATGAGTGGTTGGTTATGCCTTTTGGCTTAACTAATGCTCCTGCTACTTTCATGAGATTAATGAATGATGTACTCAGACCTTTTCTTGATGATTTTGTTATTGTGTATCTGGATGACATTCTGATTTTTAGTAAAACGTGGGAAGAACACTTAAAGCATGTTAAGCAGACACTAGATGTTTTGAAAGAGAGAAAAACTTTATGTTAAACTCTCAAAATGTGAATTTGGCAAAACATCTCTAAATTATTTGGGTCATATAGTAGGGGGTGGTGAATTGAAAATAGATCCCTCTAAAGTGGCAGTCATTGTAAACTGGCCTAAACCAAATCTGCTACAGAAGTTAGAAGCTTCTTAGGAGCAGCACAATATTGGAGGAAGTTTATTTCTAACTTTTCCTCAATTGCAGCTCCCTTACATGCTTTAACAGGATTGAATAAGGTGTTTCAATGGGGAGGCAAACATCAGAAAGCCTTTGACACCTTGAAAGAAAAGATTAGTACAGCACCTGTACTAGCACTGCCTGATCTGCAAAGACCATTTGAGATCCAAACAGATGCCAGTGACTATGCCATGGGAGCAGTGTTGACACAGCACGGTAAACCCATATGTTATCATTCTGAGACTTTTAATCCTGCAGTAGTTAACTATCCTACATATGATAAAGAATTGTATGCATTAGTTCAAAGTGTGAAAAAGTGGAAACATTACTTAATGGGCAAAGAGATAGTAATACATACTGATCATCAACCACTTCAATATCTACACTCCCAAACTAAGTTGCAGCAATCAAGACACTACAAATGGATGGGTTTTCTACAACAGTTTCATTTAGTCATCAGATATAAAAAGGGCATACATAATAAAGTTGCAGACATGTTATCTAGACCCATTATAAATGCATCTACTATACTTAAGCATAATTTTGTGCTACATGAAAGCTACATTGAACAATATGCTCAAGATATAAAATTTAGAGATGTATATGCAACTTTGAGTCAAGGCAAATGGGTAGAAGAATTGGATTACCATGTGAAGGACCGACTCTTATACCATTGTGGGAAACTTTGCATTCCACAAACTGAGAGTAAAGATAATTAGAGAAGCACACACTTCTCTGATATCAGGTCACTTTGGGGTAAGTAAAACAGTTGCACAGCTGCAAAGATTTTGTTATTGGCCAAAAATGAATGAGACAGTTTCTAGATATGTAAGAGGGTGTACTATGTGTGCTAAAAGCAAGCCCAGCAACAGAAAACTAGGCTTGTACACTCCATTACCAGTACCTTCTCACCCTTGGGAAAGTGTTTCCATGGATTTTGTTGGAGGACTGCCTAAATCTAGAAAAGGTCATGATTATCTATATGTTGTTGTGGATAGGTTCAGCAAAATGTGTATTTTGATGCCTTGTAATAAACAGATTACAGCGGAATAGACTGCAAAACTGTTCTTTGAACATGTATGGGTTCATTTTGGATTACCCACTTCTATTGTATTTGATTGAGGCACCCGATTTGTGGGGAAGTTTTGGTCAAGTCTGTGGGAACTGATGGACACCAAACTAAAGAAAACTTAAAAGCACAGCTTTTCATCCACAAACTGATGGCCAGACAGAAGTAGTTAACAAGACAGTGATCCGGTTACTCAGAGGATATTGCAGCAAACATCCTAAGCTTTAGGATGAACATTTGTGTTATGTGCAACATGCTTATAACAGAGCAAAACATTCTTTTACACAGAGATCTCCTTTTGAGACCTGTTTTGGTTTCACACCAAGGTCTCCTTTGGATTTTTTTTTGGTAAAGATACATAGTTAAGGGACACAGTGATATGGACAGGGCAACTAGGTTCATTAAACAAATCCAGGAGATCCACCAGGCAGTACAGGAACAGCTGGAAAAGAGCCAAGCCAAATACAAGGCTAGGCATGACAAGCATCGGATGGAGCATAGTTTCCAAGTTGGTGACCAGGTCTGGCTGTATATCAACAAGGACAGGATGCAAGGTGAAGGTAAAAAGCTAAAGCCTATCAGGTATGGACCCTTCAAGATACTTGAAAAGATTGGTGAAAATGCTTTTCGCCTTGATCTACCAGCTTACATGCACATCTACTCAGTCGTAAATGCAGATTGCTTGAGATTGTTTGAACCTTCAATGATTGAGGATCCTGAAGAGCAAAGTCAATTGCCTTCTATTGATGACCTGCTACCTGAATATCTTAATGAATTGCAGGAAGACACAGTGTTGGACAGGAAGGTGAGGACGATGCACAGAGGAGATGTTGATTACCTCAGAATAGGGCTCAAAGGTTCAAAGCCGAGCAGTGCAAAGTGGATTGAGATTGGACAAGTGAGACAACAATACCCTCACTTAGTCGATGCTTGAAAACCAACTTTTGGTGGTCCAAAAGCTTTTTCAATGGGAAGGCCGTGATCCGAATTGGATCCATGAAGAAGAGTTATCAGAAAACCATGATTGTATCAAGTCGGGACAGACTTCAAAGAATTAAGAGCAGCGATCAAAAAACCTCTAAACAGTGGCAGTTAGCAGCCAGCTGGAACAACACAGGAGGCGAAACTAGCCCTTGGGAAGCCCGGATCAGGAAAAGGAGGCAGTTTTTGATGCGCGGGCAAAACCCCTCGAGAAGGAGAGGCCCCGAGCGCTCGGTCGCATGAGAGCCGGGAAAACCGTGGGGAAAAAGGCTAAAGGCTAAGGCGGGACCTGCGCTCCAAAAACCGGCGGTATTTATCGGGGGCACCCTTGGGCGGTAAGCAGATTTGGCGAAAACGGAGCGATTCCACTCAGCACCCGACACGTGGCAAGCGGAGGAGAGAGAAAACCGCCGCTCATCGCACGCTAACGGTCGAGCAAGTCAACCGTGCGAAATGAGCGAATGGCATCGGATCTGGGGGATCCAGATCTAACGACTGAGATCGCGCCTGATGGGAAAGCCAAATCGACAGGGGATTAAGCCGCGATCTATAAGAATTTGACGTCTGATTTGACCGCCAAGGTGGCAGATGACTCATTCCATGACGTAATTGAAAAACCGAACCGACGAAGCAAGCTAGTGCAGTTGCAGGAGGACAAGTGGCCACTCCCTGTGAGACTGATGATGACGCCGAGACAGGGAACTCCAAGCGAAGCTGTAGCAGGCGATCCGACGGAGGTGGAAGGGGAATCAAACAGCCATGAGACGAATGGCTTTAAAGCCATGAACAAACAAAGCAGAAGACACCAGAAGACAGAAGACGGAGAAAGAGAAGAAATGAGAGAAAACGAAGAAAAGACAGTGAAGCAAAAAGAAAGCAGAAAGAAGACAGAGGGCCGAGCTGACCAAAGGCAACGTCGAGCACCAGAGAGCTTGAGAGATTCAAGCCATCCCTAAGAGGATCTGTCAGGACTGAGCACCACACTGGGCTTCTTCCATTAAAGACCAGAGAGGTCGAAGAGCTGGTGAGGAAAAGAGTCTGTGCACTCTAATGGCTTGGGGAATCCAAGAACCACCCTGCCAAGCAAATTCTGTTTCAGGAGACTCATATTGAGCTCCTTCATTGTAATTCTTTGCTTCAAGACACAATAAAAGAAGGCCACCACTGAGAGCTGGACCAGAGATGTAGCCCTGGAGGATAGGGTGAACTCCTTATTAATTTCTTGTGTTCTTGTATTTGCTTACTGTATTTCTCTGTTGTTTTCCATTTCAAGTGTCTGTGTATTTGCAATCTGATCGATCCGTTGCCTAAATAACATAGACACACACCAGCACATGAGTCTGTAATACCTTCAATTAATAATTCTTAACTGAGATCACTCATAGGGTGATTTTCAGATCACAGGAGGTGCATATTTTGCCGATGTCAGGATTGCGCAGAGCCTAGAGGCTCTAACCTTCAGACTGCTGTGGCATAGGAGGCTGTGGGTAAGTTGTGGAGCGAAGCTGTTGGGGTACTGTGGTCAGAACAGTACCTAACAGGGCAAGACCAAGGAGGAGGGAGTTGTTTTTGAGGATTGGCAGAGGGATTTCCAGAAGGGAAATCGAGGCTCAGAGGGAGTCAAACCGAGAACTTCCAAACAGGGAGTAGAGAGACTTGAAAGAGTCGAAAGAGGAGCAGCGAAATGGTAGTGAATGGGCTAAGAGATCAGGATAGACTAGACAGAGCTTCAAACTTTGTAGTCTATAAGGCCAGGATCTTTTCCATTCTAGATAGGTATCACATCAAACACTTTGCCTTGAAAACGATAGTGACCCTGGTTGACCCAGCTGAAAATGACAAGTACGAGGAGGCAATGGCCAGGGCAAAGTGCATCATCCTTGATGGTGTCAAGGATCATGTGGTGCCACACATTGCCGAGAAGGAGACGGCAAATGAGATGTGGGAGGCCCTGAAGAAATTGTACCAGCATACTTCTGTGCAAAGGAGGATGTTACTTGAAAATCAACTACGGTCATATCAAATGCAGAAGGGAGAGCAGATAGATGTCTTCCTCGGTGGATTGAAGGAAATCTGCAATCTTCCATAGGGGCCACACCGGATCAAGAACTGATGGTGAGGACTGCATTGAATGCAGTCTCAGAGGATTGGGAGGTATTTGTCCAAAGCATACTGGGCAGGACAAGCCTTCCAGATTGGGAGGAAATGTGGGCGGCTCTTCGTCAAGAAGAGATCAGACAGGTATCCAAGGCGGGGAGTAGTGGAAAAGGGGTCAGAATCAAGAAGGAGGAAGAAGAAGATGCGGCTCTCACATCTACGAGAAAGCAGGAAAAAAGAAAGAAGAAGGACCTCTCCAAGGTTAAGTGATTCCATTGTGGAGAATTGGGTCACTATGAGAACCAGTGTCCTAGGAAGAAGAGCAAGGGAGAGGCTTCTGAGACCAAGGCTGCGTCGGCTAAGGCAGAGAAGGAAGTGGAGACTGATGATGATTGTGCCATGAGTGTTCATGCACCTCGAGAGAAGAGGTTGGGAGACATCGAGCTGTAGTTAGACAGACTACAAGCGATGAGGGGTAGGATCCTCAAGGTACCCAACCTCTTGGATTATACCTGGCTACGGGAGGCCTGAAGAGGAGTAGCAGGACTGACGGATGGCAGTAGAGACGAATGTGGATGGAGAGATAGAGAGGGCTATAGTGCAGGAGTCCCAGGATAGCATGAGGCAGCAGTGCGAGAGGCATGGAGTTGTTGCAGCAGCGCAGAGGTCTGTAGAGGGAGCACTTGTCAGCGACAGAGGGAGATTCAACATCGGGAGTGTTTCTAGCCTGACAGAGATGTCAGAGTTGGAGGATCGGTTACTTCTCAGTAACTGAGTTGCAGTGCAGCAGTTAGCAGTGGCAGTGCTATGGGCAGCACAACGCAGCTTGATGAGAGGAGATGCAGTGCAGATGCAGCAGTGGCAGTGGCAGGGCCATGGGCTGCAGCACAAATGTAGAGGAAGCTACCATATGGATGCAGAAGTGGCAGTGGCAGGGCCATGGGTAGCAGTACATGATGCAACAGTGCAGAGGAAGTTGGGCAGCAGGCCTAGCATCAACATAGGGACTAATGTCGAATGATCAAGGTGATACTCAGTGAGGAGTATTACTAGAGCACAGTCCTTGCTAAGAGGGAGTGTTGATTTGGGGTAGCATCGAATGTGGTCTAGCCACGAAAATTGGTGGAGAGGCTAAAGCACATAAGATCTTGAAGACCCAGAAATGGTTTGGACAGAATCTAACCAGTTTGGGAGATATTAAAATAATTAATATTTTTAATGGAATTCCTAAGTCTAAACTCAGGAAAAATAAAATATTAATGTGAATTAGTACAAAACTGAGTTAAAATGGTCCAAAAGTCATGGATCAAGCCAAATTTAATCTTACTCGTTGATTAGAGATTTAATCTCAGTCGTTGATGGACCAACAAGAAAAGTATAAGAGGAGGCTTGAGGGTCAGTTGGAGAACACACCGAGTTGATCAAGAATTCGATTTTTGGGGTAGGGTTTGTTGAGGAAATTGAATGAGTGATCAGAGTTGCAGCTGGGGGCAGTGAATACAGTAGCAGAGAGGCAGAAATAGTACCGGGAGCATCAACTCAGAAGTCGGGAGAGGGTTGACACAGAGCCAGCTAGAGGCCACGCAGAGGCAGCCAGGAGTTGCGTAGAGCCTGAGGAGGGCCAACGTGGGAGACATAGAGGCTCCAGAGGCTGACACAGAGCCCCTAGAGGCTTACGCTAGGCCAAATAGGCTAACGTTGGGCGAGAGAGGCTGATGCAGACGTTAGAGGCTGACGCTGGGAGATTTCGTGGGGCAGATTGTAGATTGGAGCTAGAGCGCTGGATAGGGTGACGCAGTCCCTAACAGGGTGACAGAGAGAGCAGCAGAAGTGTTGCAATGTTGTTGTGGGATCGTTCATTCGGTGATTTAGCTGGAATATCTGTCTCCGACTGAGAGAAACTACTGTCGAGGGCATTCTCTATTAGGTGAGCCATTTCTGGCACCTAGGTTGTATTCTAAAACTGCATAATAATAAAACCCTCTAAATCGCTGCACCAGTGTTCCCGCATTGGGTTTTTTCGGAGACATTAGTCCAAAAACAACAGTGTCACTCGTATGCTTGTTTCTTTCAATTGATGATCTGTATGTGTTGATACTATACTTGTATTTATTTTCAGTACTTACATGGTAAATAACTTGTTAAGTATTAACAAGAAGAATTTCAGAAAAAAATCACATTGAAAATATTTGGTCTACGCATTTTGAACGAGCCAGTGTGATTCATCTTTAGGACAAGATGAAGAGACAGATCTTAGAAGAAGGCTAAATAAGAAGATAGGCCATCCTAACGGCTAGAGAAAAAACGACTATATTTGACAAGGGAGGGAAAATTATATTGTTTATTTATTTATTTATATATATTATTATTATAATTTAACTAAACAGCTATATTTGACTAGAGGAGGGAAATATTTAAATTGTTTAAATAATTAATAATTAATAATTATTTTATTTATTTATTCACTTATATATATATATATATATATTATTATTATAATTATTATAAACAACTATATTTGACTAGGGGAGGGGAAATTGTTAAATAATTTATAATTTATAATAGTTTATTTAATTTATTTATTTATTCACTTATTTATTTACTTATTATTCTAATTATTCGTTTACCCGAATTGAAAAAGAAAAAGTGATAATAATAGCCCTAAATAAATAAATACTAATAATGAATAAATAAATAATACTCATAAAAATTAATAAAATAAATAAAAAGAGAGGGTAATCCTCTCTAATGAAAAATAAATGAAAGGAAGAGTAAAGAGAGAATAAAACAAATAAGAAATGGGATAAAAAACACAGATAAAGATGGAGAAAAACTAAGAAGAGAGGGCGAGAATCCAACAGCTACTAATTTTCCAACCATCATCCCTATTAATATTATTAGAATACCTTGGATGCAGCAAAATAACAAATGGTTTAGTAAATGGGGTATTTGCTTCAACGCGTGTCCCATAAACAGCAAAAGAGATAAAAGCTTTTGTTATGGAAAAAATTCCACAAATGTACTTGGGATAAGGAGTTAGGAAGAAAGAAGAATTACTATATTGAAGTGTTTAATCGCCATAATCATCAACCAAAAGCATACATAGAGGCCAATATCTCTTGGAGAGCCAAAATTCTTATTGCTCAGTTAAGGACTGATTCTCATCAACTCCGTTGTGAAACAGGGCACTAGAAAAGGCCAAAGGAAGTGTGGGAGGAAAGGGTATGCATTTTTTGTTCTTCCGGAAAAGTGGAAACAGAAAAACATTTCATTTTAGAATGTGAGGCCTTTAAAGACAACAAGGAAAGTTGTGCAGATATGTTAGCAACTAGCTCTTGGGATAATCTATTTAGCCAGGGGTTTGTTGAGAAGCTGGGAGCATTTATTGTGAAGCTTCACAGAAAAAGGGCCAAATACATCAAGTAGATGAAGAAGCAATCTATCCCATAGGCTATCTTTAGCCTCGTGGACGTTAAAATAATTCTTTCTTCTTTCTCTTTCCCTCATTACTCTTCCTTTCATTTATTTTTCATTAGAGAGGATTACCCTCTCTTTTTTTTTATTTTATTAATTTTTATGAGTATTATTTATTTATTCATTATCAGTGTTTATTTATTTAGGACTATTATTATCACTTTTCTTTTCTTTTTAAGAGAAGAACCCTTCTTTTTAATAATTATTATTGATATTATTCATTTTAATATTTATTTATTTTTAAATTATATATATATATATATTATATATATATATATATATTTTCAAGTCAGATAAACGAATAATTAGAATAATAAGTAAATAAATAAGTGAATAAATTAATTAATTAATAAAATAATTATTAATTATTAATTATTTAAACAATTTCCCTCCCCTGGTCAAATATCGCCATTTAGTATATATATATATATATATATATATATAAGTGAATAAATTAATTAATTAAATAAATAATTATTAATTATTTAAACAATTTAAATATTTCCCTCCCTAGTCAAATATAGTCGTTTAGTTAAAATTATAATAATAATAATATATATAAATAAATAAACAATATAATTGTCCCTCCCTAGTCAAATATAGTTGTTTTCCTCTAGCGGTTAGGATGGGTTATCTTCTTATTTAGCCTTCTTCTAAGATCTGTCTCTTTATCTTGTCCTAGAGATGAACCACACTAGGTGGTTCGAAACGCGTCAACCAAATATTTTCAATGTGATTTTTTCCGAAAATCTTCTTGTTAGTAAGTTATGGATCACAGAAACTTGAATTCGAATAACTTGTTAAGTAAGTGAATAAGTAGGAAGAAATAAATCAGATAGTACAGGAAGAATTTCTAACGGATAGACTTAGAAATTCCAACATAGCTTCGGGGTATGTGTGGGAGAAAAACTATGCCGATTATATGGGTTGGAAAACGTGAATAATTGGCGGAGGGTTAAAAAACTCCCTCAGTCAAACTCTTTAGCAAGGAACCTTAGGCTACTAAAAAGTTTTTTACATGGCTTTACAGTCATACTAGAATCATTTTCACAATGATGGCCCACAGGCCTGCAGACTTTGAATTACAATTTTTTGACCAAAATGCCTAAAGATGATGACAATCTTTCGCTGCTTGACTACTCAAACATAATGGACTGCTTTGAAAATATGTATACTGCTATAAGGTAGTTGACACAGAGTGGTCAAATGTTGCAAGGCAGTCACTTGGATGAAGGTTGGACCAATCTTTGTGGAGGTAGCTTCAACTGAGAGAAGAATAACATCTACCACATAATTGACACCAAGATCTGAGACGCCATGCTAGGGGCAGCTCCTATTGGATTTGAAAAATGTGGAGGCTTTTAAGACATAGTTGGAGTTATTTTCTCTTTCAAAAACAAACCATCTCATTGCCCAAAAAACTGAATCAAACTTAACAGACATTGTCATTACAACCTGGCATCTTGAAGTAAGATATTGCAGTAATCGGTATGTCTTTATTCAACAACCATAATTTATTAAAATATCTAA